>JAVGVS010000039.1:2127777-2265277 GCA_032718565.1 Distichodus sexfasciatus | reverse complement strand
TGTGAAAGAATTTAGCTGGTGGTGGTGGTCTGATGGTTAGGATACTCGCCTCTGGACCAAGAGGTTGTGGGTTCGAATCCTACCTCCAGCACTACCATCACTGGGTCCCTGAGCAACACCCTTATCCTCAAGTTGCTCTCAGGGGGACTGTCCCTTGAATTAGGTAAAAAGAAGTAGCTCTGGATAAGAGTGTCTGTTAAAGTCCGTAATTGTAATTGAAAAATTGTCAAATATTTGTCAAAGTTATAGCCAAAGGTACAGAGATCCCACAGTGCGTAACGCATTGTTGCCAGCAGGTCACTGGAGTAAATCTGAATAATGTTGTGTACAGAAGGCTGTGTGCAGAGGAAAAAGTTAAATGAAGTCGACATGCATCGAGTTAACTTTCATTTAATCTTTTTTTTTTTTCTCTGGGTGCATCATATGTTTGTTACATGGACCTTGGATTAGAGCATGAAATAAAGTTATTCCTTATTTTCTCTACGGAGAATCCATTTCCTCTGTCTTAAAAACGCCCCCAGTCAGATTTGACAGTGTTCATGATGAACTCTCAACTCCACGCCATCTTCTGCAAATTGAACAGTCACAGCTACCCCGAGTCATCCCTTTACCCCTCCCCACCAAAAATACTACCCCCACTCCCCCTTGCCCTGGGCCGACATCCTCGCTTGGCTGTCGTGGCATTAGCTGTGTGAACGTCTGTGTCACATCTGTCTATGTGTGTGTGAGTCTGTGTGTCAGGAAGCTTCCTCATTTCCTCACACTTTACCTCTTTCAGGAATGGGTAAAAAGGACGACCCAAAGCTGATGCAAGAGTGGTTTAAGCTGGTCCAGGAGAAGAACGCTTTGGTGCGTTACGAGTCAGAGCTGATGATATTGTGAGTATTCCATTATTTCCCACTGCAAGCTTTTCATCTTGAATCATCCGTATCCGTTTGTTCATTCGTTTTTTCTAATTAAACTTGGGGTAATGGTGGCACAGTGGTCTACGTGACGAACACTGTAAGATTAAGACTGGGGGTTTGAATCCCAGGAACCCCTTAACTCCAAGTTGTTTCACAGAGTAAGGTATCGAAAAATGCTCAAAACGATATTCAGAATCTCTAATCAACATAATCTTGTCTTTTCTGTGATCAGTGCTCGAGAGCTGGAGCTGGAGGACAGGCAGAGTCGACTGCAGCAGGAACTCCGAGAGCGCATGGCAGTCGAGGGTACGTGTGGAACCATATTTTTTTAAACACTTGTGTTGTCAACTCCTGACACATCTAAAAGCTTTCTTAAATACTTAAGAACATGCTGAATGCACAAGTTATAACTGAAAAATAAATTATACAAGAAAAAATAAGAAGCTTCAACTCTCCTTTAAAAATTTCTGGCTTACAATTAGAGATGGGCTGATACCACTTTTTTATGTCCAATATCGATACCGATATTGTAAATTTGGATATCTGCCGATACCGATACAAATCCGATACAGTCACAGTTTTTTTAAAACATAAAATAATGCTTTAAAATGTCTGAATACATTACTGAGATTATTGTTATTCTTAAAGAAATGCTTAATTTAAATACTGTTTTCCTAACAAAAACAATGTAATAATTACACACATGTATATGCTAAATTATTTGTTCTCAAAAATTGTTCGTTTAGACATATAAATATTTCTTCCTTCTTATTGATTACACTATGACATTATAAAATTGAAAAAAATGTGATCAATTGAAAATGAAATACTGAAGTTTGTCATTTTTAACCACTTTGGTTTATAAAATGAGCTGCTTTTGCAGAGAACTACATTTCCCACAATCCTCTGCACGCGCCCTGGAGCCGCGTCATAATGATGCGTTGGGCGTGCGTTCCAGAATAAAAGATGGAAAACCTCTACTTACAATTTGCAGCTTATTGAGTAAACGATGACTATTGTGTTTCCTGTCGCCAGCCCAAATGCATGTCTTCTTCCTCCTTTTCTTCAGGTAAAAAATGTGATTTGCCAACGTGGCCACCATTAAGGCTGTTGTTGCCTATTTTTGGCCACTAGAGGGCGTCTCCATTAAGGAGAACTGTGCTATTACTTTGATTATGGTTAGCCCATGACGTTAACATTTATTCCACAGCTCCTAGTTGAACAGCCAGCTCAGCTATAATCAGCACAAACATCTACAAACAGGCTTCCTCATTTCTCCTCTTTAACACACCTTTATCACTTTCTCTGTTTTAAACATACAGCAATTAAACCATTTCTTCTTCTTCTCCTCATAATTCTTCTTCTTCTCATACTTATTTTTTATCCTCCTTCATCTTTTTCTTCTCAGACATCATTTTCTCCTACTAGTTGTTCTTCCTTTCCTACTTCTTTTCCTCTTCTGCTCCTACTTGTTGTCTTTCTTCTCCTCCTTCTCCTTTATATTTTTCTTCTCCTACTTCTTCATTATCTCCTGCTTGTTATTCTTCCTCTTGTTTCTTTCCTTCTTTCCACTCATTCATATTTTTATTCTCTCACTTTTTTCTTTTTCTACTACTAATACTACTACTTCTTCCTCTCCTACTTCTTTTCCTCTTCTTATAATTGTTGTTGTCTTTGTTGTTCTTCTCCTCATAATTCTTCTTCTTCTCATACTTATTTTTTATCCTCCATCTTTTTCATCGCAGACTTCTTTTTCTCCTACTTGTTGTTCTTCTTTCTCTTCCTACTTCTTTTCCTCTTCTTCTTCTACTTGTTGTTTTTCTTCTCCTCCTACTTCTTTTTTTCCTCCTAATCCTCCATCTTCTTTTTCTCCTACTTGTTCATCTTCTTCCTCTCCCACTTCTTTTCCTCCTGTTGTACTTGTTGTTGTTCTTTCTTCTCCTCCTACTTCTTTTTTTCCTCCTCCTCCTCCTCCTTCCCCCGACTTGTTTATCACCAGTGGCTGGGTTGCATAAATAAAAGAGCGAAATAAGACGAATGGGATAAATTAACGCAACAGAATTTTACTCTCTGTCTCACTCTGCAGACCACCTGAAGTCGGAGGTGGAGCTGGCGGAAGAGAAGCAGATCCTGAATGAGATGTTGGAGGTGGTGGAGCAGAGAGACTCGCTGGTGGCGCTGCTGGAAGAGCAGAGGCTCAGGGAGAAGGAAGAGGACAAGGACCTGGAGGCTGTCATGCTCTCCAAAGGCTTCAATCTCAACTGGGCTTAGCAAGCAGCTTTCAGCGCACCAACGCTGGGGAACATAAGGACTCGTCCGAGCCTCAGCCTCCCCTTTTCTCCAGTTTTATTTGGCAAAAAGTTGTTTACTTCTCTTTCCACGAGCAAGTCCACCCAAATGTTTACCAGTTCTCCTAGTTCATCTCCTGGTTTTAAATCTTTTCACTCTTCTCCACTGGGAATAAACAGCCAAAGCCTCATCTATGCTCACTATGTGTGGGAGAAAGCATCCACTTTGGAGACTGTATTGTTTTGTTTGTAGTGTTTTTATTTTTACCTGTTTAGAAAGGGAATCATTAAGTGATTATGTGGATATTTTAGATTTGTTAACAAAACAAACACATTAGACAGAACAGCTTTTGCAGAATGTACTTTTCAGCACCTGAGTGTTTTCGGAAGTGGAGAGAGGTCTTTGGACTTTTTTCCCCCCCAATCTGTTTTATCCACTCTGACTACTGACTGAATGTAGGAACTCCCCCTATAACTCAGCTGCCTTTCTCTAATCCAACCAGACCTGCAATTTACTATGGAGCCATGATCAACAATGCAATGCAAGACCTTCTGTGACAATGGTATTGTTGCAAAATTCAGCTGTAATGATCAGTACATCAGCCCATAAATGTTAAATAATGTATTTATTATTTTTGTTTTACAGAAAAGCATGCAGAGGGTTTCTTTGTTGAGCTAGTACAGATGATGTGAAACAGAACATATCCGTTTCTCATCGACAACTTCTAGCACTCTCAATTTGAACTCAGTTAGGAACACTATTACCATTTTTCAGTTTACATTTGCCTGTATGAAATTACTTTTAAATGATAATCATAGTTATTAGAAGCCGTGGGAGGTCATGCAGATGTCCTCAGTCATGACAATATAGAAATAAACTGAAATCGAAATGTTTCAAAACATTGCAGACTTCAGATAACACTAATCGTGGAGGATTGACGTTTTCAGGTGTATTTCCAGCAGCCACAATCTCTATTTCCTAAGACATATCAATCAAAGTTCTGTGTTCGATGAGGAACAAAAGGTTGAAACAAAACCAATCTGCTGGTCATCCTCAGTATCAGCAAAACATGGAAGCGAGTGGCAAAATCAGCCACTTACACTGGCTCTGTAGCAATATGCCTTTCACATATTGTCATCTTCAAATCCACAGGGTTGACTCATCTTTTCCAAGGGTTTTTTATTTATTTGTTTTTTTTATAAAAAACACATTTATATTGCATTTGAGTGTACAAACATCACTAACAGGCGAGTTTAACAGTGGAAACGTGTGTTCGTTTTATTTGTCACAGAGCAACAGAAATTCACATTACTGGCAAATCAGCTGGATTGTACACAATATAATTGTACATCAGCTTGGTCACCATTAAGCTGTATAGGTGGACACAGAGATTTTTGTATGTAAGTACAGATAACTGTGAATGAAACATTTCACGAAGTCAAGTCTAGTCGTTTAGACCGTGTAAATTGTTTTACAGAGTTTATTGGTATTTATTAACACGTGTGAAAAGAAAACAATTGTATTATATGTAAAGAATATGGAACCTAATTTTTAACGTTTATGTTGTCAACTCCTGACACGTGTAAATGCTTCCTTTATTAATTTGCTTATAGGATGTTGGCTGTATGTTTTAAAAGTAATAAAAACAAGCTTTTGTTCCTCTTTTTTGTATGTGTATACTGTTAGTGATTAAAAAGGGGGTTTGACACATAAGTTCAGTAACCTGTCAAAAGGTTTTGCACAAACCGACATTTCTTACATTGGCGGCATGTTACACGTTATTTACTAAAACAACACTCAATATTCTTTGCTAACAAATATATTTACAGTGTGTTCACCATGTGAGTACTATTATTAGCAAGAAAATGTCTTCTTTGGGGTCATTTTGTGATGCATAAAAAATTACTGAGCAGTGAATCTCTTGCCTGATGGAATGTCATGTCGTCGTTCTACACAGATTTCCAACTTGTTAACGGACAGCTTAGAGTTTGACACAATACAACCAGTTATTGCCATACATGCACTGCTCCTGGCTATGGGGAACTGAAAAAATTTCTTGTTTACCCACCACTATGAGTGATCCATTTCATATTCCTAGATCTTGTAATTAATTACATAAACAAAGAAAGTGCAGTTTAATGCACTTGACTCATGCATTCTATCGTATTTCCAGAATTTCATTGCTGAATGTGAGAAAATGTCCAAGTCCTGGCCAGGGCTTGTTCTCAAAATGTAAAATCCACAGATTGGGGCTAATAATTGGTTCAACTGGATAATGACTTGCCGAAGCCATATTTTCACATAAAAAATGTAATCTATGAGCAGGCGCCCCTTGTGAAAAACTATTACTGCTGAAAGTTCTAATGATCCCAATTAGTTCCTGCAAATGATTGTTATTCTCTATTTTTTCGTGTCCTCGTTTATACCAACTCATCATTATAACTTTTAAATCCAGATCAAACATGCTGCTTTTTTTGATGAGCAAAATCTTCCCATCAATATTTGTTCATCTTCATCTTTAAATTATAGACTAATTCAGGTTTCTCTTTCAAAATAGTGTTGTTGTTGCATATCTGCAGAACAGCACTTTACCTCGCAAGAATAAACACAGTAATGGTTTTGCTCAATAGAGCATATACATGTGAGGATATAGCGGTGATGTGTAAGTGTTCCACTTTACCTTTTGCCTCCAATTTCAGTACAACACTACAGCTGAGCAGGTACAACAATATCAGATTTCTCAATGGGAGGGAAAACCATAGGGCCATAATGACTCTTAATACTTTTTACTCACCCCAGGTCCCAGAGTGTGGTACAAGGCCTGCTTTCTGATAGAATTCGTTTTTGTAAAATGTGATTTGAGCCAAAGCCTGTAAAATCCTAAAGGAAATAAAGAAGTGCATCAAAAACAAGTTGTGCAAACCTGAAGTCATTTTGTTCACCGTGTAACTTGTTTTACAGAGTTTGTGGTATTAACACGTGAAAATAAAAACAATATTACTATATTATACATGAATTTAAAAACCCATAAAGCAGTATGTGCATGTGCAAGCCCAAAGGATGTGATATTAGTCCTGCAAAAACCTAAAAAATCAGTATGAGCAGAGCTAAGGACTAGTTAAGATTGATTTTTACAGTTTTGTACTATTCATTATTAGGTATGAAAAATACGAGCAATTAAAAAGCAGTATGTACAAAAACATCGTTGCAAATTTGGGCTGCGTCATAAAATAACTACCTGGAGATTTTCCTGAACTCTTTAGTAACTGATGAAATAAAATGTGACAAGTTAATTAGCATTAAGTGCTCCAATGTGTTGAAGAATGAGATGTTTGCAGGGACTTTTAGCAGAAGTCACGCAGTCATTCAGTGTTTCCACATCGGCGTCTGTAGGCGGAGTCTCCTGAGGAGCGGAAAGAAGGAATCTGACAGTCAACATTTAATGTGGGATTTTAGTTCAAGCTGAACAGTAGGAAAACGAAGACATTTCTGTCATGATTGCAGCCAGCTTTAGAGACTGTAAGGTAAGAATTACTCTAATATACAGGAAGAAGCACTCAATAAACCAACTCTTTTCTGAGAGCGATTCTAGTAACTTTAGTTAGTTCTCATTGGAGTGCGGTGAACCAACACGAATTGTGAGTAATGTGATTAGACAAATGCATGCTGTTAATATTAATTTTTGCTTATATTGTGAGTTTATAACACAGTTTTGGTGCCTGGTGCAGACGGATGAACTTTGGCTCGAGTTGGCGCTGCTGCTCCAGTCACACGGTTTACGCTGCAAGGAAAAGCGGTTTTAGTGAAGACATTTGTGTTTGTAATTGTAAATGCAAAAACCATTTTGTTGTGTTGTGTGTGTCTTTGGACATTTTTTGTTCTTTAGGCGTGGAGCTCCGAGGGTTTGCCCCTGTCCACCAGCAGCAACGAGGCCTGTAAGATCTACGACGCCATTCTCACACAGGTAACACAACTTCTCAACTTAAATATTGCATTATAATTTATATCACTACAAGCTTTACTGTGTGCAGGTTGGAATCTTAAACTTACACACCAACTGCTGATTGTCCCTAACAAAGTCCCTTGAGTTAATACGTTCAGTTCAGTCGTAACTGACAAATTAACCATGATCTTTACTGTGTTCTCTTCATAAGTGCAATATTCAGCACATAATTATGAAACAACAAAAGACACGGCACAAACAAACAAATAAGCATTAATGTATTGAATAATTTGGCCCAGGGCAAAACTGGACACATCTAGGGTGTAAATCATCATAAAATTTGTATATATAATATTTTAATGGAAGTGCTTCGATTATAACAGTGATGCTGATGTGCATAAAAAAGTGTGTTGATATTATCAGCCGATATGAGGGATTTGCTGATAATTTGGTGATATTGGCTAACACCTCAGGTAAATTGAAATAAAAATCTGTATGAAATTAGAGTGTAATGGATCCTTCACTGTTATGAGTGTTGTCATTGCATTGCTTTATCCACTGCTTCTTCACAGTTCAGTTTGCTGGTTTGCAGGTGTGGAGAAAATGCTGTAAACAAAGAATTCTTTCAGAAATATAAATAATGATTGTTTATTTTTATCAATTTACAAAATGCAAAGTGAGCGAACAAAAGAAAACTCTAAATCAAATCAATATTTGGTGTTGCTACCTTTTGCCTTCAAACCAGCATCAATTCTTATAGGTACACTTGCACAAAGTCAGGGATTTTGTAGGATTATAGTCATTATATTACTTTGTAGGATTATAGGATTATAGATCTGTGGTTAGTTCTCCAAGATGTTTGGAACAACCTACCAGCCGAGTTCCTTCAAAAACTGTGTGCAAGTGTACCTAGAAGAATTGATGCTGTTTTGAAGGCAAAGGGTGGTCACACCAAATATTGATTTGATTTAGATTTCTCTTTTGTTCATTCACTGCATTTTGTTGATTGATGAAAATAAATGATTAACACTTCCATTTTTGAAAGCATTCTTTGTTGACAGCATTTTTTCACACCTGCCTACAACTTTTGCACAGTACTGTATGTATGTGTGTATATATAAAACTTTATATAAATATATATATATAACTTTATAATAATAGCAAATATTATTCTAGAGAAAACAAAAATATCAGTCCATACAAAATAATATTTAAAAAATCACATCAAATTAAGTTTTAAAATGTTTCCAGTAAAAACAAACTACCACATTGCAGCCTGGTCTCAAACTAACACACATTATCAGCTAGAACCTTAGCATCTCTACTGCTTTGAGAGGATCATACACAACTTAAGTAATTTTCCTCTGGTAATCAGAAGCTGCAAGTTTCAGTCTGTTTTACTGTCTATGATGTAAAAGTACTACAGCATGAGAACTATGATGTAAAAGACGACAAGGGAAGTTTTGTAAATAATAAAACTATCAAGACGATTTTTACAGCTTAGTAAAAGCACTGATTGCTGGGGCGTACGTGATGGTGTGCCACGTTCTCTAAAGCTTTATCCTTGTCATTGTCTGTCCTCGTCTGTGACAAGTATGTGACCTGGCGCAATGACGAGACGCTTGGAGGAATAGAGGGGTGTATGGCAGCGGTCCAAGCAGCTGACCCGAACTTTGGTATGTGGTTAAACCTTTATGTACTGTATTTGCTGAGAACACAACTCTACAGAAACAGACTTCATCCATCAGATGGGTTATGTAACTAAAAAGGGAATGCAAACTTTGATAGTAAAATTTCATTATAGTGACACTGATGGAAAGGAGTGAACTGAGCCCTGACTGTTGGACAGTTTTGATAGATTGCACCTTGGGCGAATCTTATATTTCCTGTTGGTTCTCACATGAACATTTGTCTTAGGATGTTCTTATGCCCTTTGTGCCCTAGTGATGGGCCATGTGATCAGCACCGGGTTGCAGCTGGTTGGAACTTGCAGCTCGGTGCTACTGGATGAGAAGTTGGCCAGGGCGGTGAGGACCACAGTGGAACTGGCCCAATCCCAAGAGCTCACACCCCGTGAAAAAATGCATGTTAAAGCGGTAGAGCTCTTCTCCAAAGGGTGAGTCTTAACTAGTGGACACACACAGCTCCCACCTGCACTGGGTTTTGATAAATATTTGGCATCATGTCATTTGATACTCTTATTTCTTTATCATCTGTAACAGTTTGAAGTAGTTGAACAAAGGGGTTGAGCTATTTACATTTTTTGTATTATCCTTTTTTATAATGTAGAAAGTGTTTTTAAAAGACAGGATATTTAAGAAAGAGAAATGACAAAGAGATGGAGGTGGAGAATGTTGTTTAAAATGTAAGAAGATTGTTTTGTTGTTTTGTTCAGACATTTTATGACCTTTTCTTTGATGCACCTCATTTGTGTTAAAACAAATTGATTGCTATTTATCTTCAGAATGCGTTCAAATTCCACTTTTTGAGCTTTAAAGAGGTATTTCTCCATTTAATAAATGATGCTGTGTGTGCTCAGCGCTTTGAACAGGGCCTGCGATGTGTGGGAGGATATTTTGGTTGAGCACCCCACTGATATGTTAGCTCTGAAGTTTTCCCATGATGGCTTTTTCTACCTGGGAGAGCAGGTTCAGATGAGGGACTCTGTGGCCAGAATACTTCCACATTGGAAACCTCACATGCCCTTGTACAGGTGAGAAATATTTCACTAATGCCTGATAAATCACATATCTGTCATGTTGTTGTAGTGCCCTCTTTTTTTTCTAACTGGAAGCTTTCATGTCTTTTAGTTATCTTAAAGGCCTGTACTCTTTTGGACTTCTTGAGACACACTTTTATGATCAAGCTGAGAAAGAAGCAAAAGAGGTAAGAATTTGATTGCATAGGCATAAAATAAGCCCCATTCTATAAGCCGCAGAAAATGCTCATTTATGTTTTAAAACTCTAAGATAAGCCGCCCCATGTTATTAGCCGAATTTACTGAATTTACCAATCTGAAGTAAAAGCATCTACGTAATTTGCCACACCCCTGGAGACCTTTGCAGCTCTATAGTGACATTATACATTCACTCCATCTGGCCAGCAGCGACATGCGACGTATAGTCAAGCGTGCGAATGCGTTATTTCGGCGTGGAACAACGTGAAACCAGAAAGCATACAGAACGGTTTTCACAAAGCCGAAATCCTTCATCCTCCTACAAGCCCACCAGCAGCACAAGTAACGTCTGCAATATCCGAGAGCGATACCGGTGACGAAATCGAGTTGTTCGGCGATGATGACGTTTACGGATCTGATTTTGAAGGATTTGAAGAAAGATAAGCCTAATAATTTTTGCATTTCAGCGTTGCTAATTTTATACTGAAGAATTTACATGTAGACAGATGACTGACATTGTGGCATTTACACTGCCTCCGCTTGGCGATGAACATAACTACATCATATCTTCCACATGTAGTATCGGTACTAGGTATTGCGGAATTTTGTTCCGAGTACGAGTGCACGGGGGGTGTTATCTGCATCCCTTCCCTACCTAAGTATTGCAAGGAATGATGCATGCTGATCCTTCTGGGATGAGAACTTTATCAGTACTTTTTATTTTAAACAGCTAAACAATGTCTGTTTAAAACGGAAAATTTATCAGTCTGAACCTCTAATGGTTATTTTAATTATTTTTAAAATTCTGTTAATTTCCCCCGTCATGTACTGTCCCCTTTAAAACTTACTGCTTTGTGACTAGTCTGGCTTTACATCTGAGAGTGTTTCCTTCACTTACTTAAGATATGCAGTCTTTCATTAGAAAAAATATCCCAGCATTAATAGTGAGCATATTTACTGTACAAACCTTATCAGAGAACTATGAGGGCAAAAAAACCAAACAAAAACAAAATAATTGTTTATTAATCGTAACTGAGGTAAAATATTAAATTAATTTTGATGTTAATTTGAGGTCATATTGCCCAGTTCTAATGTGGCTCCATGTGCAATTTTAGGGTCTCGCTCTCACTCCTGAGGATGGCTGGTCTGTGCACTCTGTAGCTCATGTCCATGAAATGAAGGCAGAGATAGAAAAGGGTCTGAAGTTCATGGCCTCAACAGAGAAAGACTGGGAGGTTTGGATTAAATTTTCTACAGAAAAACAACAAAAAACATATACAGTATATATGTGTGTGTGTGTGTGTGTGTGTTTGGCTTGAAATTTTCTTTGACAATGCATTGATTTCCTGTTTTTCTTTTTTAAGGTGTGTGACATGTTGGCATGCCATAATTATTGGCATTGGGCTCTTTATCATATTGAGAAGGTAAACTTTTAAAAGTCAGCTATTACAAACTCTTTTGCCTTGTCTTCTTTTGTTTCCAATTTGACCATTTAAGAAAACAATTTCTGAATACAGTCTTCATATCTGTGTCCTGTATTTGATTTTTAGGGAGAATATGAAGCGGCTTTGAAAATTTATGATGAACAGGTTAGTGCTGTGAGAAATTCTGCTTGATGATCTGTATGTTGTGTAAAGGGCTTCACTGTGGAGCTGCTGAGAGTCTAGAATGAAAAAACAACAGTACTTTCATATACACTGTGAGTCAAAGAGAGACAACAATGCTTTTGTCCATAACTTCGGCCTGTGGTGATTGATTTTCAAAATTCTTGAAAATTCGTGTTGTATGTTTAGTTCTGAGTGCAACAAAGAATTTTGAACAGTGGTCAGCATTTAACAAAGATATGGACAAAAGTACAGAGGTTCCTTTTTTCCTGTTTTACTCACAGTGTAGAATAATAGTGTGCACAATCCTGTAAGAGAAGGATTTTTTTTAGTGGTTGTCTTATGGATTTATCTTGAATATGGACTGGGAACATTTCATTCCAGATAGTAAGGTTTTCACCTAAATATACGAATTATACAGTGGTTTAGGGATCTTATAATGCAATTTTCATGCAGTATGACACGTTTAAGTCTCTTGTATTTGTCAGATCTTACGCCGCTGTTTGAAATCTAGAGCCATGCTGGACACAGTGGACGCCTGTTCTATGCTCTTCAGATTAGAAATGGAGGGTGAGAAACCATCATTGCCTTCTACTGTATATGTACCTTACGTCACACATCTCTCCCTCTTGAAGACAGATTTTTGAAATGTCGCAGTTCATCAGGACATGTTGTGGTAGTATATATAAATATATATATTATATACATAATATAACTGTAGAATTGAAGTATAGCCAACAGTCTAAAGTGCTGCACAAACAGGCTTTCAAAATAAATATGTAAGGGTGTTCTTTAACAGCTGTACATTTTGTTCTTACCTAGAAACAAATCTTAAAAAAGAAAAATTGGTGAATGTCAAAATCTTTGTGAAAACTATGTAAGTGGGTTTTAGGAACACATTCCTTAAGGATGCTTGGTGAATGAAATAAATTTATTAACTTGTCAGTAGTTGTCAAGTTAAGAGCTTTTTGAAGCAATCATACCTCAGAATGTGCAGTGCTCTGCAAAAGTCTTGCACTACAGCTCATTTCTTTATAATGAAGGGTGGCTCACGACTTTGGCATGTGTGACATTACATTTGTGTGGATTCCTGTGGCAGGTGTGAGTGTGAAAGACCGTTATCGGGAGCTGCTGCAGGTCACAGAGCCTCATACAGAAGATCACACACTGATCTTTAATGACCTGCACTTCCTTATGGTGTCACTGGGCTGCAAAGAGGCAAACATCACACAACGCCTGCTGGAGAGCCTACGAGAGCTGGCCAGGTACAACACACTGCACAGAGATACAGTACATGTACACAAAATACAAGCTCCTGCTTATTTTATGTTATACGTTTTAAAGCTATAACTTGCATGAACTGGGAACCTGGAATTTGATTTGGTGGTCGGTGCCAAGAAATTAAGAATAAAATAATTTTAAAAAATGTGAGACACTAATATAATTATTATTATAATTATAGAAGAATATGAATATTGCAGTACAACTTGCAAAATAAACATTTAAAGAGAATGCATGGATATGCAGTAGTTATTTACAAAGTTAACCTGTAAAGAACACCACATATAGAACATAAATGTGCTGGAACTAGAGGATGTGTGCAATGGATTTAAATTTAACCAACTGTAATTTGCAAGGTTGTGCAATAATGCAAAGTTCACAGTATGAGAAGCATGATACCTGTATGATATGACTATGTAGGTATGCATTCGCGCTTCAAGATTTATTGCAATAACGTAATTATTTTGCGAACTGGATAGTGAAGTCAAAGTCAAAAGTCAAAGTAAACTTTGTCATCTCTGCTATATAGAGATACACTGCTTTGTCATCTCTGCTATATAGAGATACAGAGACGAGATGACGTGGCTCCAGTTTTTACAGTGCAATAGGAAATAAGAACAAAGAACAAATAAGGTACACAGAATAAACAATATATAAATAGAATACAAAATATGCATTTTTTTAGGAATGGAATATTAAATATAAACTTTAAACTAGAAACAGAAGTAGAGGAGAGACAGTTTGGATGAAGTATTACCTACAAAAGTGGAAGTTGACTTTTACACTGGATGTGCAAGAGGTTAGAAACAGTTTCAATATGAAAAATTCTATATCCAGTCTTTTAATAAAACAGTATTCTTGAAAAGTATGACCAACATTTAAGTTTTGCAGATATTTTAACAGTAGTGGAGAACCAGGGTCTGTGCAATATTTTTCAATAATTTGTGTAGAAACAGTTAGTTAGAAAGTGACCAGTCAGTTAGTTTACAGTCCGGGTGTGTGTGTGTGGGGGGGGACGTGTGAGGGCAGGAAGTGTGTTCAAGAGTCTGATGGCTTGTGGGAAAAAGCTATCACGCATCCTGGTGGATCGAGTTCTGAAACTCCGATAGCGTCTGCCGGATGGGAGGAGTGTAAAGAGACCATGTGAAGGATGTGAGGGGTCGAGCACGATGCAGGAGGCCCTCCTGATGCAGCATTTGTAAAAGATGTCCTGCAGCGGCGGGAGAGACGCACCGATGATGTTGCCAGCTGCTGTGACAATCCTTTGAAGCCGCCTGTTATCGGCAACAGTGCTGTTACCAAACCAGACGGCGATGCAGCTGGTCAGGACGCACTCATAGTGCCCCTGTAGAACACGGTGAGGGTGGGAGGGTCTGAACAGGGTCTGTCTACTACATGCTGAAGACTAATTGTGACTTATGTCTTCAGAGACCCAGGAGAGAACCATCAGCACCGGATCGCTAATGCTATTGGGTTGCCCATGTGCCAGGCCTTGGTGGAATATGACCAAGGAAACTACAGCAAGACGGTGGAGCTGCTCAAACCACTGAGATACAAATTTGTGGAGATAGGAGGCAGTGATGCACAGGTCAGTTACACCAGATAACAGAACCACATGACAGTGGTTTTCCAGCATTATGTTGACCTTTCATTTTTTAAGGAAATTGGTTACAATTAGCATTTCTTTACTATAATGGTCATGCTGCTTTTTTGTTTAAGTTCAGTTTTAATTTTAGCTTTCATAACCACCATGACTAAACAACATTAACATTTTTCTCTCATTTTAAAGAGGGATGTCTTCAACCAGTTACTCATCCATGCTGCCATGAAGTCAGAAGACAAGCATTATCAAAGATTTTCCAGGTCAGATGCTGCTTTTGCAATCATAGGGAAGACTGATTTGCACATTAGTGGGAGTTATTACTCCCTTTAAGTGTAATGAGCTTTGAGCCTGCAGACTAGCATAGTAATTCATTCGTACTCTATTATCCAGGTGCATGCTGGTTGAAAGAGATGCCGTAAGATCGAACTCCCCTCTGACTGATCGACTGATCCAGAGAGCCCATGCATTACACATTTAAAGTCCTGAGCTTAGAATGTCTGTTATGGAGAGAGATTTCCCTGTGTAACCTTAAAAGAACTTTTGCAAAAGCACCATTCCTGTATATTGTAATAGAGAAGTCTGGTTATAAGCTGTGCTTTATCATAAAACATTAATAAGGATAATTATACAAGAAAATATTTTTTACTAATTCCAGTTTCAGTACAGTGGTCAATTGTAGGTCTTATAACCATTAAATACATTTTAATATGCTCTGGTAATGCTCAGTCAGTTTACAGCCTTGATTTTGTATATCTATGCTGTCAGGCGGAAACCTTTTGTCAAGAATGGTTATTTTTCACGAAATTGAAAAATGATTTATTCTAAATATATCAACATTGCGTTTCCAAATTGGTATCACATCTTAAGATATGGTCATATACTTGTGTGCAATATAAAACTGTCAGGCTGTGAAGACTGACCAATAGAATTGTTTTATGACCAAAACTAAAAAGACCAAAAATGGACTTCCGCCCGACAGCGACAATGTATAATTTCATTTTAGCTGAACATTTTAAATGAGTGAAAATGTTATGCATTAATAAATATATATTTTCAAATCCCCAGTGATTCACAGCTGTTTGTGTTTCTCTTTGTGCTGTTGTCTACAGTATTTTTTTTATCCTGGAGTTTATAAATCTGCTAGGAAGAACAACTACAATGGAGTTTAGAAAACACCAGCCACCTTTTCTGCCAGGTTTACTGTCCACTAACTGTAAATGGGCATCCTGCCCACCAAAAGATGATCTATGTTAATAAGCTAATGAAAGCTAATACGGATTAAAGCATAAATCACACATATTTGTGTTTTCAGACAGTGGTCTCCTTCAAGGCTGATTATTAACCTCTAAGTCCAGAGTTCTCAGACCAGGCTCATTATTATCTCAACCTGCATTTTCTCCCATATTAAATTAGATAATTATTAACTATATTTTTTTACTGTTCAAAGAAACAACACGACATTTTGTCTACATACTGGAGTGCCTTCATGGCCCTATATTCTCTAGTAAGGACGGTGAGCATTACATGGTTGAATTCTTAAGTTAGGACTCGGGGTAGAGTCCAAAAATAATCCACTCCTCGATTGCACGTCATTCGGAATCGACCACGTAAAGCAATTTAGCAGCTCACGTTATATCACTTCATAATTAATTTTCGATTTAAGACAAATTAGAATGATCTATATTAAGTAATGTGGGGCTGTGAATTTATTAAGAACGTGTTTCTAAGACATTTCTGGGCTGAAGATGGAAAAACACATTCTGAATTATTCTTTTTACTGGTAGCAACAATGAGCTGTCATGTCGTTTGCTCTGTCTGGTTTATAAAAGCTATTTCTGTGTTTGTTACTAGAATTAAGAAGATCGCCGTCAGATCGACTCTTGGATCCGACTCCTTCTATTCCGAAACAATGGAATCTGAATCAGGAGTCGATTCAAAAATGTTTGGAACAGCAGTAAATTCGATGGCACGGAACAATTGTGCAGATATGTGTTATTTCTTGAGCGTATGCATTAAAATAGACCTGTTAAGGTATGTAATTATATGTTTCGAGCAAGAGAGCAAGGGTTGGAGTAAATATCTGTTTGCTACAACAGTTTGGTTTTGTTATCTGGTCTGGGTCTGTTCAAGCTCCAGCATTGAAACCATTTGGCGAGGCCCTTTTGCAGTGTTTGAGAAAACTCAGAAAGATCGGCAAACCCAATTTCAGAATTTTCGACTTCAGACACGGTAAACACTAGCAACTTTACACGTTGTTGTTATATATTCAAAAAAGATAGTCATATTGTTTGCAGTGGCTTAACAAGAGGGAAATAATTTGGTGGAGTCTTGGGATTTGTAACGTTAGTAAAGCATATTTGTTCTTTTGATCTGGGCCTGGTTTTGTATTGTTAAAAACTAAGAATATGAATTGCACATTTGAACTCTTTAGTAGCGTTTCCATAATTTCCTGTTTTTTTTTTGTTTGTTTTTTTACAGAGACAATTTAATTCCATGACTACTTTGGTGATAACACCATGATTATAGTTTGTTAGAACTACAAGCCCTATAAATCTGGGAAGGCCTACTGAATATCGGCACGAATTTTAGAGCCAAAAAAAACCCCTCTTCAAATTCAAACATACGTATAAATCATTTTTTTCTGTTCAAGTAGAAGCTCACACTTTACGCTGTGCCACGAATACAACATTAACCAAGAGTTGAAATAATATAGAACCCCGGTCCTCAATTTTGCAGCGGAAATCGTTAGTTAGTTAGTGATGCAATTTCTAGGTTGAACCATTTAATTTTAGTTAAACATATTCTTGCTTTAGGTCGTGGTTTACATTCATGTCGTGATTTAATTAATACTAAAAATAAAGCGTGGAAAGTAGCAAGACAATCTATAAATCCAGGCGACTGACTTTTATAAAGTGGTAAAATAAAATACAAATTCAAATAAAATAAAATAAAAAAAATCATAAAATTCAAACCTAAACATTTTACTAGTATGTACCCCAGTCGAACATTCTAAGCAAATCCCGGGGTAAAAACTCCATGTTCCTTTTTGATTAGTTTAACAGGTAAACTCCATGGCAACCACGGGCATTCTGATAGACACCTGCATTTGCGCTGCACCAACCGGATTTCCTGTCGTGATACTCTATTAATGAAAGAAAAACTACACAAAACTGGGCTTTAGTTTGAGTCGAGCTACATGACGAGTGCTGCGGTAAACTGTGATGACATTGGAGCCCTTCGAGTTTATAAGTGTTAATTTAGAAGCTGGCGTTCAGTTTGTACAGACAGAGGCGATGTTGTAAATCACTAATTAATGACCTCGTCTTCCACCTCGTTCGTTCTGGAGGCTTTATTAGGTTATATTTGCGAGTTGTAAATATGTTGCTTTTGTATGATGGAAGCCTGTTGATTCTCTCTTTGAAGTGTGTCATTTCTCAGGCTAATTGTTACAAGTCCGTGATGCAGTCCAACTTTGTGTTAGGAAGAGTCTCTTTTGCAATACGTGCTTCTTTGGGGGCCCTTACATAGAAGCTTTCATGTATGTATTCTTCAATGCCAAGATTGTCTAGGTCAGTGGTCAGTAATTCCATTCTCAGAAGGCCTATATTCTGGATGTTTTCATTTTTCTTGGTGAGTCAGTACTGGTGAGTATCCACCTGAGGCAAGATGTGAATGTTCTGAAGTCACGTATGATGGAAAACCAGTGGAAGAACCTACTTAACAACAGTAGATGAAGCAAGACCCTCAGCGAGACCCTTAACCCCAAGTTGCTCCAGGGAGACTCTCTGAAATTAGGAAAATGGATATCACTCTGGATAAGAGCTCTGCTAAATATCTTAAATGTTAATGTAAACTGTAAGTAGTTAACACATCCAAGCTATTTCATCTTGTAATACTTAATATTTGTAGGATACTCATAAAACAAATTAGTTACAAATGTGAAACATGATGTTAACATCAATATGAAAAAGTATTTTTTACCAGTGTAATGTCAATTTACAATAATGTTTCAAGATTCTTTATTTGTCACATGCAAATTATACAGGTACAACATGCACTGTTGTACCTGTATAACACACAGAGTGTTTAGATTTTCGTCTTTCCCAAGTTACACTCATAGGTATAAATTTTGTCTGTTTTACCTTATAGAGTCATACATTTTGATGGATATGTCCACTGATTCTTGCTTATGTTTACATGTATGAAGAGCTGGCTCCCTTTGGGACTACAGTACAAAGCCCCAATGCCTGTCATTATTGATGTTAGCTCAGCAGACCCCTTTATAAATGATACATGATGCTATTTTTTATCTTTACAAAAGCACAAAGCTTGCATACTATATTTTGTTATATGTTTAAGTTGAATTTAGTGTAATTCACATTTATATTGAAATGTATAATCAGATTTTTAAGGGGAAAATTTAGAACCATGGTAAGATTCTGTTTGTTTTCCTCACTGGCTGATGGTAATTTCCCACTAATACTTTATGCTAACATAGCGTAACATAAAATAGCATCTCTCTTCCATTGGCATAGATATGGTGACCATGACTCTGTGATATCAGCTCCCTGTTAATAACCCTGCTCTTGGAGATCTACCACCCTTCAGAGATTAGACCCAGCCCAGTCTAATACACCTAAGTATAATATTCCAATATTGCCTAAGACCTTGCAGAGATTTTTCAGATGATTGGCTAAGGCTGAAATTATTCTCTGCGGATTTGTTGATCCCCAGAAGCAGGGTTGGCAATCCTCTCTTTCTCCTTCTAGTGACATTTTCAGTAACACCAAATTTTAAACTTTGATAGAAAGGGCATGTGCACTGAGTAATATGGTTTTAATAAATTCTTACATCTCTGGCAGATAGAGTGCACCATCACTGATTGGAGATGAGCAGTGATCCAGTCCCTGGGTGAGGGGGAGGTGCTTGAGGAGTCAGGCATGGTGCTGGGGGGTCTCCCTGGGGCCTAGGACTCACAGGCATGAAGAACCCAGTGAACAGCTGCCACCTCAACTCAGTCATGCAAGTCATCTTCACCACCACTGACTTCCATACAAAGTAAGTCAAACTTATGTGTAAGTTGCCGTTTGAGAAATCATCTAACTTGATGTACAGTGTATCGCTAAAAGCACTATGTTGGCATGTACCACGTTGGTAGCATATATGTTTGCAATATTAGCAGATTAGCTGTCAAACAGACTGCAAAAAGATTTTTGTGTGTCGCAAAATAGTGTGATGTGTTTTTGTGAAGTTGCTTTGAGCTGCCTTTTTAAAATGTAATGGCATATGATATATGAATGTGTGCATAATTTCCAGTCACAATGCGTCCCAGTGAGTTCCATTGAGTATTCTCTTTTTTTGTAAAATAAAGACAAATGTGATGCAAAACACGAATCTACAATATGTCTTTTATGCCTGATACTGAGCACGCTAAACACAACACTAAGAAGAAATGATTCTGTAGCATCTCGGCCTAGTGGTTAGTATACTTGCTTCTAGACCAAAAGTGTGTGTTCGAATTCTACCTCCAGCTCCTCTGAATAACACCCTTAACCCCAAGTTGCTCTGGATAAGAGGGTCTGCTAAATGCATTAAATATAAATATCTAACATGGAGTTTAATTGGTCTCATTAAATCCTAACCTTAAGGCTTAATCCTGTAAACCAGCATTTCTCAATCCCAGTCCTCGTGCCCACTGCTCTGCACATATTCGGTATTTCCTGCACTGTCACACGCTGGTCCTACATTGCTAATTAGCTAATCAGTAGCATCAGCTGTGCTGTGGGTCGGGAAAGTCGAATCTGTGCAGAGCGGTGGTCCGTGAGGACTGGGATTGAGAAACGCTGCTGCAACCAGTTTTACTTTATGAGTAAGATATGTGGGATTTTCAAAAAATGTTTTGATGTGTATAGCAATACCTAAAATCTTATGTTGGCTTTAATGTGTGGAAATTATGATTTGAAGTTTCTCTGTTTTTCATCTTAACGTACAAATATTTTAATAATACTTTCTGAGGGCACTCGCTGTGATGCAACCCAAGGTTTTAAAGTACAGTATGTCATATACCGTAAGTTTAACATGTTCTCTATAACTTCCTATATTTGTACATCAAGAGATTTGTAATTTATTTTATTTCTATTACTGTGTTTTCACTTCTTGAATATACAGTTAGACTTCATCTTTACAGAAATGGGGGTTTAGATGTAACGGAACAATGATCATTTTTTGTGAAGCTTTATTGTCCAGCAGAGGTCACTGGAGTGTACTGCCAGCTGAGAGGGCAAGCATAACAATAGTCTCCTGAGAGAAAACTAGAAATACCTAATTGTTACCTATCGCTTTGAAAAATTGTTGTAATTGTAGAAATGTCACTCCTTTATTTTCTCTGGCAGAACAAAATTGGCTAAGGTCAGTTACTAAATGGGGCAAAAAAAACCTTTAAGCCCCATTCTTGACCCAGTGAAGGACCCTTTAAACGCAGAGTGAAGTGTAATTGTATTTGCATGTGTACTACACATTTAGTTTTAACTGCTTTGAAATGACTTCTTTCTAGGTTTTAATGACATTAATCCTTCATTCAGCCTCCCATGATTGGTTTCTTATTGGTTCATTGCATTGCACATAATTAAAGCCCTTGCTGGATGAAATTTCCATCATACCACAGGAATGTTTTATAAACATGGTGGAGCTAATACATGTCTCCGTCCATCTTTGCTTCCTTTGTTTTCCATGGCAGAACTGCCAGTCTGGTTCAGACCCATCTGAAGCGTTCTGCCTCCATATGGAGTAAAGGATATTATGCCAGAAATCTCAGAAGGCTAAATGCATTCAGCAAGTAGACTTCATAGTACAGTTGCCTGTTTCCAGGTTAACAAAGGCTGGAGGTTGTGTTAGCACTACACATATGGTATAAGTTAATGTCTTAAACGACATAATGTGTAACACTAACATACCACAAATTGCAGTTTGGAATGTAGGTAATGTGATGCAGATTAATTGGAAGCCAAACATTTGATGATACATTTCCTACCAACTGATGAGTTGCTAAAGGCATGTAGAATCACACTCCCCATAGCTCCCTGCAGCTCAGATTCAGTTATTGTCTGCTTAAATGGTCCAAATAAACTCACAGAGTTCTGTAGATCTGTGGACATTTGTGGTCCGTAGAACAATACTCTCAAGTTTTTTAGTAAATTTGTTTTAAAGAAAGTTATGACAACTGAAGAAATCCCAATAAGGTAATGTTTTGCACAAACAGGCATGTAATAAAATATGTGAGGGAGTGCCCCTCGACGTTTGTAGTTTGTTAGTACCTAAGAACAACTCTCAAATAAGAAAACATTGGTCAATGTCAGAACTTTGAGAATAAGTAGGTTGTTTGAAGAATAAATCTAAAGAAAATTTGAAGAACATTTAACCGTAGCAGTTAGTGAATGAGGTCTAATAATCATATATTTTAAATGTTTCAGGCTGTGTTTCAAAAGGAAGCTGGTAGAAATGCTGCTTGTTTGTTCTTTGTCACTGAGTCTGTAGTAAATGCTGGTGATTTCTTTTCACAAGACCATTCACTTCTGCATTGAAAGAATACTTTGATTACCACTATAACAATTAATCCAAAATAACATTTTAATCCTTGTTTAGATGGATCTGTGGAACTGAACCACATCCCCAGGAAGAGCTTCTCATAAGCCCTGAGGTCAAAGGTATGTTGTGTTGCCATGGCAAAGAGGAGGATGATTCCCTTGGCTCCCTTTCTCTTCTTGCTTCATTTATCTGGCTTTCTTTTCATGTATTGTTCTTCCTCTGGTCTCTGTTTTTATTCTGCATGAATTGGGG
The DNA here is from genome assembly GCA_032718565.1 of Distichodus sexfasciatus. Taxonomy (NCBI): domain Eukaryota; kingdom Metazoa; phylum Chordata; class Actinopteri; order Characiformes; family Distichodontidae; genus Distichodus; species Distichodus sexfasciatus. The sequence continues at coordinate 2,242,920 of JAVGVS010000039.1, read as the reverse complement.
GATCCTGGGTTTGATCCCTGGGTTGGCCATAGGGAGTTTGCATGCTCTCTCCATGTTCTTGTGGGTTTCTGCCGGGGGGCTCCGGTTTCCTCCCATAGTCCAAAACCATGCAATATAGGTTGATGTCCCTGTAAAGTGTGACTGAGAGTGTGACCTGTGAGAGTGTGTGTGCCCTGCGGTGTGTCGGTGCCTGTCCAGGGTTGGCCCCCGCCTTGCGTCTGTAGTCGTCGGGATAGACTCTGGTCCCCCAATAGATAATGAATGAAGGAATGAGTTTACAACTGAGTTTACATCAGTTGACTTTGATGCAGTGGTGTTTCAATATGTACAGGTAAGCTGCGTTCCATACAGACAACTCTGGTGTGGACCCCCTGGGTGATAGGACACATGGATGATGACAGTACTTACCATTTACAAGGACAGATCATGATCTCAATCCTCCTTTAATAAGTGCCCCATTAATATTTCTGCATTACCAAATGGTGCATCAGTTTGCCTCAAATGCCTTCTGTAGCATTCAATTGTAATATTACTCTTTTATTGACTACTATTGTGTTTTTGTTTTTTGTCTGTGATAAATCATTGATATCTCAGTGTTTGTTTTGTGACTTTAGACAAGACGTCGTACATAACCCGATCTCCGTGCAGCTCTGACTGGCAGGGATATGGATATATGTGGGACACAAAAGATAAAAGTGTAGTGTAGTAACAGTAAATCAGTTGTTAAAATCAGCCAGCAATAGTTTGTGTGGCAGACATTTACAAAAATATTAACTTTACCTCTGTCTACACGTTTTATTAACTTTTCTGGTTCTGTTGATTTGCACTCAAGTAAAGTAAACTAATATAAATGAATTGGTGAAGTGGTTTGAGGTCAGTTGGTTTGCAGTGGTCAAGCTTTGAGATTGAGATGAGACGGTTAATGATTTTGGCCTGGAGTTCCCATGTAGAGTCAATGTTTCTTGCAAAACAGTTAACAATCCCTGGGTTATATTATGACATTTCTTGGTGATTGGTGGCGTAACGGTTGAGTGAATAAGTGAATTTAGGATGTATTGCTTAACTCAGCAAGTGTGTGTTTAGTCACTCGAATGTGATCATTTCCCTCTAAATACTGCACCTTTTCTCCTTCTGATTCCGAGTACACATTTCTCAGTTTGCTTTGGGTGTGTATGTAAGTACATTTGGGATTTAGGCTGGTGTTCACAAACGGCTTGAAAGCAAATGTGGTATATCTGGGGATATCTGGGGATAAAAAGGTGAGAAAAATGGTGACTTGTCAGTGACTGTACCATGTTTCTGTCTGTTGCAGGTGTGAGTGTGAAGGTCACAGAGCCACCTACAGAAGACCACACACTGCTCTTTAATGACCTGCACCTTCTTAAGATGGCAGTGCGCTGTGAAGAGTCAGACACCACACCGCATGAACAAGTGAGTTCCTCTTCTGTAAAGCACTTGGGTGGGCATTGAGATGTAGCAGAAGCACAGAGAAGCGGGAGCGTTTGGTCTGGGGAGGCAGTTACTTTTTTGGGGGCTGTGGTGTTATCTAGAGATGCTACAGACTGTGAGATTTGGGTAAGAGCAGCTTTCAGCTCTGGGAGAGACAAAGCCTCTCCCTGACTGCTCGACTTCATGCATACAGTATGTGATTCAAATTTAGCCTGACATCTGTACCATGGCCACGATCTGTAAGGATTTTATTGAGGAAGAATAAATAAAAAAAGCAAAGGGAGTTCAGAAAGAGGTTTCTTCAGAGAATACCATGTACTATAATCTAACGTGACTTGAAGATGTTCTCAGGGAGGAACTTTTGCATGCAGCAGCTGTTTGAGGCTGGAAATCTTTTCCCCAGGACCAGAAAGTTTTACATGATCCTTGTATGCATTTTGCAAAAAACATATGCTGTCCTTTTTGAAAAGTGATCAGAATTCTAGATTTCACAGTATGCCACAAAAACTGGCATGAGCAGATTTAATTGCTGAGAGTGACGGCGTGCCCGTGTGCCAGGCTTTGAGCAAAGAACCTACAGTAAGACAGAAACTGCTCATGAATTGAATTGCAGCTAAAGCCTGTAATTTCTCTGAGTTAAGCTGTTACAACTGTTGTTCTGTATATTTCCTCTCTGGAACTAATAATTGCATCATAATTAGCATTTTCTGATGCAAAGCAATGCAAACAAAACAGTTACTTTTCCAATTCTTTAGTTTATGTTCAGTGCGAGTTTTTGTAATTGTGTATTATGCAATGATACTGCTCAATTCAGAACTTTGATCATATATTTATTCTTTTTTAACAAGAAGGTTATTTACAACAGTTTAATGTGGGGGAAGATAAAAATCTTTATCAAACATAAAATAAATATTTATATATTTTACTTTTCTACCATTAACAGCCTTTGAAGTCTTCCTCTCCGCAGCGCTGGCTACAGCACGGAGTTGATCTCATTCTGGATCTGAGAAATGAGGATCTGCGACAGCACAATGCCTGCAATCTGCCAAGAACAAGAGCACAGGCCAGGTTAGGAACAGACTCACACTTCTTCAGCCTGAGTTTCCCCCAATGCAGAACTTAAACACTGAACTTAAAAGAACCACCACTGGGAGTTTACATCAAACACTTTCCCAAGCTGGCTGTAATACTGCATATGAAACAGGATCATGACTGTTACTGATGGCCTCCAGCGAGAGGTGCGTATGCAAGAAAGTGAGTGATTGTCATTGTGAACACAGCACAGCACACATTGCACCACAATGTAATGTGACCTCTATATTTGACCCGTCCGTGAAGGAGCAGTGGGCAGCTCTTTGGCAGTGCCGGGGAATGGTATCTTGCTCATGAGTACCTCAGTGGCAGTGGTGGCAGTTGGTAACGTAACGGTTAGGGTGTTCGCCCCGTGAACAGAAGATCGGCGGTTGGAATCCCAGGATTAGTAAAAGTACCACAAGGTATCGTCCCCAAGCCCTGCTCCCCGGTCCACTGCTCCTTCCTGGATGGGTCGAATGCAGAAGTCACATTTTGTTGTGGGGCACTATGTGCTGTACTGTCTTCACAATGACACTTTCATGTTACTGGTCAGGGACTTGAGCCAGCGACCCTCCGACCACAGGTCCAACTCCCTAACCGTTGCGCTACCAAAAGAGAGTGTGTGTTGTACACACAAAGTACAAAATATATGTCACTTATGATTTAGAACTTTAAACACAAACATTCTGAATTTTTACGGTATGTAAACATGGTCACATTAATGACATGGAAAGAAAATATACAGAGCTGTTTTTGCAGTTCTCATTCACCTGGTAAATGCAAATCCATAAGGCCAGTGCAACACAACTCACTTGAAACGCTGCTTTATCGATTTCCTATCCTTTTTCCAAAAAGGTGAAGCTAATGGATCTATTAAACAAGCACTCGGGTCAGTGCCGTCTTACATGTGAGAGTGAAACGTGTTGCTGCTGAACCCACAAAATCCAATAGAAATGCTGAGCATTGCTCTCACTCACTGTAGGGCTTTCAAATCTAGTTTAGACCATCACAGTTTGACGGAACGACTGTATTTATATTCAGCTATAAAGGTCAGACCTCCTCTAAATCATATTCATGCGACCTACAGCTACAGCAAGATATCTGGTACATGTCTAACACATGGAGATTAGAAATGAATTGCATTGGTCCCTGGTGTGAATGCGCTACCTGTGGTAGTGCCAGACCCAAAGCCAGTGCTCCAACAAGGAGAAGATGAGATTCGATCCACATCACTGCTCTGTCTGCACAGCCTACTGAGTATATGGACCTGGCAGCGTCCCGGTGCGTTTGGGTTTGAACTCCAAAACCACACATGGTGTTGATCACAGTCTAATAGAATAAAATGAATAAATAAAATATGGTTACACTGTCATTATCACTGTATTTGTCTTTATATTCTGTTGCCTTATTGATGTGTTGCTGTAGTGAACAGCAGGTGGCAGTAATGTCTCAGTTAACAGGTGACTGCCTGACATTAAAGAAACTACACAAGGGACCCAAGCTTTAGACTTAAACATTCTGTTGAGATCGTCACTGTTATTGTCATTAATACAGCAGCATTATGACGTAGACTGAACTATGGCACGGTATGACAGGTCCATTACAAAGAATACAAATCCAAGCTGACTGTTGCACTGATTTACATGCTGTCCTTACCCGACCTTTCATACATTTCCATAGACTAATTACTGACTTACGTAAGTATTTAGTTCAAGCAACAGTTTTAGGCTCACCTCCCCGGGTACCGGCGTGCAGCAGGAGAAAGGGACGGCGCATCGCTCTGAGCTCGGGTTGCCTTGACTGCAGTTGAAGTAGAGGTTCCAGGACCAGTCGGTGTAGTTGTTCCAGCCACAGCAGTTGAACTAGAAGGTTGGACATCACAAGAGCGAGCGTGAATATTATTGCCAGGCTCATTTCAGATTTGGAAGAAGAAAATGCTGATGCCTACTGGGATTAAGCTGTTATTTGTTTCTACAGCACATTAAACTGCTTTTGTTCACGGTCTTGTTCAAACAGAAGGGTTAATTATTGAAAAAATGGTGTAATAACGCAGTCCCCCAAGTTTCAGGGAAAAAAAACGTTTATTTTACTACTAGACTCGGCTCCAGTTTCTCAAGGACTGCACACTGTCACTAAACATCTTTCTGAGGGGTACTATAATGATTTCAGAATTCCAAAAAACAGTATTATAATTTACATTATACCATACATGCTTTTACCCAGTAACCACAATAACACAGCTGTTCTCTGTGCGGGTGCATGAGTTTTTCAGATTTTACATGCTGCATTTAATGTCTGCGCTAGTGGTGAAGTGGTTTAACATCACATATGTTCAGTAAGTGGTCTAATCTCAGATCTGAGCGAGAGTAAATTGTGAGATCAGAGGTGCAACAAGACAATTACTTGCCTCTTTTTGAATGTAATCCATGAGATTCTGAAGGTCCAGGTCGTCACGGTAATGCACAATAGCTTTCTTCACGAACTTCCCCAGAGCGTCACGTGTCTGAAATGAGGTAAAAACAGAGTGTATACGAAAGTCCCATGAGGATCATCACAGATTATCTGATAGTCAACGTGCTAACGCAGTATGACATCTGTAATAAGATGTTGTAGCATGGTTATTAGCATTCTACTCATATATCTCTGATTTCTTCTAATGGCATCTTCTTTATGCTAGAATGAAATGGAGGGCTTAGTTCCACACTGATTTGCCACAGTTCCTTCATGGTCCTGAACACAGCAGTTCTTCTGTATAAGACGTAACTAGTGCTGATGATGCTTACAGTACTGCCGCGTGATCATTTTCCTATCAGTTGTTCAAGCTGACTGGATTATCAGTGTCTCGCTTTACTTAGGACCCTGCTCTCCAGCAGTCTACTGAATGACCAGAACCTATCACAGTTTGAGCCAGTTCAGCCACACTGTATGACAGCTTCCCCATGCAGTTAGGCTACAGCACCATGATGTTCCTGTTGTCGTATCATAAAATCATGCTTTAATCATCAGAACCGACATTTACAACATTTACCAGACTTGGGCAAAAGTGCCAAAAGTATTATACCACCAGAAAACTATTCTGCAGCCTAACCTGGACCGCCTCAAACCGGCCCAAAAGATCACAGGTTCAAATCCAGCTCTATTTGCCTGCAACTAGCACCACTGTGCCCCCTTGCAAGACCCTTAACACCAAGCTGCTCCAGAGAGACTGTTCTGTAATTAGGGAATGGAAGTCTGGATAAGAGCATCTACTAAACAAGGTAAATATAAAGTCTGATTTGTGGTTCTTTGTGTATAGCTCCAGTATCTGAATATTTGCAAACACTGATCAGCCATAACATTTCAAACACTGACAGGTGACTGACGGATTGTGTTGGCTAGACGACTGGGTCAGAGCATCTCAAAAACTGCAGCTCTTGTGTGATGCTCTGGGATCCGTTCCCCAAAAGTGTAGTTGCTAACTTAGCAACTAAAATAGTGTACATTAGCAACTAACTGTACATTAATAACTAACATAGTGTACATTAAAAACTAACATAGTATACAGTAGCAACTAACAGTGTACAGTAGCAACTAACATAGTGTACATTAGCAACTAAAATAGTGTACATTAGCAACTAACACAGTGTACATTAGCAACTAACATAGTACACAGCAGCAACTAACACAGTGTACATTAGCAATTAACATAGTATACCGTAGCAACTAACAGTGTACAGCAGCAACTAACATATTGTACATCAGCAACTAACAGTGCACATTAGCAACTAACATAGTGTACATTAGCAACTAACATAGTGTACATTAGCAACTAACATAGTGTACAGTAGCAACTAACAGTGTACATTAGTTGCTAACATAGTGTTGCTAACATAGTTAGCAATACGTTAGCAACTGTGCTTTTGGGAAACGCACCCCTGGTCTGAAGTTGTCAGGAGCTACCAACAGTGTTCCAAGGAAGGGAAACTGGTGAACCGGTGTCAAGGTGATGGGCGACAAGGCTCACTGATGCATGTGAGGAGTGAAGACTGGGCAGTTTTTTTCGGATCCAATAGAAGAGCTCCAGTAGCTCAGATTGGTGAGAAGGTTAATGCTAACACGCAGAAATGTGTTAAAAGAACTCAGTTTGTTGGGCTACGTAGCTGAAAACCAGTCGGAATGCATATGGGACTTATATTGGAATGAATGTAAGAAATCAACATCGATTACAAATAGAGGAAATTGAGCACAGTCCAGATGTACATATGAGCATCAAAATGGACCATGGAGCAATGGCAAAAGGCAGTCTGGTCTGATGAATGAGATTTTGGAACCAGTACCAGAACCTACTTAATATTAAGTGAGTATAAATAATGTTATGGCTGAACGGTGTAGTTGGAACACTTTATATTGACTGACTGTCTCTTAATCGAACATTGGATAAATAAATGTTTTGAATCTAGTAGGACAGTGCTGACTGACATGAGGTTTTACATTTTCTTTATCTCATTATGCTAAATGATAATGGATTGGTGTAAACTGACGTGAAAATGAAAGGAACAGTTATTATACAGCCGCCCTTGTATAGTGCTTATGCAGACACTAAAAGCAATCTGATGACCACAAATCACACAGTGTGTTTATAGCTGTTGAATAGCATATAAGTGTAAAGGACTGATTCAGGCTTGTAAACCAGTCTGTAGGTTATGAATTAGAAATACTACCTGGTCGGAGTAGAAGAATCCCAGGACGGCTATGGCCAGTTGGGTGAGGAAGACCAGCGTGAGGCTGAAGGAAAACTGGGGAGGAAGAGCACAGTAAGTCATAATCTGACATACTCTTCCACATCTTTCAAAAGCAGTTTATTCAGCTTCTTACCATTTTAAGCAGGCGAATGTTCTCTCGCAGGGCTCCGATGCATCCACAGAAGGTGATAAAAAACATGACAACACCCACCACTATCAAAATGATGGCGGGATCGATGAGGAACGTGTCACGAACTGTATCTAAAAAAAAAAAAAAAACTGGCCTTGTGTCAGAAATTTAGTCTACAGATCCCAACACCTTTTATCTGTTGTACCATACAAGCGTATGACACATACAGCTACGCTGAAAAAAGAATGTATATATAAATATATTCATACCAGTTGCTTTTTGGACTTTAGCATACACTCCTATAGCAATGATAAGTAAAGAAAACACCTGCAAAAAGAAATAATTTATGCATCAACATTTCATATATTAAAACAAGCTCCTCAAAGTGCTTTTTACTTTACATTTTACATCAACTGAAGTAGTCTGCCTACATAAAACACAGGACTACTTCCCCATCTCCATCTTGATTTGTGCCTGTGGATTCTGAGTGCTTGCTAGTATAATATGCCCTTTTTACAGTTTTAAAGCCCAAACCAAAGAGATAAACTCTTGAACCCAGTTTGCTATGTCTTAATGGGAACTCTTCTCTCATCCACAGAGATAAGAGAAGCATGCGATAAGAAGATGCATGAACTTAGGATGCCAACCACAGAACAAGGAAGAGTTTCTACTGTTTAACTCGTGCATATGAGGCCAAATCTGTTCAAGTAAGTACAAATAAATACTCCAGTGCATACAGGGAAATATTGTTATTGTTAAAACAACTTACACTGACAACTCAAACCTGCTGTCTGGCTCTTATATTTGTACATTTCACTACATTGCACTCGTCTCCAAGGCTAAAGCTGGCAAGTTAAGCTACCTCAAGATGCTAGAGAATGGCTAAAAATGCCCTTAAGAAAATCTTGGCCAGACATGCCTCATCCATACTCACCACGCCTCAAGGGATCTTTCCACAGTCTCTGTCAAAGCCAGTAATCCAGTGCAGCTATTTGTCCAAATGAAAATCGGCCATGCATATAACTAACGGCAAACAGCGCAACCATTTCACTGATAACGATGATACGAGACTTGCAATTCAAATCCAATGTGGAAGGAACTGCATCTGAATGCATCAATGGTAACAGATCAATCCAGGCATTTGGACATTGCATGCAAACTGACATCTTTTCACGCAGCCTTAACACAAACAGTTTAATCGCATTAGTTCTATTTCTCGGTATGATTTTTCTTCTAAGCCCTGAGATGGAGATGATTTTTGAAATGCCAGTGAGACAGGTGGTTGATGGGGGTGTGAGTGATTCTGGGTGATAAGTGAGCCACCAGCAGTGCTGTTTTGGGTCCTAAAGGATTGTTGCTGACTGAATAAGCCAGTATGACTAGAACAAAGAGCTGATGGATTTCGCTGCAGTATTGAGTCTAGGGGCCTGACTGTGGTAAACAAACTCAGCAACGGCTATTTGGCACTGGGAGGAAAGTCAGGCTCGATGGCTGGGCCTCTGCGACATGCCACACTATTCTATGTCCAGCCCAACACATGGCTGATCACTCACTTGCAAAATGAATACTGATCACAGCAGCTTTGGTGCAGTCAAAGTCCGTTAGACAGCCTGCTAAACTAAGTGTCAATCAGATACTACATGTCTCCCATTTTAAGTGGATTTGGAATGACACTGTATGATCCATAACAGCAAAATAAGCAGCATGTTTAGATAATGCTCACATACACCGGCTTGAAGGTGAACAAATATGGGTGTCATTCACCAATATTTTCTTAGGTTTCTTCTTAACAACGTTAAGAAATTTAAATACTATAATATCATACAACTGTGGATAAATAATCTTATGCTTTGCATAAACATGCATGCAAAAATGTCAGAATCTTTATTAAAACAGTGTAAGAGGGTTTTAAGAACAAATTTATTCTTAAGAACAGTTGGTGAATGAGGTCCAACATTCTGGTTTATTTTCTGTACTCTTTTATATGCTCTGCATTTGGATGGAGATATGATTTGTTCAAATGCAAAGATTTTTTCAAATGCAAAAAAAACAGATGCATTGTATGTAAATCTGGAGCTGCTGCATTGCTGATCAATGGAAGATGCAAATGCTACAACATTAAAAACAGTTGCACGTTGTAACAGCTACCACAAGAATCTGATTGTGAACTTGGGAACATCTCATTTACATTCTCTGATGTTTTATTCATATGAAAATCTGCCGTATAGCTTATAGTATGCACTTTGGGACGAATGGCTTCACTTACCCAAAACAAGAAGCTGAAGAAGAAGAGAAAATTGCGGATCCAGGGGTTGATAAAGGAAAAGGTCTCGGCTCTGCTCAGATTCAGGTCCCTCTCCATTGTAAGGGCAAAGGTGAAAGACGGTTACGATAATCGAAAACCGAGCCAGCGAGCCCCGAGCGCGTATTTAGTCCACCATGCGAGTCAGCTGCCGAGTTTCTGACCGCTGCCTAAAATGGAAGAGAGCAGCTGTGACACTGTCGTACCGTCCAGGCCAGTATACACCAGAATGGACGCGCAAGCTGTGGAATCACATTACGCAAACAACCTCTCTGGCCTGAGCGGTAGTGAATAGTCCTGAAGCTTTGCTGCATTGTTACGCTGTCAGCACGGCTGGCAAAATGCAGACGGAATCAACCCAGCCATGCAAGCATCAACGGACACACAAATTTGGCAAGCTGCGGATTTTGACCCCTGCTCGCCATTTTCACAGCCAAATAAACAAATGCATGTCCATAGCCATTAAAAAAGACACTCAGACGCCCATATCGAGCATTACGTTTGTGAAAGAACGCCATAAACAGCTATTTCACCATAGAAATGCCACCTCAATCTAGTGCCAACTTTCAGAGACATTAAAGTAAAATTGCTGCTAGCAGGGGGTCTACAGGTTATCAGTTTATTCTGGGGATGGAGGGATGAGATGGAGGGAGGGGGACAGAGTGAGAGGGAAAGAGACTTGCGTATATATAGACAGGGATATGCAGAGAGACGGATATAGAGGGAGGGATGGAGAGATAGATAAAGAGGGAGGAAGGTATAGAAGTGAGCGAGAGAGAGAAAGAGAGGAGGAGTTAAGGTGGGAGATAGAGAGGGAGGGAGGTGGAGGAAGGGAGATATACTGGGAGGGAAGGAGATTTAAGAAAGCCTGCTATATAGAGAGAAGGAGCGAGGGAGAGAGAGAAGGTGAGAGAGAGATATAGAGAAAGGGAGGGAGGCACATATAGAGAGGGAAGGAAGGAGAGAGGAAGGGAGGAGAGTGGGAGGGAGATGGAGAAAGGGGAAAAAGGGAGGGAGGGAAATAAACAAAGGGCAACACAGCAAGAGAGAGGGTCATATAGAGAGAAGGATGGAAAGGTAAATAGAGGGAGGGAGGGAGAGGGAGCTTTCATTTATGATCAGTTGTCTATTCTAGTGAGGAAAGATAGTGAGAGACAGAAGGGGAGTGAGACAGAGAGGGAGGGTGTAAGAGAGGGAGTGTGAGAACATTAGGGAGAGAGAGAATTCTTAGTTATGATTATTAATGGTTGTCACATTTTAAATGATGATAAAAATCAAACCTTCTGCCCAAACTGTGATGAATGAACTTTTCGATTCCTAATTAATCAACAACTCCTGCTCGTGATTTTCTGAAAATGATGTGACGACAGCGTTAAGATCATGGGATTTATTATTCACTGTTATTATAACATTGATTTAAATAATTGACTTCCTTCTGTGGCTGTTGCACATTTTAAAAAAATGGGTTGTGATTGAACAAGTTTTCCGATATTTGACTTTTTCCAGAAACAGGTATAAAAGCAGGATTTAAATTTGGTGTATTTTCTTACATTTTCACCCTCAGTCTTATACACTTGACTGCATTCCTGTCTTTAGCACATAGTAATACAAGCTGAGTTACTTCTAATGACTTTATTTAAATACATCATGGAGCCGATACAAAATGACCAGTAAAAGGCCTAAAATAGAGCTTTTGCATAGAAGGAACAGCATTGTTGAAAAGCAGCTAGGGTGAATTGACACAGAAGCACAGACAGTCGACTTGGTTAAATGAATAAAATCAGTAAAAAATAAAGCATGAACCAAAGTGCTGTCAGACGCTGTAGGCAAAGGTTGAATTCATTAGTATTTCCTTATTCACTTTCCTCACTTCCCTCACTTCTGGTCTTTAGTTCCAAAAGTGCAAACTCAAGACATACTTGCTGTTCAGAGTGAAATCAGCCCCATCCAGTACAGCTGCTGAAATCCAAAGCATAGTTACATTTACGTTCTCTTACCCAGAGCGACTTCCACTGTCTTACTTCAGGAACAGTCTCCCTGGAGCTACTTGGGGTTAAGGGTCTTGCTCAAGGACCTAACGATGGTCATGCTGGAGGTAGGATTTGCACCCACGACCTTTGGTCCAGAGGCGAGTACCTTAACCACCAGACCACCACTGTCACCATCACCATCACCACCATGCCCCGTTTATTATTCAGTTATACATCATGTACAAAAATCATCGTCAGCAACCCTGAAGAGATTGAGCAACTGCATTATTGTCAAATTTTGCAACACACTTTCCTTTATTTAAAAAATAGTAAGATTTAAAGAATGAAATTTAGTGCACCACCTAGATATTTATAGTGCTTTACATGTAGCAAAAAAACTCCACAGGACAAAGTTGGGTTGACAAGAGAGAAGAACTGCCACCCACCATGATACTACATCAAACACATCACTCAAGAGCATACATGTCAACAGCTCGTATATGCAGGTTAGTGCCGAGGTTAGGGCTGCAGTACAAAAATACAGATTATGGAAAAGATGGTGGAAATTAGTCAGCTTTCCAATCCCTTCTTCCTTTACCAAGTCACTAATGTTCATGGCAGTGTTTAAAAGGAATTTGGAAAACTTGGATCAATGATAGTTACACAAATCTGATCCAAAAAAAAACTAACAACCAACCTTTCCCTGCAACAGTGTCAAAATATGGGTACAGTACCAACAAACAGGAAGATACAGAACTGTTACCTTATGCTCTTGAATTAAGTACAAAAAGCTAATAAACAAATAAAAGATGGCAGAGAACGACAAATGGATACAAAATGAGTTTCAATGGCAGTAGAAGAAACAACTTACCAAAATATACAATTAGACAACAAAGGTTCTATGTAGAATGTGAATACTATCGTTTCTGTCTAGGGCCAGTAATAATCTGCATTATTTCAGATGGAGAACTGACGAGATGTAGAGCCCAGCACAGAGACGCACGTTAACACAGGAAGAAACGCTCAGCAAAATGGCAAAAAGACACTTCCCTTGGCTTAGAGGAGATTGTGGTGGGTATGCTGCGTCCAACAAATGTGTATATTCACAGCATCTTGAACAAACATTTGACACTTATGAACACACAGCAAATCTTTGCCCAACATAAAATCTGCCCCACTGTGAAGAGCAAACAAATCCATTCTGCTCACCCGACGTCTCCAATCAGGTCAATGTGGAATTATTCCAACTGAAAACTTCTGTTACTCTAAAAAAAGCCAGCACATAACACAAAACAAAAAGATAATAACATACGTAATACAGCATATGGAATTAAAACAGACAAAAATGATAAACAATGTACAAAAACAAATGAAAAAAGAATGCAAAAGTTGGATAATGTAACCCTTAAAGCAACAGGCCTTTATTTCCCCCCTGTGCAGTTAGATATTACAGACCTTCATAATGTTTGTGGGCAAACAACAGCATGACGGAGCACCTTCAGGTCACCTGCTGAGGTCATGTCTGAGATGATGTCCAGTGGCAACCATTTGGGTTTTCACTCAAACTAAGTTTGATATAAATGCAGTGTGATATAAAAATGATAATATATGAAATGTAAGATGATTTAGAAATGAAAACTTCATGTGTCAGACATTTTAACTGAACATCAGAACATGGCATTGTTCTTTCAGAATCCATTCACACTTTTATCTGCAGCCTAATCAGACCCTCCAGGATTTCATGACGTTGCGATCACAACAATTAACGCAAATTCACCCAATCTCTGCAAATTCATTACTACTGTGCATTTTGTGACCAATCGTTGTTTCCCACAAAGCGTTGAGTCATACGTCAGCGAACTCACTTCCTCGCTACGTTTAGAAGACGCAGGAAAAGTGTGATAAAAATGACTCACATTTACCTTCAAAAATAACTAAATGGTTAATAAAAATAATAGCGGTTTTGTTCCCTTCATTTTAATTAATTGTTAAAGAATCATTATAAACGGGGACAAAATCTGCAACTTTGAATTGCAACAAAACGCCTAAAACACTGCAACTTTCATCACAATCTTTTTGAAAAGCAGCCATTTTATGCCGCAACAGTCTCAAAAAATCTCAAATCCTGGAGGGACCTAATTTGATGTTATCATAAAAAATGCCCTGTGTGGGTCGGTAGGTTACACTTCACAAATCTAAATGGAAAAATTAACAATTGATGCATTTAAGGAAACGCCCCGGATCACAAAGCAAGATCATGAGGGCAGAAAATGGCTTTGCTTCTCATTGGAACAGATTTGGCATTTTGAGTAAACAACGCGCATTGTTCTCAGGAAGTAAAACTGCACAATGACGTCCAAGTCTTTGTATTTCTGTTTGAGTAATTGTGATCTGAGGCCAGTTTAACCATGTAACTATCTCTGCCCAGTTTCCATTTTTGTTGGCATTGGTGTTTGCCTGCTGAAGCCACTTCTGTCCTGCTAAAAAATAAAATATAAATAAATAAAGAATATTTGTTTACCTGCTGTGTTCAGTCACTGTTTACCTCTAATGGTATGTTTGGCCTGCAGTGATTTCAGCTCCGCACCAATTCCAAACACTCCCCGCATTCAGACATCCCCCAGGTGTTAGCTAGCAAATAGTTATTGCTGTAGAGTCTACAATGTTTCTCCAGCCATTGTCAGTCTTTCTGCTCACGTCCGCATTCCTCTTAACGACACCTCACATAGCAGCATGGCACAGTGACAGCGTTTCTAAGCTCATCCAAATCAGAACACCACGTTTTTACTCCCTCCATTTCCTTAAAACATCTGGGATGACAATCTGAACCGCTGACCACCTCTGGTCCCTGAATCCTAAAAATCAGTTTTCCCCCAAAACTACAGCAACCTGCAAAATCTCACTCAATAGCGCACCGGAAAAAAGGGGTATAGCCTAATTGCCAAAACGGCACACCCGAATCCCCCCGCCACCCCAACTTTTATCTCTCGGGGATAAAGACATGCTGTCTGAGGCATGGGATCAATAAGAGCCGACAGGACGACCCCGGTCTGGCCGAGATGGCAGACGGTGATTGTAGTGTGGATGAAATAGCTCATGTTGTACAGCGCAGCAATTAAGTCCTGTGAAATCTTAAGCTGGTAAATGGCCTTTCACTTCAAGCCTCGTTTGCTATTGTCCTGGAAAATCCTCGCCTTTCATCTATCGCTTTTCTGCAGCTCTGTGAAAAAGAGCAGGGGAGGGATGACAGAAGAGAGCCAGTCACCGGCGCAGCATCCAAACTACAGGCAGAGGCTACAAAACAAAAAAATCAGCTCACATAACAGGAATGTTGGTTGAAATGCAAACCGCCCTAACCTTGGAGGCATGAAGAGAACTTTGAGATGCTTGAAAAATAATGAGGAGACGGTGAGAATGAGGGAAGGAAGAAACGTCGGCTGAACAAAAACGCTTGTCTCACGCTCAGACAATCGATGGCGTGGGAGACGTCTGGAGCCACGCTCTGTCTTGCGTAGTCGGAACTCTCTCTCTGCTTGCGGAAGAGACTGCTAAAATCTCTCTCGTCAACAAAAACAGCCATGTCTGAGTCAGGGAGGCTGAATATACTGCTTAAGCCTTTCTTCAGGATGCCGGCTTGCTAGCAGGGGTGTAACGATACATCGATCAACATCAAGTCAGAGATCAACAAATCATGACAACATGGATCAGATGTTGTTGGTGTTGTAACGTCACTTCAAGTCGAACAGAAGTTCCATTTTTATTAAAAGATATGTTTTTTTCATTTTAAATGCCTGGCTGCACTCAGAAATGAAATGTTCGAATGTTTTCTTGCTTTTTATGATTTGATATGAAGGGAAATGCCTGTGTTAACATAGGATATAATAATTAAAAAATATACTGAAAAATGTCATAATTGTCGGCAGACGCTGAATCGTCGTGCACTGAATCCGTATAATATTTTATGCTTATGAAACTTACAGCACTAATTGCTAAGTGTGATTTTGACCAACATTTCCAAAATAAAAACAAATTTTACTTTGTTAGAAATGTATCCAGAAGCACCACGGCTGAGGAAATGATGTTGGCAGTAAATAATACTTTACAGTTTGCGTCAGCGCAGCAAGTTGACCAAAAACACAACACTTCTTCACACTTGTCCTTTCTTTTTATCCTGATATAAGACTCGATGCTCGCTTTTTAAACTTCCCAACTGGGTTGCATCCTTTTATCAAACCGTCCATCACAAATCTGAACTTCATTTAAAGCCACACAGAGACCATCTTTGACCCCCCTCATAACCAACCCTCCACAACTCACCACACCCCTCACATCAATCCTCTAATCTGGAGGTGGACAAGGACGAGCGTTGAATGATTGGTGAGAATACAAAGAAAACCTACAGCCTGCCACTGAAATGACCACGGTTCCCATCGTGAAGAACGCCGCGGCATGCCGAGATGGAACGTTTGGTCATTTCCGTCGCTGGATAAAAATTTTAACGTATGAACAACACAAAATGAAGACCACCCAAAAAGGGACGGCACGGTCGTCAGTCTTCTACGTCTTCTCCTCGACGTTGCGGGGTGCGAATTTATGCATTAGTAAAGCGACACAGTTTATCGCCGTTGAGAAGCAGTCATTTCTGCCAATGTTAGTCCACACATACAAAATAAAGGTTCTAAAAGGAGTCGGGAGGAGGGGGACGGCCAACCCCTGTGAGAGGGGGGTTTCCTGGCCAAAAGAGTCCTGTTCTTCTTCTTCTTCTTCTCCACCATCTCCTCCCTCTTCCGTCTTTTCTCTTTGGCAGATGACTGGTGTAGAGGGGAAGGGGGGAGAGTGATAATAAAAAGAGAAAGAGCACATGGCTAATGTCCATGCAGGGCGGAAAGCTGGGGGCGAGGTTAGGATTTTGGCCGACGGTAGAAGGGGTGATGAGGTGCAGAGGGGTCGACCCCTGAAGCAGTTCCTTATAATGAAGTGAAGCCGCCCCCCCTCCCACCTCGGTACGGCAGCCCCGCTAGGCGTCGTACTTCTTCCCCGTCCTGTGGATCTGGTGGAACAGCGTCATGGAGAAGGCCATGCCGAGGAGCTGCGAAAAAAGGTCAAATATATGTGGAGAGGTGAGCGAGGGAGCGATATCTAGAGATGTACATTCCCATGCAGCTTGAGAACTCCAACCATGGATGCAGCGTTAGTTCAGTGGAATATTTACATGCAGCATTTTAGCAGACGCTCTTATCCACTTCCATTTTCCTAATTTCAGGGACAGTCTCCCCTGGAGCAACTTGGGGTTAAGGGTCTTGCTCAGGGACACAGTGGTGGTAGTGCTGGACTTCGAACCCACGACCTCTTGGTCCAGATGTGATTATCATACCCACTACACCACCACTACCCTCATTTTGCATCGATTACTAATAATGAGAGATTATTTTTTATGTTACTAGCGAGGTTTAAAATGTAAATATATTTAACTATTAAAACTGTGATATTTTTTTCCTAATGAATGAATGCACAAATCAAAAATTCCTGACTGAAACACACACACACACACAGACAGAAGTAATGAAAGAGTGACAACACACACGGTAGTATGTTTTTAAGATCGCGGAACATGAACACACGGGGAACACATTTATTTTAAAAGTATTACATTTTTAAAATGATCGAAATTACCGACATGGTCAGTCTTGATTAATTGTCCAGCCCCAGCTGAGACGTAACCGTCCTTCGTCTTAGGGCCTGTTTACACGTATGCAGATATTTTTATAAACATATTTTTTATATGTTTGGGCCTTTTGTTTACACGTGATCGGAGCTTTAGCCACCTCTAACGCATATTTTTAAAACACCCTCCAAAGTGGAGAATTTTCAAAACGGTGGATTCTGTGGATACGTGTAAACGAGAGGCTCAAACATATTCAAATATAGGTGTTTATAAAAATATCCACGCGTGTGTAAACAGGGCTTTTTTTTAAACGAATGTCGCGTAATTAAAAAAAATTATCGTATAAAAAAATGTGTTTATAAAGATATCCGCACACGTGTAAAGAGGCCCTCAGGTCCTACACACATGTAGCCAGGTATTTATAAAAATTGATTTCTTTAAAAAATAGGGTTGCGCTTATCGTCCACACGAGGTTCCAGTCAATTTAAAAGTGTAGATTTCTGAAAACTCCAGCTTCAGTGAGTACGACGGGGAAAACTGGGTTTTAGGTTCATAGCGGCGTAAGTATGCAGTGTTTGTTTATGTTGAAGACTGAAGATAGATACTGTCAGAGCAGTGATTCCTGTCTCCCTTATTCAGGTTATTTGTGCTTGTTTGCACCTGCTAACGTGAAAAAGTAACTGGACTTCCCTATTTGTCCACACGGAGCACCCTCTATTCGCCATGTTCACCAAGCATCCAGATGTAAATTTGTTCTTTCTTCTGAGGTTTCTGATCGACTGCTTGGTTCTACACAGCTCTTAACGGCGTATTTATCCAGATTCGTGTACATTTATATTTTTGAAAACGGGCTCATGTGTAAATGGTTACTTTCGAAAACGGAGGAGAAAAAATATCTGTTTTTATAAATACCCGGCTACGTGTGTACGGGGCCTTAATGGCTGAAAGAAAACTTCTCTTCCCCTTCAGTTTGGGGATTTTCACGCTAAGGCGACTGTTCCCCGTCTCCAGATGAAGTAATGCACGGGGCACGGAAGCATTATGTCAACAAGGTAAATTGAGATGCTCTGTAAATACCAGGCCTCTTTGAAGTTTCCATATCAGGATGACCTGGATCCTTACATCAAACAGCGCACAGTCTGCCTACTGCAGCCATTACCCCGAAGAGGCCGAGTCCTCATTACATTAACTGCAGATTTTGTGAGCACATACGCAGCTGGGGAAGGATTTTTCCATACGTTTTAATTACATTTCCCGGCAATGGAAGTTAATTCATCAGCATGTGACGCGACTGCTTTGATCACGAGAAGGTGTCACGGCCTCTTGGGGGAAAAGAGAGAGCAGTAAAACATGCTGAAATCACAACATGAAGGTAAGTGAAGGTAATGCTGAGAAACCCATATTCAATTCATATTATTCATCACACAGACGTCTAGGGCTGGAACTGAGGCACGACAGCGGAGACGTCAAAAAAGCGGAGTTTCTCGAGCTTCGTAACGCGTGTGAGACGTTGTTCTCCAGCCTGAAGCTGCTTTCCGAATTGAAGATTTTAGTCAGTCAAGAATCGTGCATGAGAGCAAAGTGTGGAACTGAGCATCTCCTGTGATTTCACTGCTCTCTGATACCAACAGATCCTAATGAGAGGTTTCATCTGACAGGCACAGACAGGCAGACACACACACACCGTCTCATTCTGTCTCTCTATCTCACACACACACACACACCGCTGATGCTCCTAATGTATGAAAACCTGTCCAAGACTCTCCAAACTCGGAAACACAAGCACACAGGAAAGAGTACACGCTTATACACACACACACACACACACGCTGAGCCCTGTTTTCAGCTGACTGTGCTACTGCTGTTCAAACAGATGTCAATATTTCAGCGTAGCAGGGTTAGGCAGCGGGCATTGAACAAGCTCATTACCTCCAACCGCACACATGAAGAAAGACAGGGAGATACACACACACACACATATATACTGTACATAGAAACATGCACCAGCACACATGGCCTTACCTGGACAATCAGGATGCACATGCCTATAGTCACAAGGAAGTGCTTGTTACTGTCCAGCCATTCCTCCACTTTCTCAAAGCAGCCCTGTATGGAAACACACACACACACACACACACATATTTAAGACCTACGGGCAACAAGGGGAATGTGTGTTTGCGTGGACTGTGACATTTTTTTGCATCATACATATTTATAGAGGAGACGGAAGCCCTCTCTAAACAAGTGCTGTTCATTTAAATTTTAAAAGATATTCCCATTGAGAATTCGAATGAGCAGACTGACCACTGTAAGATAAGCAGTTTGGAAGATAATAAACACAACAATACAAGCAAAATGGAAAACAGGGCCTCAGTTAAATCAAACAACTCCGTCACTGCCCCATAACCCAAATGGTGTTTACTTCATTAGGGCTTTTTTACTGAGAGAGCACTACCCGTCAAACATACTGTGACCTTACAGTGACATCTGTGAGAGTAATTATAAACTTGTTCAACAAACGCTGTCGCTGAGGCTTGGCCCGGCGCACTGTAAAAAAGCCAACTTGCAGCAGTTTAAAGTGAATATGATTGAGTAAAATGAACTGAGAAGTTTAAACGGGTGGAGTTGATGAATACTGTTTAATTCATTAGACCAGGGGTCGCCAACCTGTCGATCGCGACTGACCGGTAGATCTTTGAGACTTTCACATTAGATCCTGAACATAAAAGAAAAAAATATATTCACTCTCGCCTGATTAACTTTGTTTTACAGGCGCCTCCCTATATATTAGACCAGCTGCTGCATTATCACAGTAGTGTGAAGATGACCAATGAGATAAATGAAAAGCGCTTTTAACTGACCAATGAGGAGTGTTCTCGCTGCAGATATTAGTGATGGGAACTCTTTTAGGAGAGACAGTTCTTATGACTCTGCTCACTAAAAAGAGCCGGTTCTTTCGGTTCACAAGTGGCTCCATAGATTTTTTTTTGTTGATTAAATTAATTTATTACCAAAAATAGGGTTTTAAAATTAAAAATGTAAAATTACGTGAATTACAAAACATACTTTATATCAAATGTTTATTATTTATATAGCTTATTATACTCAACATGGAACAGAGTGTCACAAAAATAATCATCAATAATCAAAAGATCATTTTTGCTGTTTTGCTTTTTATCTCAGTGCTTCAATAGGTCTTGTCTTTCGCCAGGGCCGAGGTCAGGGATCTTGGGCTTAAAAAGGTTGGTGACCACTGCATTAGACCATTACTAGTATGTTTTGATATTTTTACTTAAATATTTGATTATACTCTCAAGACGTGTGTTATGGGGTTTACCACAAGGAAAAGGAGAATCCAAACTTTCAGTACAGTGTATAAGAGCGTGTTGAAAATGTAAGAAGTAACTAAAATAATGATGCAATAAACATCACTCTGATTGAATAACACTGTTTATGTGTTATATTGTATATATCCAGACGGCTGGGGTCGGCAGTGATGAGATGCAGCTACTCGTGATGAAGAGCAGCTGTGCTAATATGTCTTCACTGTTGTTCTCTCCCATGTTAGATGTTTGCCATATTTACGTGTTGCATTATAAGTCTTGGTCAAGGCTGATACACAGCAATAAAAACAGAAAGAGCTACATACATAAAAATGTCTTCGCCTGCTTCTTCATACACACTCTACAATACATTCAGTTTTCAAAGAATAAAATTGTGTTCAATATCCAAAGTACGCTAACACATAAGCACCTTAAACCAGAAGCACACAGAGCCCAATGTGGAGCTAAATAGGGCCTTGGGGGAAAGAAAGAATGTTCCATGGGAAGATCTTTACAAACTCCACGCACCTGATCTCAACGCAAGCACCAGCATCTCTAAATGCCTGTGATGAGTAGAAATGAATAAAAGAAACTACAGCTTTCACTCTGGTACAAACAACACAGACAATATGGAGGTCATTCACAAGTCAGCAGATTCTTAGAAGAGAGAGAATCAGCATGTGGGATCTTCAAACACCAACACACACACACACATGCATGAGAACACCATCCTCTTTGTCTGTTTCCTCGTGGATTGCTCAGCTTTCAGAGTTTGCACAATTTAAAAGAAAATCTCTGCATTTCAATTCACCACATGCTACTTGCCCCATTGGTCTTTGATTTTCTGCCAAATTGTTGTTCCTGGATGGAGTGCTCCTTTAAAATACTAGGAAAGAGTGAAAGGAATCCATCTATTCCACTTTCTTCTCATTTTAGACGCAGACTAAGAAGGAGCCAATGAATAAATAACTTATGAATTATATTTATAATCTGGGTATGAAGGCTTCAGAAGGGGGCATTAGATGAGTCTGAATGTTTCACGTAAGTGGGAAAAATTTAAATTCCACTCAACACATCAGCAGTCCACTGATGCCTACATCCAGTGTTAACCCCCTCCCATGTCTGCTCTTCTTCCCCCAGATGGGATGAAACATCAAGCTCTGCGCTTCATCCTCAGTGGGAAAACTGGAGAAAACATCAGCTGAACTGTCATCTCAGAATCCGCACCATTCTCACACCAGCTACAGCACTGGATTAAGATTCCGTCAGCAAACCGCTTCAGGAGTGGGTTGGAGACCACTTTTGTAATTCTGTTCTTCGCTTCTGAACCCTCCATTTTTGTTGCATTTTAACAGGAAGCTCTTATGGTAATATACATAATAAATCTTATCTGGTATATTCTCTGTTCATTACTATAAATGTATCATCAATCAATGATTAAACATAAATAAATAAATAAATAAATCACTGTATAATGAAAAAATGGGACTTATTTTCTTTAGCAGTTAGACATTAAGGGGAAAAACAGCATTTATTTTTTTATTACTGAAAATAAATTATGGTTAAAAAAATATATCAAATTATGAAATATCTACTGTTAAACATCTATAAACAAGCTGTGTGTGCAACATTCTCTTGGAAATGTATAAGTTTGATGAGGGTATTGTGTATGACCAGTTCTTCTGGTCAGCATCTTCTAACTAGCCACTTTCTTGTGTTGATAACGATATGTGGTTCTGTCGACACGTCTCTCACAACTACACAACCACCGCCCCATTAACCTGGACCAAGATTTAACCAAGGACCATTAGATCTTCTGTCTAACATTCTCCCACCTGAGCTACATCAGCCCAGAAATGGTTCCTTTGGTTCAAAAGAATCAAGACAGTATACAAATATACAATGATAAAGACTCAACAGCAAACACCTTACCGCAGGCCCTAGTAGAATCATCACCAAAACCAAAAATATACACATATTTAATAAAAGAAAAACCCCCACACACAATCACACCTAAAATGGCCTACAATAGCAGAATATATTCCCACACTAGCAAATTTTATGGCAGCGTCATGCCAACTGTGCCCACTCACCCGCTTCCAGAATTCATTGGTGACGTTACGGCCACAATCCTGATAGTGTTCCTGGCAGCAGCGGTCGGGCACCACCTTCTCCTGCAGAGCCTCGTACCAGTCTGTGTGCCCAGTCACACCACAGCACTTCCACTGCACCCGGCGAAAGAAATAACAGAAAGTCAAAACACAGCAAGGAAAAACCTCATCCAGTTTCATCCAGTGCCAAAACATCATTAAAAGATGTGCTTACGGCTAAATGCTGGGGGTTGGCACTTTGAATTTCAAGCACACAGTCGTGTTTTATGCTTTTTATGTTTTTTAGTTCAGCAAGTAATCTGAGCTTTTCATCTTTGTGCACAGCCAATAAAAAATTAAGAGTGCTGTGACATTTCCACCTGAGTTCCACACCAGACTGGAAGGAAAACATGCCTGTGCTCAGAAATGACAGTATGACGTGTTTTTGCACCTCAGCTTGCATGATATTCCAGGCGTTTCTTAGGCCAATGTTGTTGTCCGTGTTGTAGAGGGAAAGGCCGTCTTTCAGGTCCTGCTTGGCATTCTCACTGACCTGGGAACAGAAATAACGAATAAAATTGTCAATCATAAGCAGTAGGGAGAAATAAGCGAAATATGGACGATACCCCTGTGTCTAGGAAAAATAAGTTTGCCTCCTAACGGTGTTGGGGAGTAATTAACAACAAGCAGTGACAGTACTAACTTAACTAGTTTTTCTGTAGTTTACCAGTAGTTACTACCTTGAAAATGCTGCAGTTTTAAAAGTGAATACTTTTTTACAAATAGCAAATAGCGATACAACAAGGGAAAAAAATCTCCTTACAAAGACGTGTATTTTCACCAAGGCGTTTTTGATTGGTGTTGAATTGTCAAAAGTGGCACCGCAGCGTGCTCTTAGCAGCTGCAAGAGGGAGTCGGAGGAAGGAGTCCACCTTGGTGACATTGCCTTGTTCTCTTGAGATTTTTTAGATGTAGTTAACTTCTTTTTCTCAGTAGCTTCTAGTGCACCTAACTATTAGGGGTGTTGAAATTAAAAACACACAATCGATGCGTTGGGATGCAGACATTGAAGATTCTGTATTAATGCAGTGGCAAATCATAATAGATTCTATCAGGTGTTTTCGCTGCCCCCTGGTGGTCTGTGGCGGACCTCAGGTGGTCCGGGAAGATTTCATTTTGTTTCAAAACATTTTCAGATTATTTGGGCATCTTTATGAATAATAAATTTAGTGAAAATATCTAAAAAGTAATAAAAAAAATACTTTGGCAAAGTCTGAGAGGTGGTCCCTGGGAGAGAACGAGTTAAAAACCCCTGGATTATATCATGATGACATTGCTTGGCGATTTTCTGGCTGTGGCATAAAACATCTCGGTAGAAACTACGGCTGCCTGAGCTGTGATCTATGCCCAATCTAGATGCAATGTGAATTAACGTAGAAAAATTGATGGGACGCATCGAGATATTATATTATGTATCGAACCAAATTGTTGACCTGATAATCGCAATCAAATCACGAGGCCAGTGAAGATTCACACCTCTACTAACTGCTTGAAAAGCTACCGTTTAAAAGCAGCTTCCCCAACACTGTCAATCAAGTACCTCTAAATATAGTGTCCATACGCCCACATCACATCATATAAGTTATTTGCCAAGCAAATGGTGGAAAAGCTCTAAAATAAGGCAGAAGGGACGAGAAAAACAGAAACAGGACATGTATCATCTTCATCCATGTTTCCTCTGCCACAGACGTCCTTTTCCACTCGACAAGGTGTCACGACTCGATCTTGGCAGATAAATATTTCACCTCAACAAGACGGGCAGCCAGGGTTTAACTGCTCGACGCTTGCTACCTCGGAGTTAGATGTGACACGAAGGACAGAAGGCACTTAGCTTAAAGATGAACAGTGATTACAGCAGGAAACGACAGTGTCAAAAGCGTCAGCCCTGGCAGAGTTAATTAAGTGGACACAGCAGCTGGGCAAATGTAAAATGTGTTTTGCCAGAAAGAAAACGTGTTTAGGAGATCCCTCTTTAAGATAACGTGATGCACCGAGGTGTGAATTAGATCCATCACAGGCTTAAATCTGGATTTTCCTGGAAAATGCAAAAATCGGAGTTGCGTGAAAGACAATATGCCGCTTCGGCATTGCTGCATATGTACTGTGATCCGAATGAAACGTCATACGCAGATGCAGCAAGCTGGCAATGACAGCCAGTCAGAGGTGATCATAAAACGGGTGTGAAGAGGAACTTGTGCTCATTAGAAAGGCTGATATTTTGGGGTTTTTGTTCCAGGGTTTACAGGCACCTCTGCACCTCCCAGCCTCCATCAGACCTGCTTTTTTGTGCAGAGAAGAGGGTGAATAAAGAGAAGCAGACGCCTCATCAATCTCCTCCACAGAAGCACCTCAAAACCTCAGCCTTCTCGCGCCCTCATTATACCGAGTCGGAACAGAGACACACACACAGAGTTCATATATTTATAAGAGCACGCTGCAACCCCTCACTCAGCTTGAAGTGTGTTACCGGCCTAAAATGCACAGTAATGACTTCTGCCTCATGACTGAAGCGAGGCATCCCAATTACCCCAGCACACACCCACACACACACCATATACACGACCAGGCTCGCCCTGCTCCGATATGACCCACTTTACATTTAGCCTGGGACCCATGAAGATCACACTTACAGCATCACATCTGAGAACAAACATGCTGAGATCAACAGACTTGTGTGTTGTTGTTTTTTTATTTTGAGGGAGCTGAAATGGAGAGACAGATATACATTATTAAGTGCTGACACACATAGTGCGGCTGTGTTCATCGCTGCGTCTGAAGTGCTCCGTTAATAAAATGCATAATTAGAATCTTCGTTATTATTCACAAATTTAATTAGCATGGTTCAGATATGCAGCCTTTAGACAGTGTTAGTGTTGTGAATGAAAGAGACAACGCTGTGAAATGGGGGTTTTGAATAAAACTATTCATTACAGCTGAAAGAACAGGTCAGTCATTCATATAACCTCCTGTTAGTGATGACACTACGACAGGGTTGAACTGATACTGGGTTTGGAAATTGATCTGGTACTGACTCAAACAGCTGGACTTGTATCCGTAACAATGGGCTGATCATTCCATTCCATTACTTGTTTTATTCTACTTGTGTAAAGTCAGAGATGTTCTGTAGTCAAAGTCAAAATAAACTTTGTCATCTCTACTACATACTGTACAAGTACAGAGACACGAGACGACGTGCAAAGTTTTAACAGTGCAAAGAACAAGAAACAACAAACAAATAAGGCACTTAGAATAAGCAATATATAAATAGAATATAAAATATACAATTTAAACTAGAAGTGGAATATAAAATATAAACTTTACACTAGAAGTAGAAAGGGAGACAATTAGGATGCTGTATTCAGCCTACAATTATGGTTTACACTGAACGTGCATGAGCTCAGTGACAACTTCAATATGAAAAATCCTCAGCAGTCTATGAAATAAAACAGTATCTCTTATAAAGTCTGAGCTAACGTCCAAGTCGGATCAAATAAGTGCAGATACTGTAACAGCAGTGGAGAACTACAGTCTGCAATACTTTCAATACAATATAAACTACTACTTTCTGAATTTTGCTAATTTGTTTGCATTAATCTGAATTGTTGACATTAAGCTCTCATTTACTGATGTGTTCAAAGCTGGAATTGTGTTTTCTGTTCTATTTATTGTTGTAGTAAAAGATATAAAAGGTAATAAAATGTATTTTCAGTTCATTGGGAATGAATGTTTATTTCTATATCTAAATAATCCAGAATATTTCTATATATTATTTACCTTTGGTTTTACAAAGTTAGAAAATCAAATGTTGGCTTATACATAAAAGTGGTACTACTACTCTAAGCACACGGTGCACTACAACGAAATGTGGCCTCTGCATTTTAAAAGTACCTGGGGATCAGCGCTTGGGGACGATACCTTGCTCATGAATACCTCAATGGTACCTTTACTCACCGGGGGTTTGAACCGTTACACTATCACTGCCCCAAGTGTGCAGACTGCAGTCCCCAGTCCGGTGCTTTAACAACATTCTTATTTGTACTTCTTTGAGAAACGGGCATATCATTCTTTCACTCGTTAACTATTAAGTAAAAATGTGTTTGCAGGACTGTGCTATAATGAAATAACTGCAGCATTCAAGCGTATGGGTGAAGTATTTGAGAGAGAATAGCAAACATTCATCAAAGAATAATTTCTTAATCAGTAATGGAGCCAACAAGATCAAATGTGAATGATAACTTCTATATAGTAATAAGCTCCAGTAGCAAAATCAGTACTGATAACATCGGAGATTATCAATACTCTGCTCTTTAGTACCAGGCTTCGCTACTCAGACCCAACTAGTATCGGCTCTGAAATGTTGTATCAGTGCATTCCTACCCCACAGCACACTTATGACATGGAGTGGATTGTTGGTTCTATCTGTCCTGAATGAATGCATTGATCACTAACGGTTTATTTGCCTGATCTCCAGCAAAGTTTAAATAAACTCAAGTGCATTTGGAACTAAAACACACAGTCCCAATCAAGCCCAGGCCCCTCGGCCATGTGTGCTTCAGAAGACACCCGCTTGTGATTGTTGTGCATTTGTTTTGCGTTCATTTTTCGGGTTCGGCTCGAGTTTTGACACTAGCAGGAAAGCAGATGTCTGAGTTTGTTGATGGGTGTTTGGACGGAGTCCCGTGTCAAACGCTGGCCGGCTCTGACCCGGAGCCCTGATGCAGAGCTTCTCTCTGGGTTTAGCTGAGGGGAAACTTCAGTCTTGTCACACCTGCTACCTGCTCCTAATGTGGCATGTCATTAGTGCCTAATTAGAGACTTAATCTTATAACAGGGAAGAGCTGAAACTAAACAGGGTGAAATGGTATTAGTCACTGTGCTTGACCGTTGTTTAAATATCTGAATAATTTTGATGTTTTCTTTACATAAACTCGCCGTGCCATGTTCTCTATGCGTATGTTCTGTCTGAAAGTTTAGCGCAGAGTTGCATATTTGTTCTTGCTATAAATTTTACCAAAAAGATTCGATTTTATGCTGGGCTTCAATCTTAGACATTACTCAAAAGCAATCAAAGGCATTGGAACCAGTATTGGCCTGATTTCTTCCTTTTCTTCTCACTCTCCTCCACATATTTGCATTCACATCACTCAGCAATGCACAACTCCGCTAGCACTCTGAATAAGAGCTCCGGTGCTGGACTCTAATTTTCCACTGGCAGACTCCAGCCACTACGCTAGGTGAAGACACACACACACACACTCTCGGCACACAACGTCCCACTGGGATCTTGTGAGGAGCTCATAGTCTCAGTTCTGACACTCCCTCCCATCGAGGCGCATTTTGCACAGCGCAGCGTTTTAAATGCTCCCTGCTAACGACAAATGACTTTTCAGTAGAAATTTGGATTGCGGGAGAGACGGGACGTTTAATTGGCTGGGAGTCTCACTGTTGATCTTTTCCAGTTTAGTAGCTGTGTTTACTTGCAGCCTGTTCTGATAAAAACAAACACACAGGCAACAACACCAGAGTCCCAAGAGAGTGCGAGCAGTAATCTCTCCGAATCCCCTCCGAGCTTCAGACGCAAAAGGAAAGGGGGGAGGAGGGTCTGCACAGATCAGAATGACGAACAGCACGACGCACCGAGTTTATGAAACTAAATTTCATTCTACAGAATGAGACATTTAGAGACTCTCAACACAACCCTAATAGCTCCGGGCCTTTTACGGGGTATGCATAACACTAGGTGTGTATTTGCTCTGTATACCACATTTTCAGCAATTCTATTGCTTCTGCAGAATTAATGTCAGTCCATTACTGTCTAAACAGCCCCGGTCAGCCATGCATTACTCCGCTGCGCTGCCACCTCGGCCTCTACGCCATTGGAGCTGCGCTCCGGTAATACGCCTCATCTATCCGTGAGCCCCCCGCAATGCAGAAAACTCAGGGCTAGCGTGCTTTCCTCAAATCAGCTAATATGGCTTCATTTGGCTCGGATCCCGTGGCACGCGCACCGGAATGAGGTCACAGGCGTAAAGACGGATGCTCTAATCTGGTGCCTGGTCTCTACCATCTGCTCCAGTCATATGGCAGGTCACCACCAGGCCAGCGTGTGTGTGTGTGTTTGTGTGTCGGTGTGTGTGTTCACCTCACTGTAATCTGCAGTGCGTGTATAAGGAAGGTGTGGACCTACTCTACCTGTGTTTCTTAGACACACCTGTGGGAAAAGACCCTGGCAGTTGGAACTTGGGGGGAAAAACGTGAGCTGCCTTGATGCTTCCACATCATCCTCCTCTCCCAGCTCCTGACGTGCCTCGACTATAAAGCAAAGCCGTCATAATTAAGTTATCGCTGTGTCGGTCAGAAGGGGTGGAATGTGGCATCTATGGTTTCTACTGATGGGCTTTTATAAGGTGCCAGTTATGCTTTTTTTCGGCTGTGCTAATAAATGCCTTGTGATTTAAAGATCAAATGAGGTTGTGAATTAAAGATTCTTCTGATGGCTGGCGCGCAGTTGCCAGAGCTAAAGCTCTAAGAGGACAGAGGAGATATGAAAGGGTTTCTCAGCTGTGCCTGATGGATACAAATCTTTCCAGCTCATCTGCTCCATACTCCGTCATGACCTTCTCTGCTCATCAGATCTGTCTGATCGTGCTGGGCTACACCAGGCTGGAGTGGTACCTCGTCTCACCGAGTGACATGAATGATAATCTCCACTCTCACGGCACGCTGGCATAGACAAGCTGAGCGGCATTTAAAAGCTAATAGATACACGGTAATCGTGTTATTGTCCGTTTTATGGAAAGAAAGAAAGCGGTGAGAGCAGGAGACTCATTCATCTGCTTCAACTTACCATGTACAGTAAAGTCAAACTTGGACAATAAATAATCAGGTGCTGGATTTTACTTCACAGTATAAACTCAAGAGAGTAGATACAGATTCTACTATATTTGCACCCTACTCAGACACTGTGTGAAAGTGTGATGTCTATTTGAGATGCATTTTTTCTATCTTTATTTCTCTTTTTAAAATTATATTTTATTATATTTATTTTTATCATCATCTCGGGGCACATTTAAAAGGAGATTTATGGATGGGGTGAAAGAGGACATGAAGTTAGTTGGTGTGAGGGTAGAGGATGCAGCAGACAGGACTAGATGGAGACAGATGATTCGCTGTGGCGACCCCTGAAGGGAAAAGCCAAAAGAGGAAGAAGAAGATGATCTCGGGGCACATTTGACTATATATTGTACTTGTATATGGTGTACACCAATCAGCCACAACATTATGATCTAATATTGAGTAGATCTTTGGCTATAGGCAATGCACTGTGCATTTAGAACTAGCTTAAAGATTTGCTATTTTTTAAACTTTGACCCAGTCTTCTAGACATCACAGTTTGACCTTTGACCCTTGTCACACATCAGCTTGAAGGACAAGACGGTCACTTGCTGCCTAATACAGTTTATCCCACTGGATTAACGTGACTGCAATGAAGGGATCAATGTTATATACCTTACCCGTCAGTGTTCATAATGTTATGGCTGATCACTAATACAAATTAAGAACCTTGAAAGAACAAAGAGAGGTAAAAACACCTAAACCTCAAACCTGAGAAGCGTGTGTGGTGTGTTTAAAGCTGTGACTGTGGTCCAAAGCAGATTGTGACTTATATAAGTGAAGATAAGGCTGCAAGGTGTACAGTTTTCTCCTGCTGACAGAGCAGGCCCCAGAGACACCTAGATCCCCATCTCTAAATGGATTGTGGGTAAGAGAATTACTTTAGCGTCCACCAGGAGAGCCAGGCAAGCGCTGAGGTGTAACGATAACCTCCCAAAAAAAGTCTTTAGTCGATTCAACGCCGTACCTGCATCCCACAGCACACGAGACGAAACAATCCCTTGAAGGAAGGGACACGGTGAAACTAGGGCACTTTGGCAGAGTGTTTGGAACGCCCTAGAAAAGTGGGGTTTTGGACAGTACTGCCATGAATCCTTTTTAATTTGTGATAATGATAAGGGACAACACAAACTACCAAAACATATTTTATTACATTAACAGTTTATTAAACAGTTTATACATCAAAAACACTTAAATTTTGGATTCATCAAAATATCCACCATTAGCAGCTACTACAGCTCTGCATAATCTGGGCATCCAAGCTGTGAGTTTATTCAAACATTGACATCATATATTATTCCAAGCCGCCCTAAGGATTGCCCAAAGATGATTCACACTGGTTGGACACTTCTTACGGACATCACGGTGCAGTTCCTCCCATAGTAGCTCAATTGGGTTGAGCTACATTATTATGTAAACTAAATAAAAATGATTATTGCTGGTATCCAAAGATAATGTCAAGTTACTTTAATGTATTTGCAACAAAAATGATGAGGATTTACGCCGATATCATCCATAACCTCACTTTGCCAGGGGCGTTTCCAAACTTTTGGAGGGCAGTGTATATACTGTCTATGTATTTTCTTTTAAGAATGAGTTTCTTGTAAAGTTTCTTTAAATTAAATCTTTCTCAAGTTTCTCAATTACTATTTTCATTTGCACAGCCGTAACATCCACAGTTATCCCATAAAAACCCAGCACATTTCTGTTACCTTTCTGTTTGCCAAGTCTTGGTGTATTTCACTGTGTGTTATGCTTGTATATCTGAGAAGTCCATTTAGGATCAGCTTAAGAGCAATTACTCAGCACCAACTGGCCCCATTGTGTGGCGTGACCCTTGACTTTTAGGCTTGAGGAACAACGTGGAAGGCCTGAAGGTTACACATGACAGACATACAGGGCAGCTGCCTTCCGCCTGCTCGACAGACAACTGGGATAACAGGCGGAAAGACAACGATCTGCCTCCAAAAATCTCTAGACAGCGAGCGTGTTTGTGTGAACGTGTGTGGTCTTAAAGAGAGAACATCATTTCATTAGCACGTTTTATTTGTTGAGATCTGAGAGCGAGTTTAAGGAGAGTGACATTATTGGGTAAGCGTCGGCGGAGGGTGGGGGGGAATTTGTCAAAGTGCTTACCTTATCTGAGTACACAAAAACAAGGATGAGTAAGATCAGCTCTGCCAGCAAAATAATCAGCAGGACGATGAAGAACTGCAAAGAGAAAACACAGAAAACAAGTCAGCGATTAGGATGAGACATTGTCGCTCAGAGAGAGGGAAGGAGAAAGTCGGAGGGAGAAAGCGGAGGAGAAGGTCTGTTCTGATGAATCATTTCGAGCACACTTGTTCGCTCCCTTTCTCTCCTTCCACTAAATATTTACCTTGCCTTCTCCTCGGCTCGAGCCCGTCAGGCAGTAAACATTAACACAAGGAGAGTTTGATTCCTTTCCCCCATTCATGCCGGCGCGTGAGCCGCAGCTTTAGTCCAGCTGAAAGCCCTTTTACTACGCGTGTTTATTGAATCTTCACGTTGATGGTTCTGCATGATTAGTTTACCAAACCCCGTCCCTACAGTTACGGCGCGAAATGCCGACAGCGTGAGCGTGTGTATACACGTTGACGGCCGAGGCGCAGTTTGTCTTTTCTGCCACATGCTAAAAACAAAAAGATGAAGAGTGGATGTGAAGATGTGAATTCCCTCTGCAGGATCTCACAGCTCCTCCTCCACAGAGCTGTGAACACACAGGCAACAGCACATCAGAGGCAACACGTCCTGGCAGACTGTTCTCATCTCCAAACCCTGCGAGACTTTATCCAGCTCTATTGTCTCCTCCGTCTCTCCGAGACCCACACTGCTCTCTCTCTCTCTATATATATATTACTGCAGGGAGAGTCGTGCCACCTAAAAGGTCAGGCAATTCATATACACCAGCATCATCTAATAAGCATTATGGAGGCTTAAGTGCTGAAAAATGGTATTAAAATATCGCCTGCTGGTAGAGTCTCGGCGTCTGCTTATGCATCGCCATCTAGGGATGCATTGAGAATTGTGAGTGAACAAATTTAGAAAAAATCTTGCTCCTCAGGGGTCTGGCTCTCACGTTCTCTCTGAAAGCTTCTACTTTATACGCTAATGCCTGTTTCTTTGAACTCAGGTGTGAAATGAACGTGTTTTTGTGCTGTGTGTTAAATGAGATCATTAACTGAAGTTACGGTGGAAAATTCTGAGTTAGAGAGCAGTGTTCGCTCATGGATGAGGCACTCGGGCAACCGCATACGCCGATATATAAGTCATACTTGTAAGCGGCACAAAAGCCCTGCATCTGACAAGCTCTCTCAATTAGCCTGTGATTAGCTCTATTAAAGAGAGATGATGGCTTTATACTCGATACTTAATTGAATGTGAGAAGGGGCACGAGAGAGAAAGGGAGAAGGAGGATGAACAGTACGACGGAGAGAGAGAGATTTGATGTACGAGGGAGGGAAAAAAATACGATTAAACCCCTTTTCTGTGAGAGAAAAAACGGAAGCCCACAGATCGAGCTTTGATATTTTTTTTTGCCTCGGAAGCCTGAAGAGTTAAGGACAGTTTCATTTGCTCCAATCAGCTCATTAGCAGAAGCTGCACTGCTGGGGTCTTTAGAAGACAAACACTGTCTCAGATCAGACCTGAGGGCAAAAACTTGCCTAAAAGCCCTTGATGCTGGAGATAAAGACTTCAACCTATTTTTTAAAATTCTACTTATCAATCTAAGTTTAATGCGTTTAGCATTCAAGCAAGATTTTTGATTATTAATTTATATTTAACAATCGAGGGAATTTACAGAGTAAAACGTAGCCAGGGGTGTGTTTGCCGATGCATTGTGGGAGAGCATCCATGTGTGTGTGGGCGGAGCTTTACTCACGCTCAGGAGCAGGCACTTGTTTTCCTTGATGGCGCCCAGGCAGCCGAGGAAGCCGGTCACCATGACGATAGCGCCCAGGGCGATTACCAGGTTGGCAGCGGAGAGGGACGGGAAGGAGGGCGAGAAGGTGGCGAAACTGCCCTGAGACACAGCCAGCCATATTCCTACCCCCAGCAGCCCACAGCCGCACAACTGCAGGGAGAGAGAGAGAGAGAGGGAGGGACGGAGAGAGAGAGAGAGGGAGGGACGGAGAGAGAGAGGGAGAGAGAGAGAGAGGGAGGGACGGAGAGAGAGAGGGAGAGAGAGAGAGAGAGAGTCTGTTTAAACAAGGTCCAAGTGATATTTAAAGTGTGGTGAGCAAGCAGAGAGAGAGATTTAACATGACGGTGGGTAAACGCTGCTTGAAATATAGAGGTCTGTCTAGACATGTCTCGCCTCCCTCTACTACACCTGTGACTTCAGTTTAGACAATGGCGCTCAGAGCTGTCATGTGTCCAAGTAGCAGAATATTTGTCAAGAGGTAGTAGGTTCAAATCCAGACAGGGGTTGTAGGGGACTAACTACTCCTCATGTTTACTGTGTACTTATTTTTACTGTGAAAAATTAGGCACCCATTTGCTTTCACACATCTACTCTTCTTAACTTTTGACAAGACTGTGTAACTCAGCTGGCAATAAATCGGTAGTTTTACAGGTATGAAGTTGGTAGCAGGGGCAGTTGGTAGAAGGGGGCATATGGTAGTGTAACACTTAGTGCGTTCGCCCTGTATTTGGAAGGTCGCCCGTTCAAACCCTGAACCAGTAAAAGGTACCACCGAGGTACTCATGAGCAAGGTACCGTCCCCAAGCACTGCTCCCCTGGCCATGTCAGCTGCCCACTGCACCTTTACAAATGGGTCAAATGCAGAGGTCACATTTCGCCGTGATGTACTGCGTGCTGAGCTGTGGTGTGTTCACAATGACAAATAATCTCTCACTTTTAAGAACAGATGTGAACTGCAAAGCACAGAAGCACATGTTGCTTTGGATAAGAGTGTTCGCTTAATTGCGTAAATGTCAGTCCTGCTCTGTCCTGTTTTGCTGGACCTTCAGGGAGCCTGTAATTGCCCGTTTCCCCTGGTAATCATGGTAGGCGAATATCGTACAATCGCACTGTTAATAGGGCATATATTCAAATGAGTCGTTGCCTTCATCAGCTTAGGGCGTGAAAACGACCCATTACCTATAAACACCAAATCGGTTGAGGGGCTACAGCAGCCCGGGTGTGAATTTTGGGGCTGATAAATTCATCCCCCTAGAGTACCCCTAGCTCTAAACTTTCTACAGTTACGGAACCGATTCTTCCTTGCTGGATTGGAACTAATGCTGCGTGCTTCGGCATTCCTGAGGGGGCACAAACCCCCTGCTGTCTCCGTCCCTTTGAAACACGTCGAGAGAGGAGCATCAGCATTCTCAACAGACTGAGACAACGTCTTATTAGTAACGCTTTGTGTAAGAAGGTGTGTAGGAGAAAAATCAGCAAAGAGTAGGAGAGGAAGCTGGTAAAAAGATTATACGACTGAGTATGTCATGATATGGATATTTTATTTTTAACTTGACAGTCGGGCATGTTCCACCCTGTGTGTGTGTGTGTATATCTGCGTGCTTGTATGTATAGCATATATAGGACTGGAAGAACTATGTAAAACTGAGTCATTCTCCCCATCTCTCAGAGACAGACAAGTGGAGGTGGGAGATGGAGTCAGACAGGGACGCCGTCGGCAGGAAGGTGACGGCTGACATTTCCCTCTGCGCTAATGGAATCAAATCCCCAACACAATCTCCAAATAGGAAATCCCGCGTGGCAGCGGCACAGGGTTTGCGGACTAGATGTGAAACGGCGCTCGGCAAAGCATTACCCCACATTAACATTAAACGCTAACAAACCTACAGCGCGCGGAGGCTAATGGGGGAAGCCCACGTGCCAATTTCCGACATGCTCAAGCACAATGAATAATTAACAGTGTTCACTTATAGACTAAACGAGTGGGCTAATTGGACCAGCAGGATAATGTTCCCCCCTACCCACCCCACCCCGTAACTCCAGCTTGTGTGAAGACGGCGCTCCGGGTTGGAGGAAGCTTGTGCATAACCAACACCTTTAGTCACCCCCGATTAAGTCGTCAGACACGCTTTCTGCCGAAAATCCCCACAGCGGGGAGATAAAGGCCACACAGAGAGATGGAGCAGATTTGTGTATTTGGTGTTTGGCAGTTGGAGTGTGCGGCCCCCCCGCTGATGTGTTTGGTGAAGGAGCACTTTTGCAGGTTAACGTTTGGGTCAGTGGGGTCAGGTGTAATGAGCGGGGCGGTGAGGGATACAGCTTTAATGCACTGCAAGGTTTGAGCGCATCTACATTAACACCAGAACTCCAGCTGAACCCTTTTACACTGGTTACACAAGTTAACAGACTGAGTGGGGCCGTCTCGGTCTGACATGCCTAACACAAACACAGACACAGACACATACACACACACACACACACACACACACTGAAAGTCATGTCTCGCTGTCTTAGTTACGCTCTTCCATTAAACCCCATATTACTACTTGTAAATACTTCAGCTAGACCTAATCCTAGCCTTAACCTCAGTAACCGAAAGAAAACCTTTTCTCTCACATAGCTTTTCTCTATATTCCTTCTTTTTCATTATAAGGGCTGATCCTCACATAAAAAATATTCCCAACAAGCAAACAAACATCTCAGATTTCCTATATTCTCATTTTAGGAGTCAATCAGACTCTCACAACAACAAAAACAAGCTGAAACTTTCAAAAAAAATAATTCTTTATGAGAACCCATTCTCACACACAAAAATGTCACCACAAAACCACAAAATGGCACCTCAAAGGTTGCGTAATGGGGCATTTTTCCTCCAAAAGTCCTCAAATACAAAATGTCCCCAAAAAGTTCAACATATTTATATTATATTCTATTTATATATTACATATTATAGACAAATATTAATTTGTTCCTCGTACCTTGTTGTTTGCACTGTAAAAACTAGAGCTACTTCGTCTCGTCTCTCTGTAAACTTGTACAACAAGTTGACTTTGAACATGTCTGAAAAATGTCTGGGTGTCGTATCTTTAATGGCACATTCAGGTCCTCACAAATTCTTACAAACACACATTTTTCTTCACTATATTTTTGGGGGACATTCCACTGACATAATGATAACTGTAGCTAAATACTCTTATGGCGGTCCCCAAACCGAACCCTAACCTTAACCTCAGTAATGAAAATCAAACTTGTTGCTTTTTCGGTTTCCTTCCACTCCTTGACAAAAAGCTGGTCGATCAACAGAGGTCTAGTTTGGAAACACACACACATTCTTGCTCACACCGTGCGACTCACTGCACTGCACCAAAGATAAGAATCAATCAATTTCTGATGATCAAAGATGCAGTTCTATTTGGGTTTGACTACAGTTACTCAAAATGCGACCCCTGGTCTAACATCCACAACACGAGATTTTTATCTGCAGCATTGATTGGAGGTTGTCAACAGCCCTTTCACTTTCTATCAGACAGTCAGCAGACATCTAGCAACATTGACCATCCCACACACACACACATACCCACACACACACACACACGCACAAGCCTTTTAGATCAAGACTGCAGTGCTGCACAATTTTCCCTCATTTGACTCGCAAAGCCTCACCTCAGATTGAAAACGAATCCCAAACCATTAAAACCCATGACATGAGGAACAGAGAGTGTGAGAGAGACAGAAAAATAGAGGGACAGTAAGAGAATGAGTGAGTGAAATAGAGGAAAAGAAAGAGTGAGAGAAAAAGAGAGAGAAGACAGAGCGAGCAAGAGAATGAGAGAGGGTGAAGGAACGAGAGAGACAGGGA
This sequence comes from Distichodus sexfasciatus, assembly GCA_032718565.1. Classification (NCBI taxonomy): domain Eukaryota; kingdom Metazoa; phylum Chordata; class Actinopteri; order Characiformes; family Distichodontidae; genus Distichodus; species Distichodus sexfasciatus. Next base: position 2,205,437 of record JAVGVS010000039.1, on the reverse strand, counting down.
GGAAAATGAGTGAGAGAGAGAGTGAGAGGAAGAGAGAGTGAGACGGAGTGAAAGAGGGAGTGAGAAAGAGAGAGAAAGAGAGAGAGGTCAGATAAGCGAGGGAGCACATTACAGAAAAGGCTAAAAGAAAGACATACAGACGGTGGGTGAGAGAGAGGAGAGAGAGAGAGAGACAATAAGGCAAAACAGACGGCTAGCCTTAGCAAAAAGTAGTTTATTCAAGTGTACTACGAGTATACTTATTATATACTAAAACTGAGGCAGTATATTTGAAGTTTACTTTTTATATATTATATTTTATATGCTTAAGAATAGTATAGTGAAGTATAAAGGAAAGTCTACTAAAGTCTAAAAGTATACTTTTGTAATCTTAAAATGACCTTATAAAGTATACTTAAAGTATACGTTTATAAACTTAAAAATGTTCCAATTTAGTCCGAAGAAGTATTAAATTAGTATACTTTCTAGTACACTACAAGGTACATGGTACATAGGATACTATACTTATACTTAAACTCAAGCATACTTAATAAAATGAACTTCAAGTATACTACTTTTTGCTAAGGGTAGTGAAGAGAAAGAGAAGAATGCAGGAGAAAACAGGAGATACATGAAAAGAAAATAAGTTTTTAGGAGAAAGAATAATAAGGGTATAAAGGGGCTTTTGGGCCTAAAATAGTCCTAAAAAAGAGCCAACTAAAGGACTCTTGTGAGGGACAATGGGAGATCCACGGCAGTCCATTAGCGGTGTGCCGGGACGGAAACCTGAACACGGGCTTTGTTCCTCTCTGATGAGTCTCTGTGGTAAGAGCGAAGGAAAAAACAGAACCAAAATAATATACAAGCCAACCTCCTCAACCTCTTGGTGAGGCACTAGAGCTCAGCTCTCACCGGTACATTTAATAATTCAACATCCAGCCGCACAACGTCGCTTTCCTTCCTCTCTCTCTCTGTCTTCCTGGCCTTCTTTTCTTGATTATGTTTTTTTTTTTTTTTAATTTCAGTTCTTCTTTCCCTCCCTAATCACTCCATTTTGGAGAGAAAAAAGGAGAGAAAACAGGAAGAAAATCAATCAGGAACAGCTTCACTGTCTTATCTTTAAATGGAGTTGCTGCAGTGTAGAAAATTCAATTAGGAGGTTTATGAACAGTGTGAGTTTGGGGGAGTCGTGAGGATCGAGCTGAATGGCCTGGCAGAGGAGGAGGAGGAGGAGGAGGTTACTGGGGCAAATCACAACAATGAATTCGTCTAATTAATATAAATGAAAGATGTGCAAGTGAGGTGCTCGTAGTGTGTCTTCAGTTAAAAGCAAGGACAAACTAGACCTGGGCTGGTTTCCGGTTTCAAAGAATAGCGCAGTTCGAAAAAGTTTCAAACCCACCAAAATTTTCTGTTCATTTCATCTGAATGTATTTCCTTAGAAAAAGTTTAGTGCTTCTGGCAAACAGTTGTCATTAACCTTTGGCAATGTTGCCACAAATTTGCAGAAAGGTCACATTTTCACATGCAAATTAGGTTTGTGGAAAACTTCTGGTAAATTTGTCACCCTAAGTTCACTACGAGTTTGTCATTACTGGCAAATACATTTACCACTAGTAGCAATGATCACTGTTGCCAGAACATAACCGCAAGTTTGACACTACTGGCTGACAATGGCAACATATACTCCACTGTTTGCCACGAATTAACCACAAGTTTACCGCAAACCTGCAGCAAACATTTGGTTTTTATAAGGTTTTTTAAATGACTCATTAAAGACAGAAAGTGTAGGAATCCCTGGAGACGTGTGCAGTGTAAAGTCTTTATCAAAATACATGATTTCAATGTTGCTTTTGAGTCATTGATAAAAGCCATTGAGTCATTTGATTGTCAACACTACAAAGACAGAATCAATCAAGTCCGCCAACTTACTCTGACTGCGTATTTAGTTGCAACGAGAGCGCGGAACACTACTACACTACTACTACACTATTACTTTTTTTCTTTTGCATGGCTTTCCAGAACTAATCATCACACTAATCATCACATAAACAAGTCTTAGCGCTTGTTTTTGTAGGACGTCCAGCTTGAAACTGCTTTGCACAACGTTTGCGGTAAATTCTTGTTTCAGTTCTTGCGTAACTTTTCATGACAACGTTGTTTTGCTGAACAGACAGTCATGCTGAAAGACTGTGTAGTTGGTGCACACTAAGACACTCGACCTAATCTGACAACTTTCAGAAGCAGTTTTCTCCCCCAGACACTTCAAAACAGCAGAGTTTAGAGCTGTTATCACAACACTTTTGCACCGATCAAACATTTTCAGTTCCGATGCTGATACCTGTAATTATCATAGAGTCAGAATCTCATTTCTAACGGTAAACCAACATTACTGCAACTTTTCCTCCCTGATCTCCCTGCTGCTCTTTGCAAGGCTTAAAGGTCTAGTGCTATAAAGAAGCTATCCACATTTGACCCCCTTTTGAAGGTTGATCCCTCGCTAACCTCTTGATCTGTTAATTCACGGTCAATCCCACAAGCAGCGGCTTTGTCACACACCCAGATGGGCAGCGCTGACAGCTAACATTCACCGGTCTGGGTGCACAATAAATAGCCGTTGACGTGTGTAAGCCAGATTAGAGTGAAATAGAATATTTATTAGCAATTCCTATTTGTGTATTTTAACCTGCTGCTGAGGCACCAAGCTTCTAATAGCCACAAAAATACCATTCGGTTCTTCATATTTTGCTTTGTGCCTCGGGCAACATGTTCATACACATAATCAAAATTTGCATTACAATGTGAACACTAAGCAAACGCGCCACTGTGGAGGTTTCAGCCACGATCAGTATTCAGCAGTGACTGAGTAAGGAGGTGTGGGCATAAACTTCAACTATCCTTCACTCTTTCAAGTATGTTTGTGTGCGAGTGTGTGTCAGAAATATGGCAATTGTGTTTTATGTACTGGTCGAGCAGTAATTTAATCTGTGCACCTCCTACAAAAACTCTAAGAGACCTCCCAAGAGATATGAGACAGCTCCAAATCGGAAAGTAAAACTAAAAGTGAACTGTGACTGCCACCTCCACGCTGCATTATAAGCAAAAAACAAAGTTAGGTGTCTTTTTAAATGCCAAAAACCCCCAAAAGTTTTACACAGATGACTTCAAGATGCTGAAAAACTTCTTTCTAGAGAATATATAATGCAAAGTGTAAAATTTGTGCATAAAGTGAACATTTGTAGAAATGATACAATACTGTAAGATAGTCTGAGCAGACACAAAGTCATGGTTGTTTACATTTACAGCATTTAGCAGACGCTCTTATCCAGAGCGACTTACAGTTCCTAATTACAGTTCCCCTGAGAGCAACTTAGGGTTAAGGGTCTTGCTCAGGAACCCAGTGTTGGTCACTTGTTTGTAGTGTTGGAGTACTCAAGACCGAAAGTCTCTGACTCTGTCGTATTTGTACTAGGTCTTGTCATGGACTCGGACAAAGAGGACTTTTATTTGGAGATGAGCCGAGACCACAACTCTGAGAACATTACTATTAAAACACTTTTTAGACTGATGCAGGCTTTTTGCGTTGTTTATTAATTAGCGTTTTAATAACTCAGAATCCCTTTAACTTACAGAAACCACACACACATACCGTCACAACCACAAGATTTTGAACTTCATCTCTCTGTATGTGAAATTATTTCTGAGTAACTCTGTGCACAAAAACTGAAGTAATTGCATAAAAACACATTAATTACATTATTTGCGATGTAAACACGCATTAGCCCTCGCCACTCTCATATGGAACGCTATCATGCGCAAAAATGTAGTTTTCTTCCAGAAAGGCCAAAAGCAAAAGCATTTTGTTGGCCAAAATGATTCGAAATCGACACAAAATGACCCAAAACTTTAGCATTTCTTAACTTTCTATTGGTCAGAAAATATATTTTTTTCCATAATGTTAGAGAGGAATCAATGTGGAAATGGTCTGGTCTTGGTCCTGCCCCACCCTAGTCACGGTCCTTCAGAGTCTTGGTCTTGTCTCGTTCTCGGGTTAGGCGGTCTTGCCCCGAACTCTAGTTGTTTGTGCTGATTTAAAATAATACGGTGAGCAAATCATTTATAATGTAACTTGCTTTTGATGAAATTCTCACAATAAAACTTCATCCCTTGCTAACAACGAATTAAGAAATTATGAATTTTGAATCAACTTAAACATGTTAATACAGGATATAGGATCAGATGGTCTATTATTCCAACAGATAGTCTCCTTCATCAGCAACATCGTCCTTTTAGAACTGTATCCTTAATAGAAGTATATGAAAAATCCATCAGAGAGCAATCATAGGCAACACAAAAAACATCAAAATGATTCTGAAAGCCCTTACTGAATACGAGTACGCTTTCACTTTCAGGACGTCAACAGCAATGTGTGGGAGTTTTTTTGTTTGATTTTTTAAAAACAAGAAATAGGCCAAGTCAGCTGGAATCTGAGACCTTTCTTGGATTGGGTAAGGTTGTAAATGTAAATTCTCAGTGTAAAATATACACTTCCTACACACCTCCTCATTGTGAAATCTATTTCTATGTTGTCTTTTAATATACAGCACACTATAGGAAAAGCTTTTATATTGAAAAACATGTTGCTACACATGTTTTACCTGATGCAGTTTAAGTTGTACATGATGAGATTCTTTTATGTATACTCCGTGTGTTTGTTGCAGTCAAATTTCTAACACTACACTGAGAGATTGGGAAAGGACCTACATTTGGGATGACGAATGGCATAATTATTAGATTCTTCTAAGATGGATTTTGTATTGAAAGGAATTTAAGAAAACTTAAAGAGCTACAGTAAACATTATGTCTGGGGAATGTCCTCAAAAACAAAGTGGAGTAAATGTGTGTGGGTGTTAGAAGTGGTTAGGGTTAACGCTAACCCCAAACGCAGAAGTATATTAGTCAATGACAGCGCTTCATCAAGACAGCAAGACCTGACTGTAACCGAGACACAGTGCTGTCTTTACTGCTGCTCATTACATTATGTTAAGTGTTATGTTTGTGTGTGAGACAACTAATCCAGTGTGCTGTCTCTCTGTGAGTGTGTGTGAGAAACTGCTAGGTCGCAGGTTCGAATCCAGGGCCGGTAAAGTTACCATTGAGGTACTCATCAGCAAGGTACCGTCCTCAGGCACTGCTCCCCGAGCGCTGCCCTTGCTAGCTGCCCACAGCTTCACAGATATGTCACATGCAGAGGTCACATTTCGTTGGGGTGCACTGTGTGCTGTGCTGTGGTGTGTTCACAACGACAAATAATCACTAACTTTCACTTTTACAGGATTATCAGAACACATGTAAAGTGGCCGAGTTTGTGCCAAGTTGTGAAAAGTGACATGTTTTTGAGACTCTGCTATATGTTGTTCAGCGCATCCCAGATGGATCACTGCTTGCAGGTTAAAGTAGCACCTGTTTATAGATAACTCTGCAAAGTTATCATCGGTTTATGCTGACAATAACAAGTTAATGATTACTGTTATAACACGTACAATTTGCACGCTTGATTTTACTTGAATTTCAGTAAGCTTTCATGCTGTTATATGTAAATATGTTGCCTTTGACTTTTAATCGTCCTAAAAGCATTAAACCTATTATGTTTTCATTCATCAGCTGTTCCTAAGAAGACATTTATTCTTATAACCAATGTACACAGGTTTTATAAAGATTATGACATTCAACAGTGTTCTCCTGTAACAGATTTGTTCTGAGATAAGAGCAGAATCTACAGTCAAGAGCACTTATGTAAATTTTACCACATGCAGGTTTGAGCAAAAATGCTTTATTAAAATGTCTTAACTTCTTGACAACACATTTATGTATAAAATGTTTGACCTTTCTTGAAATATTACTTTAATCTCACGTAGGGAGCCAAAAATAAAGGATGTAAGAAAATGATTGTTTAAAGACTGCGCCGTCATGTCCTCCTTTTACGAGGGTGCTGTAATACTGTAATGTGGAGTGTTTGAGTGTGGCACAGCTCAGCAACACATGTACCCAAGTTTCAGCCAAGTTGTGAAAAGTGACATGTTTTGCAGAGCCTTGTGCTATATACGTACAGTTCAGCGCATCCCAGATGGACTGCTGCCTGCAGGTTAACGTGACGTCTGTTCACACATTAAGTTATCGGCTGCTTATGATGCTGAACCTTTCTGTTGTAATAGCTACAATTGCTTATTTGATTTTGCATGAATTCTCAGAACGAAGTAACATGACGCGGAGTGTTATGTTTGTTTGTGAGACAGCTCAGGAACACATGTAAAGGGCTTATGTTGTGAAAAGTGGCGTTATATACGGTACAGTGCACTCCAGGCGGACTGCTGCTCCGCAGGTTAAAGTGGAGTCTGTTTACGGAGGGGAAAACTGTATTCCAGCAAGAGCTTTTCTGAAAAATAACCTGTCATACTACAGCCTGGAAAAAATAAAAACTGGGGGAGTGTCTTGCTGAAGAGCTACAGAAGAGCGCCGACAGCAGCAGGACATCATCCATAAAGTCCATTAGTAAAGCGTATGAATAAAACCTTCCTCCTCCTCCTCCTCCTGCTCCTACAGTTGTGGAGCACGAAGTAAAGAGCTGAGAAATGATGACAACGGGGACCAGGCGAGACGAGAGGAGGTGGGAGTCTGTTTATTTGTGTAAAAAAATCCTGCAAGGGAGCAGGACGAGCTGACAGCCGAGTATGGAACGCCATTTGTGCAAAAAAAGGAACTGAGACAAACTTTATACATGGTAAAAAAACATTAATGTGGTAATAAGACGTGAAAAAGGGTGCAACATGGTAAAAAATAGGCATTTTTGTCCTAGTGCGGCCTCTGATCTTTAAAATGTGCATATATTTGCATACTGCAACATCAAGATCTGAAGGCAAAAATATCTCATACTATATATACACATGCTAACAACAAACATTAAAAAAATTGTAAGCCTAAGTGCGTAATACATTTTTACCATGTTGCACGCTGGTTTCTGTTTGCTAGTTCTTGAAATCTTGTGCACTTTCATGTTTTTGCACTTATGATGTTCCATACTGGAGGAGGAGGAGTGGGAGTTTTTGGGAGGAGGGTGATGCCGGTGTCCAAGAGAGAAACAGCTCAATTTGACTGGATAAATGGGGCCTTGCTGAGAGACCACTACTCGCTACACTTCATCCATTTAATTCAAAGTGAAGAACTGACACTCTATTACTCTTAAATAGAGAGAGAGAGCGGAAAGGGGTGAGGAGAAGGTCTTTGTCCGTCTGGCTGAGTGTTTTTTCTGGTGCCACAGTAATCTGTGAAGACCATTCCATCTCCCTCTACATCCAGAGATGGACAGCAGCCTCAAAGTTAGTGTGTCTCTGTGTGCCATGTTTTTATGCATTGTGGGGACCTTTTGGGCCTTTCTGCACCATAAAATCAGTATATATCATTTCTTACGGCTTTGTGAGGAAATTTCAGAGGGCCACATGAGGAAAAATCAGAAAATATGCGTTTTATTTGAGAAACTAAAAGAGGTAAAAGATGTGCGTTTGGTTACTGCGGTTAAGGTTAGGGTTAGGGTGAGGATTAGCTGTAGAATTATATACATGGGTGTCTATGAAATGTCCCCACATAGACAGCTGTACAAATTTGTGTGTCCGTGTGTGTGTGTTTATATGTGTGTGCTTGTCTGTCTGCATGTGTCCATGTGAGTAAAAGTCACTTGGGAGAGCAGAGAAATTAACCTTTTCATGCTCTAGCTGGGGAGAGGTCACAAAGGGAACAAGTCCTTCAAGCCGGCGGTAAAAGAGTGGTTTAGTCGGCTAGAGCCTGTGTTCTCTGGGTTTTATTACTATACACAAGTCTCAGTGTCGCTTCTGGAGCTCTACAGAACACTGCATGTCTGAGTGAGAGAAAAAGAGAAGAAAGACCTCCACTGAGAGTCGGGTTGGGAGTAAGAAAAGATGACTAACCACAGCACTGCAAAAGTCACAAAGATGGCCATTAAAGTTAAGCAGCCACACACACACTTACATCAGTATACTTTTGGGAACATGTAGCTGAAGTGTTGCTACAACTTTACAATACTAACCCTCTTAATCCTAACCCTGTGAATAAAAAAAAGCTAAACTTTTCAGCTCTTTAAGTTTTCATACATTTGCTTTAATAAAAATCTCAAAACCTAAAATGGAACGCCATTTGTCACCGCGAAAGGTAGGTCTGACTCCAGTCTGCAGATGTAGAGTGTGAAATGTGTCCCCAAAAGCATCAGAAACACACACAAACACACACATTAAGAGTCTAGGGCCAAAGTAGCATCAAAACCACTGTACTAGTGCAGAAACCCTTGTTGTGTGCCTCTGTGCTTTTCACCCACTCCATATTTGTCATATTTTCCAACTTTTTGAATGATTCTCATATTAAAGTTAGACAGTGACCACATTTTCTTATAGATTACCATGCATCAAGTTAGACATGCTTTGACTTTGGGAGAGGCTTTTTGCTTTTTGGGATTTGAGGACGGAGAAAACTAGAAAACTCAGAGAAAAAGCAGAGAACAAAAGCTCTACAGCACCATAGTGGCCGGTTTATGTTTTAAGAGGGCAGTTAACCATCATTGATTTTACACTGAAATAAAAAAAGTCAATGAAGACGTAAAGGTTAGCATTCCAAACTGAGCTGCGAGGTAAAAGACAGACCATTACTGAGCAAAATCCTGTTCAAATGCCCACTAAGCCATTACTGCAGATAGCCAGCAACGTGATGGGGGCCTTGGGTGGTCTAAAATGCTACATCCCATTAGCTTTCACGCCCTGAAATATTCATGGAGATTAGAGCTATTCCAAAAGCCAGACAGACCCTTAAACGTCCAGGACTGAATTAACTTACTATGAAATGAATGCAGAGATTTAAAAGATTAAAATGGCTATTGAAAACTGCAGCTCGAATCAGATGGATTAGGGTGAGCAAATAAATTCCTCGTTTCAGCTTCCTGTCAAACTCACGTAAGTGTGAACAATTTCGGCGCGGCACAGGCATCAACCACGCAAAACAACTGCAGAGAGACAGAGAGACAGCGAAAACAAGTCCAAATGATGAATCCATTCATCTGAGCATACGGAACAAAAGCCATTTATTAGTTTTGACAGAACTCTTAGAAAATACAACATTAAAGTCATCCTTTGTCTTTTAAAATGTGAATATTTCACGAGCCATCAAGCAGAACTAAATCATGCCGGAGTCTTTTAGAGTGCCTAATCTGATTATGAAGCAACTCACGAAGACAAGGTGGACAGTAAGCTAAGATGAGATAAATCAACAGCTGAAAATAGCGAAATGGGAAATGCCAAAGCAAGGTAAACCAAGAGCCAAATACGACCAGCAGTGAATGGAGTCATGTATTTGAGAACATTGTTATGCTCCAGACTTTGTAGGTGAGATAATTAGGGACACCACTAATGACTCATTTTTCCAGTAATTAAAATATTGACTGTTTTATAGATTAGTTGATACATTTTCATAGAGAAATAGACACTTGCATTATGACCAATTATGGCCTAACACCGAGTAGGCCTCCGTTCCGCAGCTCATATGCAGCTGTGAGTTCTGACGCTTTCTATCAGAACCAGCATTAACATTTTCAGCTATTCAAGCTATGATAGCTCTTCTACTGGGTCAGACGACTCTGGCCAGTCTTCATTGCCCATGTGCATTAATAAGTGCTGTCCCAAATAGCCAATGACCACTGCAGAGTGGGAACATTGCACAAGAGTTGACCCAGTCGTCCAGCTGTCATTACAATCTGCTCCTATGCTTGTGCATATGCTTCCAACACACCAACTTCAAGGACAAATGCTCACTTATTGCCTAAGTCACTGCCAGGAACCGTGGTAACCAGGTACATAATGTTAATCACTTCACCTGTCAGTGGTCATAATGTTATCACTGTCTTGCTGATGAAATAAATGTTTCTTAAAGTGATCTGAGGTGTTTTAGAAATCAAATTATAAATGAAAAAGCAGAAGTAAATCAGTTTTAAATCAGCTGTGTCGTCTAGTCACAGTGCAGTAGCCCAAGAGATAACACTTGGCAAACTAGAAAATGAAACTTCACACATTTGGCAAATTTCTCCTTAGCATTTCCATCACCGCAAACCCCAACCTCACACCCCTGGTAAAACGGCCCAGGCCCCAACACAAACGATTTCCATCTTGCTGAATTATTCAGCACATATATGTGAGCAGCAGCAAACTCCTATTGAGAATCAACACCGAAATCCTTAAAAGTCAGGCAGACGCCCAGCAGAAGATTAAAAAGCAATACCGCCTGTTTAAACTTTGATACAGGACAGCTGATCCCTGGAGTAGCCTGTACCGAGCAAGATTACACCCAGAATCAGGCCTAGAGGACTTTTGGCAGCAGCGTCGGTGGGGGTTTAGTTTACGTGAGATTTTCGCGACAGGGTCCGCAACGGTGGCAATCAGCGAATCCACATTTAAACATGGTAGAAGTTTGAGGATTTGCTGATAGTGACTAGTCTCGTATGTACCACAGCTGCCTAAGCATATTTGTAAAAGCTCAGTCACGGCGATGAGACGAGAGAGGGTATCTTCTCAGCCTGTAAGCCGTTGGACAGTGTCTTGATCTCATTATTAAAGCATGAGATTCTCATTCAAGCATGCTATATAGTGGGGGAGTGTGCTGAGGCCGGCCTTTTTACACAGTGGGTGTCTCTGGGGCTTTTAATGAGGCTTTTTTCAACATCGCTCTGGGTATCACACTGCCTCTTTTCTCCAGATGAAAGGGCTACTTTGTGATTCACAATCAATCTAGGCATCTCTGTCCAAAGACAGCAGTCCAGCCATCTCAGCTGTCACCTGCCATCCTGAAAGAGTGAGAGAGTCTGTGACTGGGTGAGGAAAAGAGTGGTGCAGAGAGAAGGACGGGGAGCGCCTATGAAAACTAAAATCTATTCTGCACATTTTTGCACTCTCTTGCACTTCTCTTCGGATAAGATAACCGGCCACTAATGGCTAGTTTATTCTAGCAAATAATCTATTGACTATTTTACAGATTAGTCAATTAATCTGAATGATTTGTTTTCATATGGAGATGGACACTGATCACCTATAACCAGATGCATATGCACAGGCTCGCCCACATACACACACACAAAAACACACACACCATGCACAATCAGAGCAAATATTAGTCATCACCTGATGCATGAGTCATTACGGGACAAATATGGGCTCGTCATAAACCAGGGGTCCCAGCATGTTTATGAGCCTCTGAACAAATTTCGAAAAGGCTCAGCACACCCATAAAGCCATAAATCCATGCTGTTCTAGCATTACGACCCCTTTTGTCCAAAAGACAAACAGATGCTGGAGCTAAGGGCAAACCAAGAGTAAACACCGAAACATCCAGCCTGCCAAATGCAGGGGCATGCTGCCCTGTGGCCAGGATGGGTAGGCGAGGGTGTGCAATTCCTAGGGGGGCAACTACTTGATCAGCAGCACCATGATGTGGACCAGCTCCAGGACCAACAGCAGACACAAGGACGGATGTTAAATTGGACAGAGGAGCACACAAACTGCAGAAATGTGAAGCTCCCTTGGGTTGATCTGGTTTACAGCCAGTTTACTCCAGTCCAGCTCGGTTCTGTTCCCAGTACAGGCCTCTCTAGCAGCTGCTCAGTGTTGAGGTTATAAAGACAATCACAGAAGTTGATACTGGACTCGACTCTAGGAGAGATGGAGCTCACAATAGACTGGTTAAACAATAAGAGGATCCCTCCGTCCATCAATCTGTCTTCCCATTCATTGGTCTTTCCATCTTTCTGTCTAAGTATTGGTTAGAACTAAAAAATACTGTATGAAATGAAATGTCCATCTGTCTGTCCACCCATCCATTCAATAACGTATCCATTCCTCTGTCCATCCAGCCATCCCTGCATCCATCAATCTAGGATATAAAATTACAGCATAAAATATGTCTATCTGTCCATCCCTCTATCCATCCATCCATCCATCCATCAACCTTCATCTACCTTGAACTGGTTAGGACTTAAAATTATTGTGCATTACTGTCTGTCTGTCTATCAATTTATCAATTCATCCATCAATAAATAAGGATTTTCATTCATTCATTCATTATCCAAACCGCTTAAGCCCAACCGGGGATGCAGGGGGACCGGGGGCTATTCCAGGAACCAAAGGCACAAGGCCGGGACCAACCCTGGACACTCACACAGTCACATTCTCACTCACACCGTACATGGCCAATTTAAAGTCACCAATTAACCTATATTGCATGCTTTTGGACTGTGGTACAGAAAATCCCTATGGCCGACCTGGAGATCGAACCCAGGACCTTCTTGCTGTAAGGCGCCAGCGCTAAATTCGGACATTAATTTATCCTTATATATATATATGTATAGATGCTGGTCATATAATTACAATATCTTCAAAAAGTTGATTTATTTCACTAATTCCATTCAAGAAGTGAAACTTGTGTAATGTATACATTCATTCCACACAGACTGATATATTTCAAGTGTTGATTTCTTTTAATTTTGATGATTATAACTGACAACTAATGAAAACCCCAATTCAGTATCTCAGAAAATAAGAATATTATTTAAGACCAATACAAAGAAAGGATTTTTAGAAATCCTGGCCAAATCAAAAGTATGAACATGAAAAGTATAAGCATGTACAGCACTCAATACTTAGTTGGGGCTCCCTTTGCCTGAATTACTGCAGCAATGCGGCGTGGCATGGAGTCGATCAGTCTGTGGCACTGCTCAGGTGTTATGAGAGCCCAGGTTGCTCTGATAGTGGCCTTCAGCTCTTCTGCATTGTTGGGTCTGGCATATCGCATCTTCCTCTTCACAATACCCCATCGATTTTCTATCGGGTTAAGGTCAGGCAAGTTTGCTGGCCAATTAAGAACAGGGATACCATGGTCCTTAAACCAGGTACTGGTAGCTTTGGCACTGTGTGCAGGTGCCAAGTCCTGTTGGGAAATGAAATCTGCATCTCCATAAAGTTGGTCAGCAGCAGGAAGCATGAAGTGCTCTAAAACCTCCTGGTATACAGCCGCGTTGACCTTGAACCTCAGAAAACACAGTGGACCAACACCAGCAGATGACATGGCACCCCAAACCATCACTGATTGTGGAAACTTTACACTGGACCTCAAGCAGCGTGGATTCTGTGCCTCTCCTCTCTTCCTCCAGACTCTGGGACCCTGATTTCCAAAGGAAATGCAAAATTTACTTTCATCAGAGAACATATCTTTGGACCACTCAGCAGCAGTCCAGTCCTTTTTGTCTTTAGCCCAGGCGAGATGCTTCTGACGTTGTCTGTTGTTCAAGAGTGGCTTGACACAAGGAATGCGACAGCTGAAACCCATGTCTTGCATACGTCTGTGCGTAGTTGTTCTTGAAGCACTGACTCCAGCTGCAGTCCACTCTTTGTGAATCTCCCCCACATTTTTGAATGGGTTTTGTTTCACAATTCTCTCCAGGGTGTGGTTATCCCTACTGCTTGTACACTTTTTTCTACCACATCTTTTCCTTCCCTTCCCTTCTCTATTAATGTGCTTGGACACAAAGCTCTGTGAACAGCCAGCCTCTTTTGCAATGACCTTTTGTGTCGTGCCCTCCTTATGCAAGGTGTCAATGGTCGTCTTTTGGACAATTGTCAAATCAGCAGTCTTCCCCATGTGTAGCCAAGTTTCCATCCAGTTTTTTTGCGACGTTTTGTTATCGACAAATGGAATATGCGTAAAAAAAAATGTGGGAAATTTGCTGTCTCCAGCCTGTTTCCACCCAACTGGCTTTTTATCGATAAAATGGTGTGCGTGATGACGTCATCCCCCCAAAAACGAACTGTCGCATAGGTTTTGGTGTATCGCAAAAAAAATCTGCCCTTGAGCCATACATAATTTTGTGTATGTTGCAAATTATCTACCTTTTGTTTTCCACGTGACACCCCCCTCCGCTAAACAAAGAAACAAAGTGATGGAGAGATTATTCAAACAGTTTTTTGAAATTTGCCAGCTTACTGTTATTTCAGTTTCACAAATAATTGGAATTGTACAAAATATCCAAAGACGACAGCAGAATGAAGCAGTTGCTTGTCTGATAGCCCTAGAGCTCGAAGAAAGTACCCCAGTGCGACGAAACCCACGTGATGAAAATTTATCATGTGACATTTATTTGCGTTAAAGCCCTTTTTCCGACAAAAAGTGTTTCCAAAGTAGTTTTTGCGACAACTGAAGTAGCGAGGTAAACGGAAAAATATTGTCGACATTTCCAAAATTTTATCGATAATTAGCATTTCCATCAGCTATATCGGTAAAAAAATTGAAACGCTAAATATTTTTTCGCAAAAACTCCTTGGATGGAAACCTGGCTATTGTGTAGCCTACAGAACTAGACTGAGAGACCATTTAAAGGCCTTTGCAGGTGTTTTGAGTTAATTAGCTGATTAGAGTGTGGCACCAGGTGTCTTCAATACTGAACCTTTTCGCAATATTCTAATTTTCTGAGATACTGAATTGGGGTTTTCATTAGTTGTCAGTTATAATCATCAAAATTAAAAGAAATCAACATTTGAAATATATCAGTCTGTGTGGAATGAATGTATACATTATACAAGTTTCACGTCTTGAATGGAATTAGTGAAATAAATCAACTTTTTGAAGATATTCTAATTATATGCTGTATATATAAATATATGTATCCATCCATCCATGACTCAGTTAGGACTTAAACTTACAGTGTAAAATGATATAAGTATCAGTTGAGAACAAAATGTAAACAATAAATAAACTACTGCAACCAAACACAAAGCAGAAAATACCTGAAGATGGTCAATTTTAAGCCGTTACTAATGACCACAAGCAAAAAGCTGGGACTCTTTACTTACTTTACTGTACAATGTGGTCAGTAGCACAGCTCAATCTCCCCTAAAGGTTAAAACTACAAAAACTTCACATAACATAAAAAAGCAGCCTTTTTCACATTCCCAAATAAACTCACACCTTTTCTCTGAAAAGAAAAGAGAGAGAGAGAGAGAGAGAGAGAGAGAGAGATGCTGGATGTTTCCCACACGCCTGCTCACAGCCCACTGCCTCAGCCTGGATGGTGCTGTCTGTCTGTCAGTTTTCCTCCAGCTCCACTTCTCTGCAGCATCTCCAGCAGAATATTTGCTGCTACTTAACCTCACCGACCTTGTAGGCATGGAATCTGAAGAATGCTGATGTGGCTACGAGCTTCTTTATTCATTAATGATCATTTTTGCTTCTTCTTAAAGTTTCGAACAAGCTCTTGCTAGATGCAGCAACTGGGTGCCTTACAGGCATGATAAATATGATAAGATATATAAATTAGGGGTTTAACGATACATTGATGTACATCGATACATCTATTCAATGATCAACAAGCCCAGCATCAATCAGAAATCACTGTAACATTCCTTGCCAAGCAAAAGAGAATGTTGTTTTGTCATCTAAATGGCCTAAAAATAATATCACAATATTTTTAATCTATACTGCGATGCACGATGCACTGTATATCTCGATATATTCTCACTTTCACTTTCATTTCCCACAATCCCCCGCACATGAGTCGAAGCCGCGACACAATAATGCCATGGCCGTGAGTCCGGAATAAACCGAAAATATTAAGTAAATAGCTATATTGTGAGTAGAACGCTGGTTGTTGTTATTCAACACCTAAAATATGAATATTCTCTAATAAAGGGGAAGATTTGATTGGACTGTAGCATTTTTGCAAGCGATGGCGTTCCACGTGAGGATTTGTACTCAATATTCACAATATATTCATTTACTACATCGCACGTGGAAAGAGCTGAGATATATCGAGTATATTCGATTCATCGTCCACCACTAAAGACAGACACTGAACTGTTTTCCACTGATTTGATGAACATCATAGTGATTTACAACATGACATAAATCCAACTTTGGGACAGTATTTCCTTTTTTTTTTTTTTATTGTAGTAGAATCATAAATTATATTGTGATCAACAAAACGAAAACACTGTTTTGTGAATAGCATTGCATTCTAGATATGTTCTTATTTACAGACTGTGGTAGAAAAACAGGTCAAATATTTATTCTTCACTCTGTGGTACATAATCTATGGATTTATACACATTCACATCACATTCAAAGATGTCCGCTGCATTACCTCTGTATATTTATGTGTACTGCAAATAAATAAGAATGCTTTATAACGGTACAAAAATCCAGCTCCACTGTCAAAGCCAGCCGAAGACGTCTATCAGACCTGTCCCCAGCCAGCCTGACGGAAGGATTTCATCATGATCAGAAGTGAGGAGGAAAGACAGAACTAACGCAACTCTCTTCATCCCCTACTGCACACACCAGGGCTGTAAAAGATCTGAGCTGGAATGCAATCATATAAACTCAAAAAAACAAAACTGTTCAAATTTTCTGCTTTATATAATTGTTGATGGCAATCTTTGAATTAAGCAAACCATGCAAATCCAGATGTAATTATGCCACGTCTGATCATTTGAGCGTGCAAATAATGGAAATTCAGATTTTACTTCTAGCCAGACTACCTATAATGCACAAAAATGGAACAGCTGTGGGATTTATTTCAAAAGGTCACCACGCTACAGGTAGCTGGCCGTCCCATTTCTGGGTGCAACACAGAAAAGGTTCTGATAAACAGTTTATCGATTCAATACCTGTGCAGACTGATGAAAGTACTGATTGACTTATGCCAAGCCAATGCAACTGCTTCATCGGAGCTCTCTAACTGGTTGCATGAAAAAATGACCCAGCCTCATCAGGAGGTTATAGACTTTGAGTCAAAAAAAGAGACCTCTGCTCCTTTGAGCATAACTTTATCCAATTTTAATCCATTTTCAAAACATTTTTACTGCTGCATTCAGAATAACCCTGTGCAATAAAGGAAAAGAATGTGCTACTAAAATACCATGTGAAATGGCAGCAGTGTAAAATAAAACATATTTATGATCAAATTCAATACAAATAATCTGTTTTTGCAATTACAAATTTCCAAAAATGTACAGACACTGGCACAACGTTGCAAACGCCGCTGATCGATCATGTCATCAATACCACTTTGTTCCAGACTATTTTTATATTTTTTAAATTTTTTCCAGAGATTTTCCCAGAGTTATGGGAAAACACACAGAAGTCCCTTTTTCGAATCACGGTGTAGTGGCAGGCAGCCTAAAGCTCAGCTGTTCACGGTAATGTGAAACAGGAGTAAGGAACAATTTGTAGAGCACGTTTGCTTTCAGAGAAGATGTAGGATGTAAGACAACCTGCGGTCCATGGCAGACATAGACAGTGTAATACCCACAAAGCCTACAGGCACAGAGGCAACGCACAATGTCTCAAATGTACATAGTCCTCCGGTGCCTCACTGCTAAAATATGCACATCCGCTTAGCTGTTAAGCGCCGCCTCGCATTCCATCCGAGCAAAGATATTCGCCATCAAAGGCACATAATCAATATTCACTTTGCATGACACACTGCGGAAATCTTCCTCCTTTCCAATCCGGGAGTGCTCTAAAGACTGAACTCTAATAGGAGATAAATAATTCAGCAAATTCTAAGAGAGATCAGCCATAAGCGCTTAATATATTTAGTAACATATACATACATATATATATATATATACACACACACACACGCATGGTTGAACCACACAATGGTTCAATTTACCATTTTTCGATCTTACGTTGACAAAAGCGATACAACAAAATTGTAAAAAATTTTACAATTTGTGCGGCTGGCAAACGTAGCAGTGTATACTGCTTGGCAAATAAAATGAGGTATATATTTATATACATGTAAAAGGAGGATGCAGGGACCTACAGGCAGAAACCGGTTTGCCAAAGTCGTCTAGTCTCTAGAGTCCCTTTCCAGACTCCGCTTGTTAATGCCACGTCTCTTCCAACTGCACTCTGTGGTTTTCAGCGTAGCTTTCACTGTAACACTGCATCTGTTTAAGCCCAGACTGCCTTGCTCTTGCCCAGCAAACAGCCGATTAGATGAGAGCTCACACATACACACTGCTGTGCCATAGCCGGTGGCTTTCACTGCTCTCTCTCTCTCTGCTGTGCTGGAGGTTCAATTGGGCTTTGCAAGCTGGCTGCAAAGTTTGTGAGTCGCTTCACACTCGTCAAGGCCATTTTACAACGATTCCCCTTCAAGTATTATAGTGTGTCCTCAGGAAAAAAGTAAACCGCTGAGTTACAGTCTCTCTTCCTGGGATCAGAAGTGTGAGTGTGTGGCTGGAGCTTATTTGTTATCACCGTGGATGATTCGGGAGACTTTTGCTTGGGTGAAGGAAGAGTTGTCAGTCAAGGTCATCCACGTCTTTATTACGTAACTGATTTGATCAAACAGTCACGTCAGCATACTTCTTTCATTCATTTCAACTTAAAATAATATTTTATACAACTCTTTTGAGTTTTTAGTTTACAAATTAGGTTTTAAAGCAACACTACGTAAGATTCGCTAGCGGGGTCCCTCGACAGACGACAAACGGTATTACCTGTCGTAAAATCTGTGTCGCAGTAATACATTTGCTGACAAGCCAACGAGACCGGCGAACCTCCTGAAGCAGGACAACTAATGTGAGATAAATGTCTTCAGGCCAGATAAAGCAGCCTTACAGCTACAGCTACCGCTGACAGCACCCTTACTATCTTTGTTTTCCTAGCCACTTCAGCCATGACAGCTGGGCTACTTCTAGTCCGTAACTTCGTTTGCCTGCCTCGTCTTTTGAAGGGGTAGCGGGGATGTGACGTATGTCATAAAGGAGTCTGATTTTGTAGTTATTTTTGTGTCTGTGTTCCTGCCTGAACCCTGAAGTTGCATAGCGCCAGCACAGGTGATGCAGACGCTCTCAAGCGATGATAAAGGTGTAACTGAACCTGTTGAGAGTTTATGTACCATCAGAGTGATCTTGATGATACAGTTTGAAGGCCGAAAAACTACAGTGTTGCTTTAAGGACATACATTTCCTGTGTGGCTTATTCACAAAATAACTTACTGATTAGTTATAACACTGAAAAGTCATAAATGTCTGTTAAAATTGCTTGTTAAAATTACTGTTTTAAGTTGAAGTAAAAGAAAGGAGCATGTTATCATGATAAAATTCAACACCCATTACAAACACCTGGTGCTGAAAATACCTGCTTGGTAAAGAGAGAAAAATAATAGCATTTTCTGTTACAGTTTAGCATTTCTCAACACTACACTGATATTGAGAGCTGCTTTTTCTTGCACATTGTTTTACTGTTTGAAATACACAAGCATTCTTAGTGCTCGGTGTTTAAAAATGTGCTTTACAAATAGAGTTGACTAGACTTGATGCACGCAGGACTGAACAAACTGCCACAAAGCCAAGTTAACTCGTCTCCCTCACAGACAAATCACAGACTTCCTTATTTCCTTAACGTGTTTGCCGCACATCCATTCACCGCTTCCATCTGAATACCTCAGAAATGCATGGGGTCTCTTGTGCTGTGAAAATGACAGTGCTGACCCTGCAACTATCCCCCCAAAAAAGAGCTTTCAACCTCAACACCTGCTACAAGCCCCCGGCAACGAGGAGAGCTTCTCAGTAATTCCCTTTACCCAAGATGAGCACAAACACGGCTATTTACAAGAAGAATTCTGGCAAAAAAATTGCCCTAAGAAGTGTGAATCCCAGGAAGAGAAATGTCACTTTTGAAAGTCCCCTCCACTTCAGCTGATAAGACGGTCGAGGTCAAGAACGAAAGAAAAGGGGCCCTGAGCCATTCAAATTTCATCTGCCATCGTTTCCAAACATCGCAATCTTCTCCACACAGGCTTTTGTGAAGTCCTTATTGTTTTTATGCTAACATCCATCTCTCCCTTCCCTCTATATTCACTTTCTCAAGGCTGGAACAGTGATTATGTGCAAAATCGGTTTGTGTCTGTGCATCAGAGAGAGAGAGAGAGAGAGAGAGAGAGAGAGATTGCTCTTTATAAGACCTTCCCCTTAGGCTTGACCTCGGAGACAGAGAAAGGTAATTAGATACACCTCATCATCTCCTCTCCCACCGGACATCTTTCACCCCTGAGCCTGGTGCTAACCTCTGACCTGAGAATAAGTCAGATTTTAATGCCGTTCCAGTGATGCAAAAAGGGACACAATCCGTCTGCCTGCAATTTCACTGTCGTTAATCATCAACCACAACTCACTTTAACAACTCTAACCCTAATCGTGCTGCAGCTAAAGATTATATTTTATAACTGAGTATTCTTCATCGATTAATTGAGTAGCTGGATGAATTATTTTGCTTGTACCCCTTCTGGAAGAGAGCTACATTTCCCACAATCCACCGCACAACTGGGAGCCGTGTCACAATAACGCAATGGATGCGTGGAATAAACATTGAAAATATCAATAAATGGCTGTATTGAGAGTGGAACTGCTTGTTATTTATCAGCTAAAATATACGTTTTGTCTGTAATAAGTGGGTAATTGCAAGTAATGTGTTTCATGTCAGAGTCGCCAGCGTTAATGCCCCCCCAGCGTGTGATTACAGCGCGAAGAATTTAATTTATGTGTTTACTTCTGTTTTTATGTACGGAGGTAGTCAATTACTTTCACATACAGTAATATTTATTGATATAATGTCTGTTAAAGTCTTGTGGTTTTAACGGCACATGTGAGGTTTCTGTTAAAGGGATTCTGAGTGATTATAAAAACTAATCAATAACCCATGTGAGATGTGTGCACCGTTTTTGAAAGGTTTAACTCATTTGTTGCACTTAGTGCATTTAACTTTAGTGCCGTCTGAAACAAAAATGTATTTTGCCTACTTGTATGTGTGAGAGAGGAGGGTGCATGTTTGACAAAAGGAATTCAAGTTCTTCAAGAATTAAATGAAATAATGTGAATTACTGTGAAACACAGCAACATTTTACTCTGTTTTCTTGAGCTAAAGTTAGCAACATCATAATTAGTCTTGAATATTGACTCACATTCTTAACTAGCCAATACCTGTAGCCATTACTGAGCGTTTTTACCACCGTTCATCTCTATTAGCTAGGGCTGGGTATCGTTGCTGATTTCCTGAATCGATTCGATTCCGATTCACAAGGTCACGATCCGATTCAATTCTCGATTCGATTCGATATCGATTTATTTAGAGATTTCTTTGCGTCAATACTAGTTTTGCTTGGTTATAAAATAACTTGTTTTAAAACTGAAGTGTTGCCAAACATCAGCCTTTAGGCCAGACGGTGATTTGAGCGGAGCAGCTTCAGCCATGGCTCTATTTGGTTTCGGTTTCGCCGGTCTCACGTTTTTATAGCTCTCCTTGCGCGGTCGCGAGAAGTAGTGCACAGCCGCAGGAAAAGATCGATCCGCGAATTTTTGAATCGATATCGTATTTTTCGAACAAGAGTCGATATTGATCGGTGAATCGATTTTTTGAACCCAGCCCTACTATTAGCCATCACAGTTTTTGTCTTTTTTTCTTCATAGACATTAGTCTTGGCCGGTCTTGGCTCGATCGCGCCACTGAAATCGCTGTGTGTCGCTAATTAGCGTCCGTGTGAAACGCAAGCGAAGCATGCTATAGTGGGCGAAAAGGATTAAACCAGGGTTGGGCAATTCCAGTTCTGGAGGGCAAGTGCCCTGGAGGTTTTCCATCCTACCTGGTGAGTGTTGGTGAGTGATATACCTGAGACCAGGTGTGAAGGTTCTGAAATCAAGTATGATGGAAAATCTTCTGGATTCTGGTCCTCCAGGACTGGAATGGCCCACCCCTGGATTAAACGAAGCTTCAATTCTAGTAAAACTGCCTCGACCATTTTTATAATCGAATTATTCAAATAACTGTTTCAGCTCTAAACCCTAACACATTTATTATTACATTTATTTTTCTTACAAATTCCTCATTTCAATGATGGTCTTCCTGGAGCTACATGGGGTTAAGGGCCTTGCTTTAAGGGCCATATGGTGGTAGTGTCGGAGGCGGGATGGAGTCAGACTCAAACCTTGAACTCATAGGTCAACAGGTGAACATCCTGCACCTCCTCCTTAGCAATAGGGATGGACACTGTTAAGATTTTTTTTGGCCCTACTACTCTGCTACTTCCGGTACTTCTGTTGGTACTTTTAGGAGGAAAAGGTTGACATGCATGTCACGGGGGCAGTTGGTAGAGTGACGGTTAGAGCGTTCGTCCTCTGATTGGAAGGTTGCCGGGTTTGAATCCCGGACCGGTAAAGGTACCACTGAGGAAGTCATGTGCAAGGTATCGTCCCCAAGTACTGCTCCCCGGGCACTGCTCACATCAGCTGCCCACTGCTCCTTCATGGATGGGTCAAATGCAGTGGTCACATTGTATTCACAATAACAGCCTAAGGCAGTTGGTAGCGTAACGGTTAGGGCGTTGGCCCTGTGATTGAAGCCTTGAACTGGTAAAGGTACCTGTGAGGTACTCATGAGCCAGGTACTGCCCCAAAGCACTGCTAAAGCTGCCCAATGGTCCTTCACGGATGGGTCACATGTAGAGGTCATATTTCGTTGTGGTGCACTGTGTGCTGTGTTCACAATGACAAATAATCCCTCACTTAATGTAGTCAGGGCGTCCGTTTAATACCAGGTTTCGGTACCCCTCCTCTAATAATCCAATAAGTTAAGAGGCAACACCAGTGACTTGTGGACAGTTTAATAGCCTCTCAAGATTACATATGAGACATAACAAGGCCATCAGTGCGGTTCATGAAGCGAGATCACGCTGAAGAGCTGGGACCGCCTGGTCCAGACCAGACCGTGGCCTCGCCACTAATGGGTGTTGAAAGACGACCTCCAGAGCTGAGTGGGAGGAGAGGAGAGGAGAGGAGGAGATGTGCAGGGCAAAGAGCAAGCAGCTATTAAACTCCCACACTCGCGTTCGTGACTCGTAGGGACGAATCAGCAGGGCGGAAGAGATGGGAAACGGCCGTAACGAGCGGCAGTCGTTCATCCGCCCCGCATTTCACAGCTTCACGTCGATAAAGTCAAATCCAAGTGTGGCTCAATGCGAGGCGGGAATGATGCGGACTTCGCCGAAATGGAACGGCTTGTGTTTTTTATTTTATTGCTTCGAGGTGAACGGGTCAACGCTGAGGGGAGAAAGAATAAAGAACAGTTGGCCGTCCTGGAGTAAATCAATAGTCATTGTATTCCGTTCCTCATACTGCTGCAAAAAAGGTAAATAAATAAATAAATAAATAAAGGTATGTCTTTGTTTAAACCTCAAAATGTTGTGAACTTGCTTTTGTTGGTTTATTTGTACAGTCAGTCCACGTCTAGATGTGGTCAAGGTTAACTGTCTGTTCAACACTACAGAGGAAAGCGGGTTCTTTCAGCCTGGCGAAGGTTTATTTAACAGAAGGTTACTAAGTGATGGAGGAGAACAAAAATTTTGCTCAGAAGTACATAAAGAAACGCTTTTCTACTGGGACTCGTGTGGTACCGCACTGCTCGGTATAGTACAAGTGGAAAAAGGTTCAGGTTCTGTGTCACGTCCCATTTTAATACGCAGCAGTGACAGAAAACAGGCCTGACTCAGCCTCTGACGACATCATTTCATGTGACACAGTTGTACAGAACAAAACAGACACAAATTATCCCAGAAACACTGCAAACAGCCAAAGGAAAGCTTTGAAAAAATAAACCCGTTCCCTGAAACACTCTGGCAGAGCACAAAAACAGACGGATGTTACAAACGGAAGAAGACAAGCCAATCTGTCTCGTTACTTCAGCTGCAGTTAGGACTGTGTTCAGTGGAAGTGGTAGTTTATGTCATTAACATCTAAGAATTTTCAGTTTTGGTTTATTGTGTTGTTACAAATAAAAGTAGGAAAGCAGGAAACAGTAGTTTTTGGGGTGGCCCAGAGGCGCAGTGGTTAGCGCTGCCGCCTCACAGCAAGAAGGTCCTGGATTTTATACAGCCTAATATGTGTAATGGTCACTTCTGGGTTACACCACTGGCTTTCGATAATTTGAAAATATATGAATGAATGAACAATACACAGCTCTGAATTTTGTAAATTTTTGTAACTCATTATTTGTATTCATTCAGTCATTCATTATCTGAACTGCTGAATCCCAACTGGGGTCGCGGGGGACATTTTAATAGCCCTGGGCAGGCGCCAACACACCGCAGGGCACACAATCACACAATCACACACACATTCACACCTTATGGGGCCAATTTAGAGTCACCAATTAACCTATATCGCATGCCTTTGGACTGTGGGAGGAAACCAGCACACCCGGAAGAAAACCCATGCAAGCACGGGGAGAGCATGCAAACTCTACAAAGAAAGACCCTACAGCCGACCCCGGGATTCGATCTCTGGACCTTCTTGCTGTGAAGCGGCAGTGCTAACCACTGTGCCACCGTGCCACCCATTACTGGTATTTTTCATTATAATTTCGGAGGGGTTTGGTTTTTGGGTTTAATATGCCAAATGAATGTGCGAATGATAAAGAGTTTGCACCGAGTTTGGTCTTTTGAGAATTTTAAATGATGGACTCATTACTTGTGTTTCTCATTGGGAATCTGGAAACGAATACTGTAGACAAGTCTGCTCTATTAAGAATTTTAGATGAACAACTCATCTTTTTTTGAGCTTTGATTTAATGTCAAACAAATGAAACACAGATTCAGAGTGAACATGAAGACACACACACAAACACCAAACAACTACATCAAAGTGAAAGTGACTGATTATTTGTCATTGTGAACACACCACAATACAGCACAGCACACAGTGCACCACAACCAAATGTGACTGCTGCATTTGACCCATCTGTGAAGGAGCAGTGGGCAGATATCATGACCAGCACCTGGGGAGCAGTGCTCGGGGACGGTACCTTACTCATGAGTAATACCTCAGTAATACCTTTAACAGTCCAGGATTCCAACCGGCGTCCTTCCGATCACAGGGCGAACGTCCTAACCATTACGTTACCAACTACCCCAATACAGCAATCCCACTTCAGCCAACTCGTCCCACACACACACACAGCCCCTGTCTAACCCACCCCGGCTATGTTCCAGCTCACGGAGTCAACGACAGCACGAGCGATTAATCTCCCGTGGCTCGGTGTGTGTCCGTGACCGGAAGAGTGTGAGTCGTTTGTGACTGCGGTCGAATCCGAGGCCGAATCTCATTCCTCGACCCAACGTGACACGTCTGTCAGAAGGCCGGCCCTTAACTATAAATTACAATAATCCCTCAAGCCCCTCTACCTCCACTAACCTCACATTAGCGCCGTGTCACCGTGACGACGGGTAATGAGCGTGCTCGAAAGTGCATGATTTCTTTAATTAGACAATGGCAGAAAAGAAAGCGCATTTTCTCAAGTGCACCCGTCTCCGGCAGAATGCATTAAAATGGGAAGACACTGTCCTAAATAGGGTTTAGTTAAATAAATTGAAGCCATCCTTTTACAAATATAACACCGGCGTCCATTAGAGAGA
This sequence comes from Distichodus sexfasciatus, assembly GCA_032718565.1. Classification (NCBI taxonomy): domain Eukaryota; kingdom Metazoa; phylum Chordata; class Actinopteri; order Characiformes; family Distichodontidae; genus Distichodus; species Distichodus sexfasciatus. The sequence continues at coordinate 2,179,888 of JAVGVS010000039.1, read as the reverse complement.
CATAGACTATGAGTATTTGGAGAAAGGCAGGTAGTTCAATTCAAATTAGGCCAGTATTTTTATCTTCGGCAAGCAGTCCTCATCAAATATGTAAAGGCTGTTTGACAGACCCAATTTTTCCCCTTCCTCTCCTCCGTCGCCAATTAACATTTTTTTCTCCCCAGGCCTGGAAGCGTGAATATCTCAGGGTTGAACCTTGTTTCACCTGAACTGCTTTAGAAATGTAAGAAGGAAGCGTTGGCTAATTTGTGGGCTCTTTTTGTTTTATTTTGGTCACAGATCTATCACCTGGACAGACACAGTGAGGCTGAAAGGGAGACAATTCACAGAGGAGCAGTAAAACAGGCTGAGACAAGCATACATCATTCCTGCCAGGTTGGAGTTTAATATTTACTGCATGCTAACAGGAAAAGACAGCGCGCGCCGGGACACAATGCCAGTCTTTTGGTTCTGCCCATTTTACTACATGCTTCAAACATCCGACACTGGTGCGCCAATTTGGTTCAGTCTTCTTCTCCTCCTCCTGTTAGGGCTCAACACAGTGGATCAACTCCCTTTGTTGTCCACATTTTGAACTGGTCTAAGTTTTCCACCGTATGACTTCCTGACGTAACCCTTCCCCATTTACCCGGGACTGGGACCGATACCAAGAATCTCGTCCAGTAATACTTAGTGTTTGTGCTGTGGGATACTCTTAAAGCAAAGCAATTAATACAAATGGAAAACAATACATCAAAAGTAATACAAAAATCTAATTTTAACAATGTAACATCTAATTACAACTGTCAGGTTCGTCAGTGATCTGATTAGGATTTAACGAGAAAGGCAGCAGTTAAACAATCTTTCAGCGGCCGGTTTAGGCGGCTGTCGGACTGCGTCGCGATTCGGACAGGGATCTGGTTAGGATTTGAAGCGAATGCCTAACTTTCACAGTTCACCAGTGATCTGGTTAGGATTTAGCAAACTGCTACTCGTTAGCCGTTAGCCCGTGTAGCACAGTGGTTAACCCAAACGCGGCTGAGAACGCGAGTAGGTAGGATTGCCACGCGAGTTGATTTGAGAACTCTCTTACACGATGACCTAGGATTTCCACAATACATCCGTGTCCTAAAGACACACACTCTAATCAAAGAGATAACCCAATAACTGAGAGTGCTCACAGTAGACGCCGACAGGGTCGGAAGATGACCGGGTGACTCAATGGCAGAGTGATTCGTCGCAAGGAAATGACTCCTTAAATACCCTTTGAACCGCGACCGGCCGCGTCCCAATCCAACTACCGGTCGCGGGAGTAAGTGCGCGTGACAACAAGGTTTCTATTACATTTTATAGGTAGAGAGAGTTTTGATTTTTATCTTGCACTCATAAGTTGCGCTCAAATGTCAAAATTCTGTCCATTTTGATTTATTGCTTCCATCTTGGCCAAAGTTGACTCCATCTCACAGCTGCCAAGAGCACACTGCGACACAATAAGTGTGTGCCACGCCAGCACGACAGCCAATCAGAATGCCACTTTTGTGAATTCAATACCAATTTACATTTACAACATTTACCCACAGCGACTTCAGGGAGTTTCCCTGGAGCAACTTGGGGTTGAGGCTGTTCCTCAGGGACCCAATGGTGGCAGTGCTGGGGGTAGGATTTGAGCCCACGACCTCTTGGTCCAAAAGTGAGCATCCTAACCACTAGACCAGCCAGTTAAAAATATCAATTTTTCCAAAGAGAAAAATAAGAGATTTTTTGCAACTATTTAAAAATAAAAAAATAGTTGCTGGAAAAGCAGTGTTTATATAATTTCATTATACAAATTCCCTACTGAAGACAGTTATGTTAGTAACGTTGCTATTTTTGCTTAGCTACTCCCCAACACTGTGCCATGCCTCATCTAAGCGGTTAAAAGCCGTCCGGGTCGTTTGAAATTCAGGACGGAAAATCCTCCTGCCCTCTCCCACAACCTTGCTGCCAAGGGAGTGGGGGGAACGTCAGAGTGGCATGTAGTTCTGTCAGGAAGTTGGAGGGTGGGGGTGGAAGGGCGAGTGGAATGACAAACCTCTCGTCTCTTATCTCTGTGATTGAAGCAATCTATTCTCATGTCGTCTACATGGCTGCCGTGCGCATGCGTTCCCGGGGTGACAACGTGTGGGCTGGTGCCACTGCGGACAGATTAAAGACCCCAGTGTGGTGGGACCATGTTGGGGAGGCTGCTTTTAAGCGGCAGCTTTTCAAGATCCAAGCCTGTCATGATTAAAAAATGAGTTACAGCTGAATTACTGTTTAATTACTGCTGGTACAGAGAAAAAGTTGCTAACTGCACACAAGTTACTTCATCCAGTACCCTTACAAAAATCGCAGGCTTCTGGCAAACAGTTGCTGTTAAATTTGCAGCAAGGTCATAGTTTCACATGCAAATTAGGTGGTGGACTTTTAGCAAACTTTATGCATCTGGCAAATATGTCGCCAAAGTTTCACTACAAGTTTGCCATTACTGGAAAATTGTTTTGCTAAATCACTGACAAACACATTTACCACTAGTGGCAATTTATCATTGTTGCCAGAACATTGCAGCGAGTTTGTCACTAGTGGCTGACAACGACAAACTTGTGGCAACACAACTCCACTGTTCGCCACAAATTAACCACACCTTTACCGCAAACCTGCCGCAAACATTTTGTTTTTGAAAGGGTAAAATTAACAAATATTAAGGGTAATATTTGTGCTGTAGGACACTTTGAAATCGAGTTAAAATATATGAAACATGATGATACAAATAATCTGAAAATCGATGTGTCGTTAAATTTCAAGATTAATTTTAAGGTTTTAATCACATTTTGAAGGTTTACGTAACTAACTAGTTCAAGGACACAGATTCTTGCTTCCATCATGCCCAAGGTGGACTGTATCCTCCGACGCAGCTTGCAAGAGCGTGCTGTTATGCAATGAGCAGAACGGCCTATAAGACGCCATTCTGCCAATTCATCATTGATCAGAAACAACTGGTCTTTGCAAACAGAGATTTTTATGTAAATTTATACAAAATAATAGCTCCTTTTAAAGCTACAGCATTTGAAAAGTAGCTTTACTACTAATAAACTACTGGGAAAAAAAGCAGTTAAATTAGTAACACTGATCATTTTAGTTAGCTACTCCCCAACACTCTGGGAATCCAGAATGCTGTAAAACCTGAGCTTGACCCATAGTCTACTGCTGTAATCTTCTGCAGGAACATGCTGTGAGAAGACAAGTCCATCTTCATCCCACGTCTTTCATCGAGTTCTCTAGAATACACAGTTCTAACCTACTTCCCAGAACAGAGCAGCTGGGGATGAGAAGAAACATCTCAGCAACGACTCACAGATGGCTCTGGTTAACACGAAGCCTTGAGGGAACACGAGACCCAGAACTAATTTAGTTTAGGATGTGTGCATATGGGAGGCTCAAGTGCACAGAGTGACACCTTACAGAGAGACATAGGTTCACACTCCGCACCGGCAAATAGTGACTTTGTTCTTATAATATTACTATTGACTTCAATATAAGCATGGTGAGGGAGCCGTGGGGTTCCGTTTCCGTTTTTCCTCATCTCAGCGATCACTGTTATTCTTCTTCTTGCTCAGGTTTAACGCTTCTTGACACCTATTTATTTCAAGAGCACAACACAGCACTTTACCTTATCTGTAAATCCCAAAATATCAGCAAAAAAGCTCTTTGATGCCTCTTCCTGTACCTGGTGGTACACTTATGTGAAAGCACAGACTGAGCAGAAGGAGTTTAATATTGGACTGCAGGAAAAGCCAGGCCGGAACACAACCCAAATCTTTTGGTTCTGCCAATATGCTTTTTAAACCAAAAAGGTAGAGTGTGTTCTTATTTTTGTCTCACCTAAGTTATACTCAAAAGTCATTTTAATGAACATCTCCGCAGATTCTTGCTTCCATCTTCGCCAAATTGGACTCCATCCTCAGACCCCATCTCGCAGCTGCCTTGAGCGTACTGCGATGCAGTGAGCTTGTGCCACACTGCTACAATAGCCAATTAGATGTGATTATTTATCACTGTGAACACACCACAGCACAGCACACAGTGCACCACAACCAAATGTGACCTCTGCATTAAACCCATCTGTGAAGAAACAGTGGGCAGCTAACATGGGCAGCAGTGTTTGGGGACTGTCCCTTGCTCATGAATACCTCAGTGGTAACTTTACCAGTCTGGGATTCGAACCGGCGACCTTCTGATCACGAGGCGAACATCCAACCGTTGCGCCACCAACTTCCACTTCTGCCAATTTAACGCCAGTTAGAAACCCTGGAAAACTATGTAACAATGTAGTAACAATATAGTTTTTGATGTTAAAAGCAGTACAGCGGAACACGACCCTTTACCATATCTGTACATCCCAAAATATTGAAAGCCTTAAAAAAGGAAAGCTCTTTGTCGGCTCTTCCCGTGCTCGGAAATTGACTGGTGTTCAAATAACTTGTGTGAAAGCACGGACTGAGTAGAAGGGTCACGTCAGGTCATGTCAGGTCAGGTAACCCTTCAACAGGAGCAGGGGCACGGAGGTGACAGGTCAGTGACCCGTTTCCTCTCTCTGGGCAGCTGGGGAAGACGACGACGTGTTTACAGATGGCCAGCTATGTAGGAGCCTCGAGTTTAGGAGCGTGACACGACAACCAAACGTGCGAAAGCATAAACTGACTCATGATGACAAAGCTGGATCTAACTTTAGGAGTGACATTTAAATGGACCCTGGGTCATAAACAGTGTAGGGGAGTAGATAACTAAAAGAAGCTTTTATTCAGTGGTTTATCAGTGGTAAAGCTACGTTTAAAATGCTGTACGTTTAAAACACACTGGTTCAAAAATACACTTATTCTTCGCAGAAATTCGCTGATTGCATCACAATGTGCTCTTGGCAGCTGTGAGATGGAGTCGGAAGATGGAGTTTAACTTGGTGAAGATGGAGGCAAGAATCTGCGGACATATTTATCACAATATACTTTGAACGGCAAAACAGACAGAACTCACACATTTGCGTGTAACTGATTAAAACCATATCGTGATTTGACATGACATTGTTAAGAAAAAAAGATTTTTTAATGACTTTCAACATCATGATTCACATTTTTAAGAGTATCCCACATCACAAATATGAAGTATTACTGAATGAAACAGTTTCGATGTAGTTATCTACTTTGTAGATTGTAGTGTAGCTAACTACGATATGAAAACAATAGCTTGCCTCTAGCTTAGTTACTTTTAACCTTGAAAAGCTAGCATTTAAAAGTAGCCTGCCCAACAAGCTAGGACGCCGTTTAAAGTATTCCGAACACACGTCGGTTCCCATCTGTGCGGATGAGATGGTGAGGCAGCTATCATTGTGAGTCTGTTCATGCTTCTTCGTGACTCAAACAATGATTGAGCTTCTCAGCTCCCTTCTCCAGCCTAGCTCGGTGCTAACATGATTAATAACTGCAACACAGTGCAGTGTCAGTCTTGTATAATATACTGTGCTTTAGTCATTTTTGACCTTGTAGAATTGCTTCGGCGTCATGTAGAGTTCACGCTGACGCCAGACTGCCAGGTTGAACGACTTATCAGGTTAAGATTAAAATGACAAATCGGATTTTTCATGACCAGTGTTCGAGAAGCTACTCTTAAACCATGGCTTTTCAAGCTACAAGTTACTTATGAAGATAAGACACAGCCAAGCTAAAGTTTTAATGTAATAATGTCTAATGTTCTTAATGAGAGAAAGTAACTACATCAAAGCTATTTCATCCAATAATATATTTTGCTGCAGGTGACTCTTAAAACAAAATAATTAAAAATGTGAAACATGATGTTGGGAATATCTAAAAAATTTTTTTAATAATGGTCAAATCACAAGTTCAGAGGCATAAATTTAGATAAATATGGCCATGGATTCTTGCTTCCATCTTTGTCAAGGTAAACTACAATCTCCAACTCCAACTTTCAGCTGCCAAGGGTGCACTGTGATGCAATGAGTCTATCAGATTTCACTTCTGCCAATTCAATCCCAATCAGAAACACCATAAAGTCAAAATCACTTGGCCTTGTTTTGTAACGATGTAACACCTTGCAACGCTAATACGTGTCCACCGCTTATCAGCCAGGCCGATTATGGGGGGCTGATATTAGGCATTTTGCTGATTATCTGTGTTTAATTTTGACCATCACTGATTTTAAGTAATTACAAGTTGCGCTACTGTGGCTCCACTGCCATTTCTTCTCTCTGTGCTAATTGCTCTCGACTCGCTGCTTCATTTAATGTCCCGCCCACCACCTTCTCTGATTGGCTGTATATCACAGGAGTAGCAGCCAATCACCGCTGAAGCCTTCTTGTCACTCACACCACAGTCACACACGAATGCAGCGTGAAGCTCCGAGACAGAGAAGAGGAGAGTTTCAGCTGAGCTTGATGTTTGTAAAATGTGTTTTTTTGCATATTCGTTTTAAATATGGGTTATCAGCCCCGTTAGCTAGCAATAATCGGTATCGATATCGGCCCTGAAAAACCAGTATCGGTCGACCTTTGAATCCTACCTCTAGCACTACCAGCACTGGGTCCCTGAGCAAGACCCTTAATCCCAAATTACTCTCAGGGAGACTGTCCCTGAAATAAGGAAAAATGGAAGTTGCTCTGGATAAGTAAATGCAAATGTAATGAAAAATGTAGTCAAGTTTGTAGAGTAACTTTCACACGGGTGGTAAAGTTACACACATGTGAAAACCGTGTGGCATAAGAGAGGCTAGCACGCCCTCATGACTGTAAACGGTATCATGTCAGCGCGGTCAAGAGCTACAGCTATTTCACAGAGCCCACTGGGAGGCCCTGAAATCCAGGCTCGTAAAGACCAGGGGCCACTCTACCCTACATGACACTGTAAGGTCACTTGAAGTCCAGCCAGGCTCTCAGCTGATGGGGGATAAATTTAGAGCCAGGTTTGGCCTACATGGACGGGAAAGGACGAGAGGGGAATGGAGGGGAAGAGTGGGTAGTGGAGGGGGATGGGGGGGGGGACAGGGGCACACTTTTGGGGCAGCTCTCCAAACAATACAGCAGCGGCAACTGCAGCAGCTCAGGGCAAATGGTCTCGTCATTAACATTTAACCTTAAGGTCCAATTTTCCAGTCAACGATTAAGGCCAGTCTCAGTCTAGTTTTGAGTTTAAGGGGTAAATCTCCATTGGTACTACAACTTAGTCCAAGACTAGGCTTAATCAATGAGAAGAAACCAGTCCCATATGTCTGCAGAGCGGTGGAGGCCAAAGCTCTAGTGGTGCAGTTTTACACATCCAAAACTGAATTTAAGGTTAACATAACCTTTATTTGCTCAGTTGTGGTGCTTCTGCATACCCTGCTAATAAAGTAAAGTGTGAAGGGGTTATTTTTCGGAATGGTGGTCAAAACCACGTGAAGCAAGTAAGGGGGGGTTAATGTGAAATTTCATCACAATACGATATTATATTGATTTAAAGGATGATGATTCCATATCTTCTGACGTCTGCCATGATACGATTTTCATTTTATTTAGATCAAAAAATAGTGATTTCAGTAGTGAAACTGGATTGCTTCTCACTGACCACCTGCAATGCTGCTGCGGACCACCAGGAGGCAGTGGACCGCCGGTTGAAAACCCCGATATAATCGATTTTGGTCTGCCACTGCATCAATGCTGGACCGTCCACGTCTGCACCGTGATGCATCGATTATGCAATTAATTTCAACATCCCTAGTATATAGTAGAAATTAGAGATGGTTGTTGTGGTTATTTATCAGCTAAAATATGGTTTGTGTCTGTAATAAAGGTGATATTTTGACCGAACCGGAGCATTTTAGCGAGTAACGGCGCTCATGCACACGCTCATTAAAAATGTCGCGAAAAATGTCATGTATGCGTTTTTAAGCATTTACTTCTGTTTTAGTGCACTGAACATCTCAGAAATACTTTCACATGCAGAGGGATCAGGTCTTGTCTTGATCGCGCCACTGAAAACGTTGTCACTATCAAGCGTCCGTGTGAAATACAAGCGGAGCTGCTCTAGCGAGTAAAATGAATTAAACAAAGCTTAAATTCTAGAAAAATTGCCTCGACCATTTTTTGTAATAGAATAATTCGAGTTATTGGAACAATCGTTTCAGCTCTACTTTACCGCAGTGCCACTTCCCATGCATAACAAATTAAGTGTGAACGCATTTACAGATCGGCTCCATAGAACGGCCCAATGCCACCGATACCCGATCCAGCTGTTTGAGCGGGTAATCGGACCGATACCCATCCGCATATCGGATCGGTTACATCTCTAGTAGAAATGACAAAGTTTACTTTGACTAATTATGAAAACATCTAGATAAAAATGTCAGGTAAATAGCAACACTGAAATATTATACTGTGCAGCTCTGTTGGGGTTTATGTAGATGTGCAAAACCAGTTTAAAACCAATACATACCAAATCTGCTAAATGCCATCCCATTACTACATAACACAACCGAGTAGGCCTGAAAAGCTATTAGATAAAAATGTGTTCATATTAACACTCAAGCAAAATGCAGAGCAGCAAATAACCAGTGAGACCTAATGTGTGAGAAATGATAACAGGAAATGTGCTGTAAGTTCCTAAAAAAATTATTACAAGCAAGAAAAAATCTTTTCATAAATACAGCTTCCGAAAGAAAAATTTCTTCATGAACCTGAGAGTAGCCTCGGGCTAGGTACTTGCCCATGCAGAGCTTAATTCCCATCTAATTTTTCCCCCCACTCACCGTTTTCCATCCTGAGAGCACTCTTTGATCTATGTGGATCATCTTAAATTAAAGGAAAGAACATTTTTATTAACTTCTGCCTTCATATGTCCAATTTTCACACAGGACGGTAAAAGGGGAAGGGCAAGATAAAGATAAATGAAGAGGGACAAGTGGAGCTCTGCTAAAACAAGTGAACTTCAGTGGAGACTTTGGGCGTGCAGCAGGTAGATGACTGATTAAAGTGCACTGGATCTGAGGCTGTTACCTGTGGCTTTGGGATTAGGTTTGTCTATCGGCAGGGGTGAGGGAACAATCCGTCCTAACTGTCTGAGTGCAAAGCTTCTGTTCAATCCTGACCTCAATCTGTGAGTGTGTGTGTGTTTTTATTCAAGCATTTAGCTCCTTGTGAGGGCCCAACGTCCCCATGAAGACGGAAAAAGACTGGGTCTCATTCATCAAGCATTCGTAAGAAGAAATGTTTTTAAAACCCACTTATGCAATTTTTGTGATTCTGATATTCACCAATGCTTTCTGATTTGAGATTTAATTCTTAATTAAGAACAGAATCTATGAATGCCAGACATTTAAAACATGAGTTTATTGAGTTTTCTTCAATTTTAGTTACATAATATTATACTGTATTTAAATGTATTAACCTTCTGAAGACTAAAAACTAAAATACTTCTTCTGGAGAAATAAGGAGGAGGAGGTGAAAACATCAGGTTTTTGGGTGGTTGTTGGGACCTCATAAGGGTACATGCTTTACAGCAAAGTTTCAGAATTTTATTTGAAAAGCAAAAAACGTTATTGAGATTAAGGTTAATCTTGCTAATATTAGGGTTATTAAAATGTAGTAAATATAGAGAGCTGACTGAAGTACCTCACAAAGATTTACATTTACAGCATTTAGCAGATGCTCTTATCCAGAGCAACTTCCATTTTCCTAATTTCAGGGATATTTTCCCTGGAGCAACTTGGGGTTGAGGCTCTTGCTCAGGGTCCCAGTGATGGTAATGCAAGGAGGTAGGATTTGAATCCATGACCTCTTGGTCCAGATGCGTCCTAACCACTCGAACACCACCACCCAATCACAAGATGGCAAAGAGTGTGTGCTCTATAGAAAGTTCCAGCATTTATTTGTAAAACAAACTTTGCTTTGGTTACTGAGATTCAGTGAAGGTTAATGTCAGGACTGTTAAGATCTACTAATTATAGGAGCAGAACGTGTCTGTGTGCTGCAGCCAGAGACGTGCGAGAGAGGAGAAGAGAAGAGAGGAGCAGAGAGAAAGGAGAAGAGAGGTGAAATAAAGGAGGGATCCAGAGAGAAGGGGGTCGTGGTGGAGGGGGAAGTGTTATAACAGTAATAGACAAAGACACTTTTCCCTAGTGAGGAAAGACATGCTGCTCTTTAAATGTCTTCATTAATGAAAGATCAAATCAGTGGCTGTGCAGTGCTGCCAGCGGGGTTACTGTAGGTAATGTGCTCCTGGCCACAGAAGGAGAACGTCTGACAGGTTCGACTTACAACACACCGGAGAGACCTGATTAGGTCAGTCGGAAGTAAGGAAGTAAGTAACTTGCGTGTCGTGTCTGTGCCTTAAAATATTCAAAACACACTTGATACAGAATAACGGGCTTCATTTACTGATATTTTCTTAAGTTGTATCTGAAATTTGTTCTTAAGAAAGTTAAGACACTTAAATAGTATAATATTATACAACTCCAGATTACTAAACTGCGTGCGTGATTTCATTGTGAATGCACCACAACAAAATGTGACCTCTGCATTTTGCTTTTTGGCTATTTTACTGGGGAGCAGTGCATGGGGACGGTACCTTGCTCATTAGTACCTCAGTGGTACCTTAAACCGGAGACCTTTTGATCGCGGGTTAGGCTGCTAAGTGTTGCGCCACCAACTGCCACATAATTGAAAAATTAAAGAAAATGCTTTGGACAGATAAAGATAAATGTTTTGGACAGATAAAACTGACGTAAAAGTACACTTTAGCAGTAGAAACAAATCTTAAATAAGAAAAACGTTGATTAATGTGCCTGCGGTGTGTTGGCGTCTGCCCGGGGTTCTTCCCGGCCTTGCGTCCATAGTTCTCGGGATAGGCTCCGGTCCCCCCGCAACCCCACTTGGCATTAAGAGGTCCGGGTAATAAATGAATGAATGAATAAATGAATTGGTCAGTATCAGAATCATCATGAAAACAGCATATGTGGGTCTTAAGAGCAAATTTCTTGTAAAATCTTCCCTTTTTTAAATTTGTAAGACTAAAATGTTTTAGAAGACTTGACTGCCAGTTATTAGAGTGTAACAATGAGCCTCAGACTTGAAACTAAAATACATTTTTGACATGAGGACAACGAACGCTTGGTGTCTAGGCACCATATGTTGGAAAAGTGACTGAGAACAACATGCCCGTCTGTCAGGATGTGAAAATGAGGCGTGCCAAATGGGCCTCTCTCTACACTGTCACCTACGCGTTAGGACTTAAGGTAAGTAGCGGTGAGAGCCATCGGTTCTACCGTGTCCATGTGTGAGGAGCCAAATGCTCTCTCTGGCTAATGCACCCGGAATGACGGCCATTAGCTCATGCTGCAATGCTTTTAGCCACTCCGGACCCACACGAGCCACCCACACCCAGATAGACAGACAGAGCAGCAAATGACTTTGGGAAGCTCTGGGACTGTGGCTTTAGGACAACGGTGAAGCGAATTTACAAGACGGAGCAGCTCTGGGTACCGCGTTGCCTTTGACAGCTTCTCTTTCTCTCTCTCTGTCTCTTATGCCCCAAATTGCATGAATAAAAGATGCCCGAGAAGTCCAAAGCGTGCACCTTTCACAGGCTTTCAACACCCTCCTGTCTTACCTTTCTCTCACACACGGCAAAGGTCGAGCAATTTCGCATTAGACCGGGCCATGTGAACGCTAAGCTGAGGGGAAGCTTTTAATGGTGAATTAATACGAGGGTTACAAGGTAACGAGCCCAAACCGAGCCAGCAGATCAAATAGGGCACATCAAACAAAAAAAACCCTCGCTGCTGAATTCATCAGCTAAAATGCTTTTCGATTTGGAAAGAGCCAAATAAACGATTGACTCACGAACTGTGGAGAGAGATTGGGGAATGAAATTCATTTCATTTGCATCTGCCCTCTCTAGTCGTACCCATCTGTCCTCAGAAAGCCATCACAGAAACTGTGAACACTTCCTTGCTCCCGGTTAACTATTGTTTTTTTAGCCCACTGGCATGTCATTGGCGCTGATATCATTTGCTCTACCAGCGTGCTGAAGGAGACGCATCAAATTCTGGAGGGAGAATATGGCAATAATACCAAACACAAAAAACAAGCCGAGAGATGTCGGATACCCGGCGTGAGAATAAGCCTGTTGTCCTTCCCGCTTCCCTTCATCTACCCAGGACCTCGCTGCCTGTGCCAGAACTCCAACTAGCAAAGATGTGGCTTGACCTAAAGGCAATCCAGTCTCCTGCGGAAGCCTCTGACAAAGACAAATGAAGGTGCTGGAATGGATGCAGGAATGTGTGGCTGTAGAGTAAGGTGTTAAGTCTGAAGTGACTGCGGCTATCCATTACCATTTATCCACCCACCATAGCCAAAAAAAGGCCAGTGCATATTAGGGCTCCCTACAGTAACTAACAAAGTTGGAAAAACTTAAAAAGTGGCAACATCGATACTCAGATCAATGCATTTTAAAAGTGTGAAATGCTTCAAATGATTATCACAAATATCATTTCTTTAATGTCCCTACGTAAACGAAGCATGAACGATGTCGGGCCATTTTGGCTCTGCTCATTGTTTGTCTTTAAAGAAATACTGCTGTGGCTGTAGCTATTAAAAGGGATCAGTGTAAAGCTCAACAAAACCATCATAAATTACTATTAGTAGAAGAGAATATGCCAGAAGAGAAGCCATGAAGCCCTTTACCTGCTACTTTTAATATCCAATAAATATGTCCCAATAATAAGTTCTTGCCCTTTGGATGGAATTATTTTCAGCACATTTTAATGCAGTCTAAGGGCCTGTTTACATGTATGCACATATTTTTTTAAACACATTTTTTTATACGTTTGGGCCTTTCACTTACACGTCAACAGAGTTTTAAAAACGTTGTCCAAAGTGAAGATTTTTCAAAATGCTGGATTCTGTGGATACGTGTAAACGAGTAAAACACAGTTTTCTTAAATCAATGACGTGTTTAGTTCCACTGTGTACATACCACAAGTGACTAGAGTAACCATGAAGAAGCCTACTAGTCGCCTGCTAGTCACTGAGAGAAAAAAACAAGACGCAAACAAGTGGTGAACATTTGAGTTTAAAATCGTTTTGTGTTCTAGTGTGTACGGCGATTAATATAAATGTAATATAAATGTATAAAAAATGTGTTTATAAAATGTGTAAACAGGCCCTAAGGCATACAGACAATAGTAAACTTACAAATGGATAATTCTGATGGCTATAAATAAAGGTTTAAATAAAAATAACTCTCAATATTAATATCTCTACATGAAAATGAACAATTTAAATCGCAAAACGCTAATCGCAAAAACGATAAATACATCAATACATGTTCTGCCCCTTTCCACCATTAAACATTGTGATTAACTGATTTAAACGTGAAAACCTCACGGTTATAAATGCCAAATCCCAAGAAAACTCTCTGAGCATGCTGCTTGGGGCTGGGGCTGACCGTTATTGACTACATGCGAATAAACTCAGCATTTTATTTGGTCATAGTCTGCGCGAATAATATTAAAGAAGCACAGAGAACCCCGGCGGGATAAGGACTGAAAAATAATCGGCCACGTTACCAACACAATTGCATTACAGCGGAAACAGCGAGACCTGGGAGCCCCAAAGCGCTTCACAACTGACAGTTCACTACGGTTAAAAATTCCCCAAATCCAATCACGCTATGATTACACTCGCAATTTTTGAATGCAATTTCAGTTCAGCGCTGAAGAGAAGCGTATCTGGAAGCCCTTTGTTTCGCCTCGTTAAAGACTCGCGTGAGTTCAGAGTGCGGCCACCTTGGTTCCTTTCGCTGCAATACAACGGGAGAGCAAAATTATTAATCACCGTCCTTCTGCCCAGTGGTGTGAAAAAGCAATACGCTCCCGAGTCCCTGATTGCACTTGTGTGCAAATCACCGATAGGACTCACTACAATTACAGTGAAGGAATGTATTCCCAATTGGAGAGAAAGAGCAGCGTTAAAGCATTAGCCGTAGTTTAGAAGGAGCGGAGTGAGTGCCATGCCACGGACACCTCCGGGCGAGCGTAGTAGAAATGAGTGCTTTGAATATCGCTCTTAATGCCTTACATAATCTCTTTAACCGTGGCCCCTCTGCCTCTACGGAGAAATGTCTCACAGAAAAGCCTTATCCCGTCCTTTTTCCTCTTACGTTCCCAGTGTGTATGTGGATAAAAGTGTATTGGAGAAGAAATACACATGCTGGATTGCATTACAAAACAGAAAAGAAAAAAAACGCCAGGGGCAGGGGACAGTGTGATTACAACGGGAAAAGCGGGAATTATGCAAATCCTCGAAGCGCAAGTTTGATTCCTGCGTTTCTATAGCCGGGTGATCAACCATAAGCGAGTGTTTGGTACAGCGCTTTACTGGCATCTTTGAGGGTTTTGCTTGCGCTGTTCAGGCCTGTGTATCTGTGAGATACAGACAGCTTCACTGCATGTGATCCCACTACAAAGGCTTGTGGGATGCAATTAAAGACAGAAACTCCAGCCAACTGCAATGTATGACGGTCTGCTGGCCGTACGTGATGAAGTATGAAGGCTTTAGAGACGTATTTTGTTGTTTATCTTCAAGTCTTCAATACATGTTGAAAAATAAATTACATCCATTATGTTTATAACAGTCCCCACCATGGCTGGAGTTCTTTTCTGGAGTTCATACGTAAAGAAAGCTCAAGCCCATTGCTCATTGTGGCTTCCCAGCGTAAACCGGAATGTTTCATTCATGCATAGCTTGAATTGGCATCGCAGGCTGATGCCATATTTTCCAGATTTGTTGTGTATGTAGCGTCATAAAGGAGAGGTAAAATCCCACACTGCCCTGATTTCAGCTAGTTTATCTCTCTCAACCGAGTCTGGGTTCACAGTCATCAAAGTGAACGACACTAGAAATGTGGTGGCAGGTTTGGTCAACGACTCTCAGGACCACATCCGAGGTGACAACCCCACTAAGGGTTAAATACTTGGAGCTCCCCCAACGTGAAGCTCCCCAAAAGACGTGAAGCCTTTCGGATGTGAGATGAAACATCTTCAAGAGCCTACTACGTGTCCAACTGCGTTCAGTTCGTTCGAGTACAACTATCTTGTAGGCCCTGGAACCATTTCTAAAAAGTTAGAAGTTGGCAGTCTGCCTGGTTTTGCTAAGGGCGTCTTATTTTGATGTATCGACCTTCAGAAAATGTTTTTATATTCTCTGTCCAACTCTCTGTGAATGCAGGTCACATCATCTTTGTGTACCGAGTTTACACAACGCGTCAGTGTGTCTAAATTTGATAATATGACATTATGGACTTAGATGAGGAAAAGTCAAGCAGTTTCAGATAAAAAAGAAAGAAAAAAGGACAAAAGACAATCACCCTTTTATGAAACTCAAAAGTGGAGATGGGTTAAACTGACCTGGAACATAATAGGAGATGTGAGTAGCACGCCGAGTACTTTAGCTGATAAAATGGAAAAGAAGAGCGGTTCTTTAAGGCGTTTTTAAGGCGCCAACTGAGGTTTTCAGGCTTTCTTGGGATTTGGTCTCCATCATAATTTTTCAGTCATTCAGAAGTATGTTCTTGTTCTTTTCAGATAGCTGAAGTTACGAATTTTCCTCTGAAGCGTGGTCTTCTCAAGCCTGTACCCTCAGGCCTAAAGGCCCCCAGTGGGGCAAAAGCTGACTTGTGGCAGGTCTCTCGGGGTATACGCAGTCTATTATGGGAAATGGGAGCTTCTAGTGATTGACTGACCCTGTACGGCTCATCCATCAGGCCTGGCACAGACGTCCTGACACGGCCATATCACTTCCAGGTGGCCGTGCAAATTTCTGAGCTATATTTGCAGGCTGACATTATGCTTTATCCTCCCGTTCGCCTCGGGCCCCCGCTGCCACTCCTCCCTCTTGGACCGGCTTACACTCCAATGAACTGCTTGGCCCCCGGAGAAGCGCAAACTCCTGACGCCGAGGGCACGCCTTCTAGACGTCCTCGCCATTCCTGCGAAGAACTGAATGCAGCGCTGGCGAGACCAAAACACGCAGAACGAATGCATTTCTGTATAATTAAATATGATGACCTTCTGTGACATAATTGCGCTAAACAGGTTAACGTGGGGACGGCTTCCTGGAACACGAAAAGGAATTGCAGCGCCTGCAGGAATTACGGAATTTAAATCTTAGTTGGAAGAGACGTGATTCTGGAAATGACATGACACACCATGAAGTAAATTATTGTCCTAAGCTGCCTTTAAATTAATTTTAAGGATGTTGGCTGCAGGGCTGCAAAAGGGACGGAATACAAACTAGTGCAGTCTCAGAGTCATAAAACATGAGAGCAGATTAAATGTTCATTTGAGGATATTCACTCCGAACAGAAACATCCAGGAGAGGCAGAACGATTAGGAAAAATATAACGCATCTTCAGTCTGTGTTTGCCAAATTACAACATGGACAATTAAATTAAGCAACCAACAAGAAATATCATAAAATCTAATTGTTGGATGACAAGTTACAAGCAGCTGTAAATATTTTATTAGACTCCGAGCTTTGGGGCAACAGAACTGCCGTAGCTCTGCAATGTTTGACACCAAATTGTTTAAAAGTGAAAGAGCAAACTGTATGGAAGGAGTTCATCCTCATTCATGCATAAATACATTTTTATAAGCATTCCATGGTGGAAGATGGTCGTCTCTACATTCTACTTTTGGGGAAAGTGGGAAAAAACATTTTTTAAAGTGGGAAAAAAATTCTAAGAGTTTGAGCTGGATGTCTGAGTTGCTTCTGGCTTTATGCGCGAAGGCTGTAGTGATGAGACAGAACTAAAGTTTGACATGGAATATGTGGGGAAAGATGGAAGTAGATATAAATATAGGAAGCTGGCTAAGAGGAGGACGAGCTGCAGACTTGGTCTCACTCCCAGTTTTTAACTTCAATTATTCATCAGTCCTTTTTGACCACGGGAAAAATCATTCTACGAGGTCTTGCAAAAGGATTGGAGGACACATTTATGCATGATCAAACTTGTTTGGTGATACAATTTAGGTGTTATTCGAGGGCTGCGTTTTGTTCAAAGCAAAGGATTGATGATGTAGCCTCGGGCTGAATATGGAAAGCGGAACATAAACACAAAGACACACAGGCTGTAGAAAACCTGATCCTCATTTATCCACCTCTTTTCTGCTCTCTCATTCTGTTTCATTACCGTGCATGGCTCCCCTGGTCCATGCTGTAATTTTAATTAAAACTTTGAGCGCTGAGACAGATAGGTGACGAGGCACGTTGCATTCTACGTTGTTTATTTCTCTTTATTCCTGGAGGCAGATTCCCGATCGTCTAATGTTCTGGCTTCAGCAAAACAAGCAAGGCACATTTTCTAATAAGTATTCCCGTCAGCAGAGACAGGGTACCAAGGGGCAGAGTTTCTGTAACGGCATCGGACTGGGCATCGCACCTTGACATTACCGTGACTCATTACAGAGCGTGATTACAGCATGCAGTTCCTGGGGATTCTAATGGGCTGATTACTTTCTCATTACAATGGACGCAATTATTGCGGTCATTTCTCATTCACGTAGTAGAAAATTAGTCCTCCTAATTCAGTGCTTTAACAGGCTGTAAAATACATTTTTTCCTTAGACAGGAAATATCTTCATAAACAGGTTTGTGAAAGTGAGTGGTTATTTGTTATTGTGAAGACACCACAGCACAACACACAGTGCATCACAACGTAATGTGACCTCTGCATTTGACCCATCAATGAAGGAGCAGTGGGCAGCTGACATAGGCACAGTGGTGCTTTTGGACGCTATGTTGCTCATGTGTACCTCAGTAATACCTTTACGGGTCCTGGCATTTGAATCGGCATTTTACGAAAACATTAAACACAGATAGAAACCTTTTCTTTTTTACTTGCATGTATTAAAACAGGTTTTCTCAATTCCCAGATCTGTAAACTGTACTATCACACGTTAAAAGCTTGCTTCCCTCGCTGGCAGAAGAGGTACGATAGCAGTCAGGACAGAAAATGCTTGTGAGGATTGCAGATGGTGCACATGAATCTCTCTTAAACTGGCAAATTAATATAGTGAGCTTCACTATTTTCTGCTACTCTTTGCATTTTCTCCTCTGTCTGACTCACACTGAAACTGACCAGATTTACATTTAGCAGCATTTAGCAGCAAGTTTCATCCAAAGCTGCTTCTATTTCCTAATTACAGGGACAGTCTCTCCAACTTGCTCTTAAGGGCCTTGGTCAAGGACCCAACAGTGTGTCTTCTAGCTAACCCCCATATTTTATGGTCACCAGCTCAGTGTTTTGGTTACTCAGACCACTGCACCACCACCTCCCCACCAAATTTAACGTAGTAACTGGAAATACCAAAAGTAAGCCGCCATAAATATACATAAATATACGTAACATAAATATAAGATGTGATTCGGCACGAAAACAGACTTTTCTGCTTCACTAAACTGGTTTATTCCATTTCTGTATCAGTCAACGGTACGATCTCTTGCTAAAAGCTTGCTTTCCTCACTGGAGAAGGAGATATGATGGCCGAGTCGGAAGAGAAAATGCTCATGGGGATTGTGCGGATATTAATGCTTTAGGCTACACAATTTTCTGCAACTCTTTGCATTTTCTCTTCCGTTTGTCTCTCACTAAAACTCACCACACTTATATTTATGCTATTTTAGCAGACACTCTTATCCAGAGCCACTATTATTTCCTAATTGCAGGGACAGTCCCCCAAACTTGGGATTAAGGAACTTTCTCAATGGCCCAGGAGTGGTTTTTTTAGGTACTTTGGGATTTGAAGAGTCACTTTCATTTCCTAATTACAGGGAAAGCCTCGGTAGAGTCATGGTAGCACTTTTGTCAGTAATACAAAGCTGGATTTGAACCTACAACTTCTTGGTTCTTAGGTAAGAAATCTACTGTTAGAAGTTCCCAAAAATGGAACCTTAATTAAGGCCCTTAACCCCAAAGGTGCCACTTACAGCTGTAGGATGGAGATGTCTTTGAACCTACAACCTACTACCAGAAGTGCCACCAGTAGGTCTTTGCTCAAAAGCTCAATGGTCACACTTCTGGCAAAAGGAAAGAGGTAGACTTAAACCTACAACCTTTTGTTCCATAAGCAAAAATCCCATAGCCAGAAGTGGCACCACTGGGCTCTTGAACAAGGCCCTTAACCCCAGTGGTGCTACATATAGATGTAGGATGGAGATGTCTTTGAACCTACAACCTACTACAAGAAGTGCCACCACTGGAGGTTAATGGTCTTGCTCAAGGGCCCAATGGTGGCACTTCTGGCAGTACGACAGAGCTGGATTTGAACCTACAACCTCTTGGTTCAAAGGTGAGAAACCTATAGCAAGAAGTGCCACAATTGGGCCCTTGAGAAAGACCCTTAACCACAATGTTTGCACTTATAGCTGTGTAGGATGGAACGGATTTGAACCTACAACGTACTACCAGAAGTGCCACCACTGGGGTTAAAGGTCTTTGCTTAAGAGCCCAACGGCCACACTTCTTGTAGCAGGTTGACATGAGGTTTTTCTTGAACTTCCTTTTGGTTCATAGATGAGAATCCTACCACAAGACCGTCATCACCACCACCACCACCACTGACTATCTTCCAAATAAGTTATCGTCCAAATAAGTGTCAAAATACCAAAAATGGCACCAGATCCAGACTTTTCTGGTCCATAAGTGATCTGTTTCAGGCTTTTTATGAGGTGCACACACTCAAATCTACAACGCGGACGGCTCTAGAGAGCCGGTAGTTATTTACTCTGGCTGATTTCACCATCTTCTCCGTGTGATTACACCAGGGCGCCGTCGAGGACCTTTGCAAATTGATTTTCGCCCACTTTCTGAAACAGAACACTGTAGTCCTCCTTTAAACTTTACAAATTGTCCTCTAGAAGTGTTGCTCACACCTGGAGAGTCACCACCTTCCTCCCCCTTCGTCTTCAACAGTCCCACATCCCCTGCTGGGCTCGAAGCAACAAACAATTGATTCTCTCTGGAATTGGCCAAATCCAATTTGAGCTGTGGTAACTGTTTGGTACTGCCACCGCCACTGCGACCATCGTGTATCGTGTCTCTGCTCTGTGCTCCCAAGAGTGTGACTGTAATTAATATTCTTTAAAGCAAGACAAATGACTGTCAGACGCGTTGTCTGTAAGTAGCACTGCTGACAAATTAGCACACCTTCCCACCAGCGCTCTTTCTGTGCAACCGCTCAGGTTTAGACAGGAATAAGGCCTCCAGAGATGATATAAGCGTGAGATTTAACCCTGAAAAATTGTGCTCACCCCATCAATTAGTGCTATGACGCAGAAGTGTTCCATGCATTTATTCACTGACAGCAAAATGTGAGATGAGTGTAAGCAGAAATGGCATGAATCATGTGACGGATACTTTCAGCGACATTAAATTCATCTCTCAGTTTAGTTTACAGATTGAAAATGTTCAGGCAGGAAAACTGAAGCCTAACTCAAAGGTTGACTTTTTCCATTATTGTCCGTGGTAGATTCATACACTTTACCAGCATTAGCTACAGAAATCAGGAAAACTGAGGGAAAAAATCTTTTTTTTTTTTGCAAATAAAAACAGTGTAAAAGCATTTTGAGAAAGATAAAAGAGAGCTAATTATTTTTAACAAAGTAAATGAACTGACCACATTTTTAAGGGGAATCTCAGAGCAAAGACACTAATATGGCTAATGAAAACTAACGGGAACATTAGTACGGTGTTATATTACTGTAACTGCCTGAACTATCCTTCTGTAATTGTCTGTAAAATCGTTCCTCGACTATAACTCACTGACCACTCTAATCCCTTTGCTCATCTTATTACTCTATTCTAAGAGTTTTACTGTCATTCATGGAGAGAGAGCAGCTTTGACCGTTCTCCAGATGTGGACATAAATGTGACCCTCCACGGCAAAACCAGTCGCAAAATTGAGTTATTATGAAAGGGCATAAATCAAGCTTCAAAGCGATACCTATATCGAATGAATCGGACGACATATGACTGAGATATCAACATTCAAAGGAGTCGGGTTTCTCCTGTCACGCCAAGTGAGAAACGGAGAAATCTGCCTTTGAAGTTGACTATCGACGTAGCACTCACAGACGCTTGGTGCGGTCGCCTACGCTGCACTCACAGCCACACGGATAGCCTGCCTTCGTTAGGTTAACTGAACTCGGGAGACGAAGATGGATTCCGCAGAAATATCTTCACGCGAGTCAACGAGTGGATTTACCGTAAATATTGGAGTAGAGCGGTCAAAACATAAACTTTTAACATTCTGCTGGAATTGAATTCCTCACCTCAAGAAAGTCACGTTTTTAGGATGGAAAGGGTAAGTTTTTCAGCGAAATGTATTCACATCAGTACAGTATAGACCTTCCACTGTTTCAAAACACTAAAAACAAAAAATTCAAAATTTTACCCCACGCAACATAAACGGTTGTTTTTCTCGGAAACCTCCGTTGCGACAAGGGACTGGTTTTGCTGTGGAGGGTCACAAATGATAGCAAGAGAGCAACATCCAGGTTTATTCGATTTATAAACATCTATCATCTTAGTGTCCATCAAACACAGTTTTTACGCTGGCAGCGCCTATTTTTAATACAAATTCCATGAGTTTAAGCGTTCAGAGCGCTAAGCGCCTTCAGCTGTAAAAAGACGCCTGCGGAGACATTTTTTTTTTTACCACAGCGCTCAGTGCATTTCAAGTTTTAGAACAGCGCCGGGCTCGTCAAATGTCACTTCTCTCTTGCTGGTCAATCAAAACTGAAGAAGGGGCGGGACATACACAATCAAGAACTCAGTAACAACAATAGCGGCGTATCTGGAGCAGCTTGTTTTGGCTTTATTTACACGGTTCGAATAAGGCAAAAAACTACAATTATGTGATCAAACCCCTAATCGGTGGCACTCTCCCAGCTGTTTTCCTGCACGGTTTATCTCATGCACCCAATCTCTACGTCTCGAGGACATGTGAGTATCTAGTTCAAATGCTGCTGCTAATGCCAAGATGCGATTTATCTCTGTTGTAAAGATAATCTTGTCAACTAAACTACTGACCTCAAAGAAACACGCTACAATGTTTACATGAACGGACGTGGAAGTGCCCGATGAGACTTTTTCGCAACTTAAAAACGACAAGCGCTGAGAAAAGCGCAAAGAAAGTGCTCTGGAAGTGAGGTTTTGACCGCTCTCAGCACAAAAACCGGGTTTGGTGGACACAGGCCCTTACACATATTAATACTTCAACTGCTTATCATCCAACTACTTGGTTGCAGATTTCTTTTTCTGATTTTATTTTTTAATGTTAAGCACTTTCCCAGTATTTTTATGGATGAAAGATGCTATATAAGGAGGGTGGCACAGTGGCGCAGTGGTTAGCGCTGTCGCCTCACAGCAAGAAGGTCCAGCGTCTTTCTGTGTGGAGTTTGCCTGCTCTTTCCGTATTGCCATGGGTTTTCTCTGGGTGCTTCCTGTTTCCTATCACAGTCCAAAAAAATCCACTATATGTTAATGGTGACTAAATTCTCCCAAAGATAAGCATGTAAGTGTGTTTGTGTAAGTGTGTGTACCCTCCAGTGTGTCGGCGCCCGCCCAGGGTTGGTCCCCGCCTTGCACACATAGTCCTGGGACAGGATCTGGTCCCCACAAAATTCCAAATGGGGTTTAAGTGGCTCAGATAATGAACGAATGAAGATGCTATTTAAACAAACACTACTGTCAAAATCCCCATCTAAAGTTGGGCTCCAGTCATTTGGAATCTGCTAACAATTGGTCCACTGGTTTCGTGATGGGAAAGACAGAAAATCGGCAAAGTTTTGACTTGCTGAAGCCAATTTTTCACACCAGCACACAAAGCTGGATGTCCGTTGGTTGTCCATAGAACTCATGTTGGGAGTGGTGGCATTGGAAACAAGTAATATTTATATTTTCTCCTAGTCTCATGGTCTCGATGTCAGAAAGTCAAGGAAACTCACACACAAATATGAAAAGGAAGAACATAAGGAGCTTTACTGATAAGCTTTCAGACAGCGTCTCTCGTATTATCTTTCTTCTCATACTGTGAAGACACGCCGCATAAAGACAAAGCCTTGAATGTGTCTGAAATGATGAAATGTGTCATACGCTGATGCTCTCCAATGCATTTTTTGGAGAAAAAATTATTCCCTTCCTCCATCTATCTCCTTAACGCTAAGTGGAGTTTACTGATGCGATGCAGTCAGTATGTTTGTGACACAGAGGCCGAGGTTTAAGATAAAAGGATTGGAGCAGTGGAAGGAGAACAGTGGCGTTCATCTCTCTCTCTTTACTTGACCAGCAGACACTTTGACACTGATCAGGAGACGAGTCGATAAAAATAAAAAACGACCAACAAAGAGGTCAAAAAGTTGTATACGTGTGTGAGCAAGTAAGTGGTGGTGTTATTGTTTTTTCTGAATAAGTACTAAAACTAAGCCTTAGTTGAAAAAGTTTGGAGAAGATATAACGTGAACATCTGTCGGCTTCAGATGAAGGTGTCGCTTAAAGAAGGAGCTTTAAACACCTAATAAAGCCACAAACACACTTCCAGCCTAATTCGCCTGGAATAATTAACTTTCACTATAAAGACACCTTTGAGACAAGCTGTTCATACCAACTTCTCACTTAACAACGCTTACAAACAGGCAGAGATTGTCACCCAGCAAAACACACGCACACACACACACACACTCTTTAACCCATCTACTTTGATGCTAATTGCACAATGATTAGTCAAAGCCAATCTGGCAAAGGTAGACAGCTTCGTCCGTGGACAGGGACAGATAAGAGTGTGTGAGTGTGGCCATGCACACACGTCGAGTATGAATTTATGAATTAATTCATGAGCAAAAAAATAATTACAGTAGTTTGCACAACTGATGTTTTCCATGAATGACACGTTTATTTCATGTTATATTATTATTTCAGACATAAAACTCCTATGGCTGACCCCGAACCTAAACCTAACCATAACCTCCGAAATGGAAAAGAAACGTTTCTGCTATTTTAGTTTCCTTAAATTCATTTTCATGTAAAATATTTCTTAACAAAAACCAAACGAGTACGCCATTTAGGGCAGTCGGTAGTGTAACGGTTAGGGCGAAAAGTTGCCAGTTTGACTCCCAGACTGATTTAGGTACCACTTAGGTACTCATGAGCAAGGTACTGTCCCCAAGCACTGCCCATGTCCTTCACGGGTGGGTCAAATGCAGAGGTCACGTTTTGTCATGATGCACTGGACTTCTCCAGAGGATAAATTTTAGTGAGTGACTATTTGTCATTGTGAACACAGCACAGCACAATGACTGCACACTGTGCTGTGCTGTGTTCACAATGACAAATAGTCACTCACTAAAATTTATCCTCTGGAGAAGTCCAGGACATAAACACACACACACATGCACGCGCACGCGCACACACACACCTCAGTAACATGGAAAGCTCTTTTCGAACACATCTCTGCAGTATCCTCCCGAGCACACGACTCTCTACCCACTTGTCCTGTTGAAATATTCAGAGGCCACAGTGCGCTATAATTCAGGACAGCGAGAGACACGTGAGCCACTGCAGACCTTCTACTGTAGTATCGGACCAGAACACCACCTTCCAAAAGATCAGATAAGTGTGAAGGATTCGCTTCATTGCAACGTAACAAAAAAAAGTCGACACGCCCCTGTTAAAATGTCAGTTTTTTCTGTGATGCAAAATGTGACCAATATAAATCATTTCGACCTTTTCACGTTTAATGTGACCTATAACCTGTACAATAAAACTGAATTGGTTTAAATATATAAAATATATATAAAACATCACAAAAATCTGGCATTTTAACAGACTTTTTATCATCTGCTGCTTCTGTCCTTTAGCCTCACCCTCATGACGCTCGCCCTAAACGTTCATCCCTGCTCATGAGCGAGCTAATTATATAAGACACAAAATGTAATAGAGTTGAGGCACGAACAAACACGGCGAGCGATTAATTTTTAAAACGACAAACAAGTTCCATTTTGCTCTTAACGGCAAATTTGCTCCACCGCAATTTCAGATTCTTTATAAGACAATAAACCTTCAAAGGATCCCTCAGAGGAAGAGGAGGAGGAGGAGGAGGCATAAATCGGTAGTGACGAAGAGACTTACACACACACTCACTCACACAAAACATACAGACGCACACACACACACACACACTTTAAAGATACTTTCAAAGCGGTCCTGTATATGAATGTGAATTCAGTTCGACTGCATATCCCCAGCTTTATTCCTCCTCTCTCCCGTGAGACGCAGCACATCCCCAAATAATCACGGCCAAATAAATAGACTGAGACCTCCCTCCTGACGGAAACAGACTTCAGAAGCCAGGCCTGCCAATCACATCGCCACCTCATGCTGTGTTCCCTGCGTATACGGACATCTATTATTCATGCGCCATAAATGACATTTACATTGACCAACAGTCTGTAAGGAATACCTTTATCAGGTACAAACACACGGCTCAGATATATGAAGTAGAAACAGACACACCAAACGCCATACGTTAAAACTATTGAAATTTGCCACCGTGACAAAGCGACAGAAGCCCACAAAAATGAGCGACGCTACTAACTTAGCTACTTTATTCCGCTTTTGCAACTGTTACATTAAAAACAATTATTTTTCTCTGTTTATAAAAACGGATATCCCCATGTGTTTCTGATTATTATTGAACAAAGAAGTGACATCTGATAGAACTGACATCACAGCGCACTCTTGGCAGCTGCTAGACAGAGTCGGAGGATGGAGTCATCCTCGGTGAAGACGGAAGCAAGAATCCGTGTCCATATTCATCAAAATGTATAATTCTGAACGTTGAAATGGACAGAACGTACACATTTATGTGAAACTTAAGAAAGCTGAAAATCAAAAGACTCTCTAGCTCTACAAATTACTTACAACTTTAGTGTGATTTTCATTATGTAGCTAAAATAAGAAATTTTCATATTATTTTTTACATCATTTTTCATATTTTTTACACTAATTTCCTGGATCGTAGAGCACAAATATTAAGTATTACTGGAGAAAACAGTTTTGTAGCATGTAGTGTAACTTTTTAATCGCCAATAGCTTGTAGCTTGAAAACTTGCCATTTAAAGGTAGCATTCTCAACACGGTGTGTGTCCTGGACACCACGTCTACTTCCGGAAAAATATACGACATATTACCTCCAGGTGGGATTATCAGCGCTGCCCACTCTTCTAATTCTCTGTGTTTTTCTAGTAAATCTGCTGCTCCTCCATCACCAGAAGGTGTAAAACCCAATTAGGCCAAATCTACTTCAGCGGTGCATATGTTATGGCAACACGAGAGCGGCGATGACAGAGCGCGATGCCACTTCCCTCGTTTAGAACACTCGAAAAGCTGTGCCGATAATGAATGAGATTGCACTCTCGCATCTCAAGAACGCCTTGAGACTCCCATTGATTAGAACCTGTCGAGCGGCCGTCATGCGACAGATCACGTCTGTCGCGTCCGATCAGAGGCGGTAAAGTAGCTGGCGTGACTTCAAAAGGGCAGCGAACGCGACGGAGAAAGTTTAATACGAGTACTGAACTTCTCAATGCAAATTCCAGCTAAAAGGTTAATAAGAGACTGCTGTCAGATGATGAGTAAGTATTTGAAGGAGATGGGGGGAAGGGTGCGGGTGGGGGTTGATGAAGGAAAGACAGGAAAAAAAGGAAGTGCAGAAAGCGTCTTTAGCATAAGGGGATCAGCAGTGAAAATGCAAATTGAAGTGAATTTGAGTGGTCTGAGTCAAAGGAAACTGGACTTCTTTTCAGTTCTTGAAGACATTTGGTGGCGCAACGGTAGGGTGTTCGCAGGTCGCAGGTTTGAATCCAGGGCCGCTAAAGTTACCGCTGAGGTACTCATGAGCAAGGTACCGTCCCCAAGCACTGCTCCCCGGGCCCTTGGTAGCTGCCCACTCCTTCACGGATGGGTTAAATGTGGAGGTCGCTTTTCGTTGTGGTGCACTGTGTGCTGTGCTGTGGTGTGTTCACAATGACAAATAATCACTCACTTATCACATCTCTCCTCTCATCCAATAGGATTCCTCCGTTCTGATAAACTGATAATGTGTCCAAGGTATTTAACCTGTAGTGATGACATTAGCAACTATGCTTTTGGGAAACGCACACCTGGATGAGTGTCTAACAAATCATATAAATGTAAATGTAAAATGTAAAACCAAGCACTGAGCGCTACCACATGCCAGATGAATGAGAACCTACTCAAACAAACATGAAAAATGGAAGAACTTGTGGAAGAAGACTCTCGCTCTCGCATCCTGTACGGCATGTGTTTTAGCTTGGTCTAACTCAGTCTACTTTTTCCCTCTGTAGGAAAAGAGAGGAATTTCATATTGCATATACAGTGTCATCACACCTGTCCTGCTCCCATAAATTTAGAGATCACTCTATTATGGAAACATACCCTGCAGGCAGAAAGGAAGCGGTTACTGGTTTCCCTGTAAAGTTCCCAAGGGTTAGTATTACACTTTCACATTTTAATTATCACTTATCCCGCGGTAGATAAGCCAAGAAGGGTCAGTAAGTCCCTGACACATGTGGACAGACATTGTGGGTTTGCTTTGTGTCGGTGGAAATATGGAAATACATGAAAGTGGGAGTCTACAACTCACCCCCGGCACGCCAATTTTTAGTAAACAGAAATGAACTCACTCTATCAACAGCGTCTAAACCCAGAAAGTCAAGGTCAAAGTAAACTTTGTCATCTCTGCTATATGCTGTACAAGTAAACAGAGAGTCAAGACGACGTGGCTCCAGTTTTAACAGTGCAAACAACAAAGAACAAGGTACAAGGAACAATAAGGCACAATAAAAATATATATAAACAGAATATAAAATATACACGTTAAACTAGAAGTACAACATAAATGTAAATTTAAACTTTAAACTAGAAGGAGAGACAATTAGACTGCGCTACTCAGCCTACAATTATGGTTTTGGAGTTGGTTTGTGCTGAAAGATTACTGGCTTGAGAGCGGAAAGGAGAGAGGAGAGAGGAGAGCGGTCCCCTTTTCAACTCACAGTGAAGGAGGTTCATGTTCGATTTCCCTAATAAAGTGGCCAGTTAGTGCACACTTGGCAACCATGTGTAATAACCACCAGAGCACAGGATGCAACTTTAAACCCAGCACATCAGAGGTTCTGTTTGGCAGCTGTTTCCTGATGTCCACTTCCAACAACACATCACCTGGCTCCCATCATCATCATCATCATCGTCATCTCCTGTCGTAATCTTTTCACCACGGTGAAGTCATTACAGACCAGTTTTCTCCAAATTCTTCAGGAAACCTTTTGTTGAGGATAACAGCGATAATGTTAACTAAACGCAAACGGCACAATGGAAATTATTCCTGGGCGCGAGTCCAACAGCGGCGCAGGTCAGCTCGTCATATGGCCAGTGGAGAATGTTTAGTCAATACTTCCAGAGAGAGAAAACAAATTGGGAGGAAAGTGAGCGTAATAGATCTGAGAGAAATTGGGGGAGTAAACATGGATTTCCCTCAGGGCAAGCAGAGCGCCTACAGATTCACTCAGCCTCCCTGCAGCGGCTGGGACTCTCAGCGCTGTGTCTGAACTTCCTTCCTGCTGATGAGAGAGGAAAACAGCGGTGTCTGCTCTGACGGCTTCAGAAATGAATTTTATTTCACGGTACATAGTGGTCCAGGGCTTTACGAGAGATGAAAAAGGGGGAGGCGTGACCCATAATACAGTTCGTGCCACGGCTTAATTGTGATTCTCATTAATTTTACGATGGAGCTGTAAAACTAGATCTGGGAGAATAAAACAATAGCACTGGTACAATGTTTGATGGAAGTGAGTATGTATGTACAGTACTGTGCAAAAGTTTTAGGCAGGTGTGAAAAAATGCTGTGAAATATAAACAATGATTGTTTATTTTTATCAGTTTACAAAATGCAAAGTGAGCAAACAAAAGAAAAATCTAAATCAAATCAATATTTGGTGTTACTACCTTGTGCCTTCAAACCAGCATCAATTCTTATAGGTACACTTGCACAAAGTCAGGGATTTTGTAGGATTATAGTCATTATATTATTTTGTAGGATTATAGGATTATAGATCTGTGGTTAGTTCTCCAAGATGTTTGGAACAACCTACCAGCCGAGTTCCTTCAAAAACTGTGTGCAAGTTTTGAAGGCAAAGGGTGGTCACACCAAATATTGATTTGATTTAGATTTCTCTTTTGTTCCTTCACTGCATTTTGTTGATTGATGAAAATAAATGATTAACACTTGCATTTTTGAAAGCATTCTTTGTTTACAGCATTTTGTTCACACCTGCCTAAAACTTTTGCACAGTACTGTATGTATGAACTCACTCCTGCCTCATAAACAACCAATCATACAGCCTGATAAGGGTTGGGGCAGTTGGTAGCGGAACGGTTAAGGCGTTCACCCCGTGATCAGAAGGATGCAGGTTTAAATCCAGGACCGGTAAAGTCAGCATTGAGATACTCATGAACAAGGCACCATCCCCAAGAACAGCTGTCTGGGCAGAGGTCACATTTCATTGTGGTGCACTGTGTGCTGTGTTGTGGTGTGTTCACAATGACAAATCACCCACTTTCACTAAGCAATGCTACTGTTCTTATTTTTATTATCATATATAAATAACAATGTAACATCATTTCCAGTAACTTAATTCTACACCTAAATTGTCCTTAAATTTGGCACAGCAACATGACACAACACCTGAAATAAAATACAACAAGTGAGTAAATTAAAAAGTATGGTGAGAAAATGAGCGCAGACCTTCAGGAAATTTACACTGACATTATTTAGCAGGTGATGTTACTCAGAGCAACTTACAAGTCCTAATCAGTCTCTCTAGAGGGTTAAGGGTCCTGCCCAGGGTAAGGTAATCTTAGGGTCAAAGGGTTACAGTTAGGGCCTGTGTTCACCAAATGCATTTTTTCCGTTGGCATCGCCTATTTTTAATACAAATCCCATGAGCTTCAGCATTCAGAGCGCTAAGCACCTTCAGCGGGAAAAAAAACAGCACCTCTCTCTTGCTAGCTAATCAAAATCGAGGAAGGGGCAGGAGATATAAATCGGTGGTACACTCCCAGCTGTTTTCTTACACGGTTTACCTCATGCACCAAACCTCGTCTCGAAAACATGTGAGCATCTATTTTAAAGCTGCCAATGCTATGATCTTGTCGGCTAAACTAGCGATCTCAAAGAAATACGCTGAAATAGTAATGAACGCGGAAGTGCCCAGTGGCGCTTTTCGTAAGTTAGCAACAACGAGCGCTGAGTAAAAGGGCTCTGGAAGTGAGGTTTTGACCGCTGTCAGTGGGAAAAAAAAATGTTTGGTGGAAACATGCCCTTTCTCAGACCGCTGTACCATCACAGCTGGCCAACTGTTGGTAAACAGGGTCAGTTCATCCAACAATTAGGCTAATTTTAAATAGACTGTTTGATATCTGACAACCATTGGCTGAAATTGTGCAGGAAAACTCTTGCAACACAGTAGTACTTCATTGCTAAGAATGTGCTACTAGAGTGATCAAAAAATCTGGCTTCAAAAAGCTGCGCAGCAGGATTGAACCCTGCTGTGTTGTTTACTGAGCTTTAGGTTTTTAATGTTTATTGCATCTTACAGATGTTAACTTGTAATACGTCAAAGCTTCCATTAATTTTTTTCATTTACAAAACACTCTGAAATTGCAGACATTTTGCAATATTTATATTCACTTCATTTAAAACTTTGAATTAAATTTAAGTGAGTGATTATTTGTCACTGTGAACACAGCACACAGTGCACCACAAGGAAATGTGACCTCTGCATTCAACCCATCCGTGAAGGAGCAGTGGGTAGCTGAGGTGCAGCAGCCGGGGAGCAGTGCTTGGGAACGGTACCTTGCTCATGAGTACCACAATGGTACCTTTACCGGTCCAGGACTTGAACCTACGACCCTCTGATCACAGGGCCAACTTCCTAACCGTTACGCTAACAACATTCTTTTGTGTTGAGATAACATTAAAATTATGACCTCTGTGTATTGGAAAAAAAAATGATAATTTAAATAAAGTCCTGTCCTTGAATAAGTTATTTATAATCATCGATAGTTAATGATATGTAAACCAACTGTAAAACCAAAAATGGCATCTTATAGGTGGCAATACTGAGGTATATTCACATCCTTCACCCGGACAGACAGAATTACATGAAAGATGTTCTCTCAACATTTTTATTATGCATGTTTTCAGTTCTAGAAACATCTGTTTGCTTAATTTTACCTTTAGCTGTTATTCACATAGTGTAGGACACCAGACAGCCCAACGCGCTTCGCGGAGATCTCAGTGTCTACTTTTCTTTTTTACTAGCAGCCAAACCCAGTGTTTTTACGAAGCGAACAGGATTTGGGCACTGCTAAAAAGAAACAAGCGTGATCTATCACCCATCGAAAAGCAACAAAGGCAGACGAGAAAAAAATAAAAATAAAGAACAACCCAAGCAGAACGGGAACCCTGTGGGAGCGGGCAGAGATGCAGAGTTCATCCAGAAAAAGAGTAAAAACAAACAACAGACAACAGACAAGGAAGGTGCACACACTGCCTGACCTGAGGGCAGAGAGAAACCACAGACAGTGGTAGAGGAATGGACAAGTACTCCCTCTTTCTCTCTCATTTTTCTTTTTGATCACTGTTCTCCAGTGGCAAAGGCTTTTGCTAGCGTAAGCAGTGGAAATACCACTAGAGGATGTGGAAGTGAGAGGTCACCTGTACATGACCTGCATTAAAATGCAACTTTTTAAAATGGGAGAGATCATTACGACCTCGCAAAACAAACTGACAACACACTAATAACTACTGATGGACAGATACTCAGTGTGGTGAAAGTTGTGTGCTACGTTTTATTACCACTGCTTTGCATGCTGCTTTTTTTTATTCCAGTACTACATATGTGTTTTATTTAGGATAAAAAACAAGTATATTAAACTTGTGATTAATCATTATTAATTACTGTAATTAACAAGCGAAATTTAAAAACTGACCCATGTCACATGTAGTAATTTGTATTGTAGCACCTGAGAGCAACTTTTGACTCTGGGTTTTTTTTGGAGATCAGCCAAGACCACAACTCTGCACAATATTACTATTAAAACTTTCAGACCGACGCAGGGATTTCGCGTTGTTTATTAATTAGTGTTTTAATAACTCAGAATCCCTTTAACTTACAGAAACCACACACATACCGTCAGAATCACAAGACCTTGAACTTGAACAGGTTATCATATTCACTCCTCTGTATGTCAAATTATTTCTGAGTAATTCTGTGCCCAAAAATTGAAGTAATTAAATTATTCGCACCATCATGCACAAAAAATGTAGTTCTCTTCCAGAAAGGCCAAAAGCAGCACATTTTATAGGCCAAAACGTTTATAAAATGGTTTTTTTTCCATTTTATAATGTTGGTGAGTAATAGGGATTTTTTTTTATTCTGTATTCAGGTGGATATAAATGGATAAAGAAGTGTTTCTGTCTCACACTAAGCTTATTTTTCTTGACAGCACTAAGCCATATAATGTCTCTTCAAAATATAAACTCTGCGAGCCAATAAAACAGTGAGTTTGGTCCTGAGGAGTGTTCACTGTGGTTTGTTGAGTTTAAGATATGATGTGGTCAGTTTGGATAACTGCTTCCAGTGAGGTGATTTCCTTATTATAGATATATAAGAGAGAAATATTGAATAAACATGTTTAAAGTTGCTTAGGCTTTCCATGTTCCACTTATTTGTCATGTGGTGGAAAACGTGCATTGGTCTGGTCTCGATCTCGTCTCAGTCTCAGCCTTATCTCGGTCTCAACACACTCTGGTCTTGGTCTCGGATTTTTTTTCCCCACTATAAAAGTGATGTATCACTTTATTAATTTGATTTTGTTCAATTGTAAGTTGTAGTAAGCTCCAGTGGAGTCTGGATGTGTGTGTAACTTGAAACAGTTTATCTGTGATTGATATTATAAACATATTAAATAAAGCTGCTCTCTCATCAGAGAGGTTAAACCTACGTTATGGTCCTAAACAGGTTTAATTAATGACATAAGCTCAGACCATTTATTTATATAACTAAAACCCAGTGAAACTATTACTTTGTCAGAGGTCTTTCTATAATTACCTGATAACTGTACACAGTAGAACGGAGCACAGGGAACTGGTATCTACATTAATTAAGACTTTAGGAGACGCATTAACAAAATGAAGCTACAATTAGGATGTACAGAGCAAATCCACTCACCAAATGTAATTTTAGCCAAAAATTGAAACAGGAACAGTAGAAATATACAACAAAGAAGTTCCAAGAACTTGTAGATGTCATATATGAACTTGTGTGTGGGAGGTTTTGTTAAAGGCAGACTGCTAGAATAATGCACCATCCTGTAATTTATATTCTTCTAGAGGATGTACACAACACACACCTCCTGACCTGAGCAGGCTGCCAACAGGGAATCAGATGAGTGGGAGGGATGGATGGATGGATGGATGGAAAGAAAACAACGATGGATGGAAGGAAAGATAGATGGATTGATGAAAGGATAGATGGATAGTAGAAAGGAATGGAAGGAAGTAAGGAGGGAAGGATGGATGGGAGGAAGGAATGAAGGGAGGAGCAAGGACGGATGGCAGGAATAATGGAAGCAAGACAGAAAGGCAGGAAGGACAGATGAAGGAAGAATGAATGGAAGGATGGGAGGAAGCAAGAAAGAAAGGAAGGAAGGAAGAAAGGTTAGCTAGAAGGAAGGAAGGAAAGAAGGAGGGACGGACGGCTAAATCGATAGAAAGAAGAAAAAATGGATGGATGGATGGATGGATTGCAGAAAGAAAGAAAGAAAGAAAGAAAGAAAGGAATGCTAAAATGAAGGAAAGAAGGATGGAAGTAAGGAAGGATGGATGGATGGATAAATAGGAGGAAGAATGAATGGAAGGATGGGAGGAAGCAAGAAAGAAAGGAAGGAAGGAAGAAAGGTTAGCTAGAAGAAAGGAAGGAAAGAAGGAAGGACGGACGGCTGAATGGATAGAAAGAAGAAAAAATGGATGGATGGATGGATGGATTGAAGAAAGAAAGAAAGAAAGAAAGAAATGAATGCTAAAATGAAGGAAAGAAGGATGGAAGTAAGGAAGGATGGATGGATGGATAAATAGGAGGAAGAATGAATGGATGGATAGATGGATGCATTGCAGGAAGGACGCAAGAAAGAAAGGAAGGAAGTAATGCTAAAAGGAAGGAAAGACAGATGAAAAGGAAGAAAGGGAGGAAGGATGGATAGATAGAAGGAAGAATGGATGGATGGATAGATGGATTGCCGGAAGGAAGAAAGAAAGAAAGGATTGCAAAAAGGAAGGACAGAAGGATGGAAGAACAGATGAATTGATATACTGCAGGAAGGAAGCAAGAAAGAAAGGAAGGAAGTAATGCTAAAAGGAAGGAAAGAAAGATGAAAAGAAGGATGGAAAGAAGGAAGGGAGGAAGGATGGATAGATGGAAGAAGAGTAATGGATAGATGGAAGGGATGGATGGATGGATTGCAGGAAGGAAGCATGAAAGAAAGTAAGGAAGGAATGCTAACAGGAAGGAAAGAAGGTTGGAAGTAAGGAAGAAAGGATGGATAGATGGAAGAAGGCTGATGGATAGATGGATGGAGGGAGTGATGGATGGATGGGAAGAAAGTGAGTGATTATTTGTCATTGTGAACACACCACAGCACAGCACACAGCGCACCACAATGAAAAGTGACCTCTGCATTTAACCCATCCGTGAAGGAGCAGTGGTCAGCTACCAAGCGACCGGGGAGCAGTAACCTTGCTCATGAGTACCTCAGTGGTAACTTTAACCCACCCTGGATTCGAACCTGCGACCTTCTGATCACGGGGCGAACACCCTACCGTTACACCACCAACTGAAGAAAGGAAGGAGGGATGGATGAATGGACAGCTTTTTTGTCACTGCACATAGGATGGATGGATGGATGGATGGATGATAAAAAGTGAAAAACATTAATTTCTGCCAGTAAGTGGCTTAAAGAAACTAACATCTCGTCAGCCGACAGCCCACCGTTTAAGTGAAATAAGAACAGATTGTGTTTACACTCCTCCGCTCTCTCCGCACTTCATTCCCATCAGCCCCTGCGCACCGCGGTGTGATCTGATGAAGTGTTCTGTCATGCTCCAGTCAGCTGCTAGTAGAGCGGTGTGTTGTAAAGGGTGTGTAGGAGAGCTGATACTGCTCTGAAGCACGCAGCTCATCAGGATCTGTGTGGGGTTCAGGAAATATCGGTTACTGCAGCTCTCCTGCTATTAATACCCCCACAACCCTGCTGCGCCTCTGCTACTGCTGCTGCTGCTGCCCGCTGAGTGAGCGAGTGCGAGAATCGACCACGGCTTTGGTCAGCTCTAAATAGGTCATCACGAGTGTTATAACCTTTAAAAACCTGTTTTTTACTCGGAGGTTGAAATTCGTTCCACTTTTAGAACAGCGCTGTGCTCGTCAATGTCTCTTCTCTCTTGCTGGCCAATCAAAATCGAGGAAGGGGCGGGGCGGGGCGGGGCATGTAAATCGGTGGTACTCTCCTAGCTGTTTTCTTGCACGGTTTATCCCTTGCAGCAAATCTCTACGTCTCGAGGACATGTGAGTAACTAGTTCAAACGCTGCCGCTAATGCCAAGAGGTGATTTCTCTCCGTTGTAAAGATAATCTTGACGGCTAAACTACCGATCTCAAAGAACATGCTACAATGTTTACATGAAATAATAACTAAACGTGGAAGAGTCCGATGACGCTTTTCGTAACTTAGCAACAACAAGTGCCAAGAAAACACAGAGAAAGTGCTCTGGAAGTGAGGTTTTGACCACTCTCTGAATAAAAAACGTGTTTGGTGGACACAGGGCCTTAGGACAGAGGTTAATGTTGTTGTTGTTGTACGTAATCACGATTTTTATTGGGTTTAAAAAAAGGGGAAGGAAAACAGAAAAGGGAGAACAAACTATCATTTACAGCAGTAAGTAGTATCAGTAAATATTTGGGCCCTTTCAGTTACAGACTCTTGACCAGCTTTAAGTGTTAGACAGGAAAGTTGTCCAGGCTTCCACAGGCCAGTTTGAGATTCACAACGTCAGTAAGGGTCAAATCATCATCATATCATTATGATTCATTCATTCATTCATTCATTACTTGAACACTTAATCCCGATCGGGGTCGTGGGGAACGGAGCCTCTCCTGGGACTTCGGGTGTGAGGCAGAGACCAGCCAGGGGAACGGCAACACACCATTAAGCAAACACACGCACATTCATACCTTGTGGGGCCAATTTAGAGTAACCAATCAACCTAAACTGGATGCTTCTCGGACTATGGGAGGAAACCGAAGCATTCCGGAGGAAAGCCACACAAACACGGCGAAGAGCACACAAACTCCACACAGAAAGGCCCTACGGCCGACCCTGGGACCGAACCCAGGACCACCGCACAACAGTGGCGTCAGTAGAGCTTCAAAACGGCTACTGTGAGCAATGTAATGTTTCATGATAGTTTTCTTTGAACATCAATTTAGCTTCAACATAACATCAGAAGTGTCTTTGAGAAGCCAAAACGCAGGACTGGGTATAAAAGAAATCTCAAGTTAATTGGACAAAAGCTAAGAACCAACTACACATTCCAGAACATGGAGAAAGGTTCCAGGTGAGGTATTATTGCAGTTTTAATGCATAAATGACAGCTGTAAGTAGCGTGTAGATGTTTGTGAATGTCTAAGACAGAAAGCCTGCGACAACCCCTTTTTCCCCCCATTTCTCTGCACAACCGCAAGGCTTTTATAAGCAAAACATCATGCGCCACAAACCAGCCCGATTTCATGAGAAGCACTGGAAAAGTACTTTTAATGAGGCTCTTTTTATCCACATGGCATCTTTTGGCCTTCATGCAAACACGGGTTCTGAGAAGGATGCAGATTTCTGAGAGGGTTATTATACGCACAGCAGTCAGCACAAAAGGCACCGTCCGCCATGACAACGCCACACGGTTTTCTAAAATAAATTTGACGCGTTACCCTTGAAGCATTTCATAGCTGGTCTCTGGGGCTTTAGGACGTGTCGAAGTTTGGGAGACTGCAGCTTCCAAATAAAGTAAATATCCAATTACTAAGCATTGTAGTTCCTCCAGAACATTTTTAGCTACTGTTTTGAAAGTCACAAGAAGGTCTTTTAAAAGTAGAAGACGAAGGAAGATAAAAACAAGTCTTTTCTGGGCGGTGGCGAGGTCTGGCAGTCTGGTGGTCCCAAAACACACAAGCTACAGGTGGACACTTTTCTTACTATGCAAATTCAGCATTTCTCCAGAGTCCGCTGTTTACTGGAGCGTCGCGGCCGGACGCGTGATGTGTTTAGACAAGTGCCATACTGTAACTCTCGAAAAGGAGGCCACCTTAGCCACTCTCGCGTGGAGGGCCGTTTTGAGGGTCTCTGACGAGCCACTGGGACTGTCAACCTCTGCAGTACGCTGTTCATTTCTGCACTTTTCTATGTCACGACAAGATTTTATTCCCCTGCAGACAACGAGCAGGGAAGAGAAGTCTCTTAAAGCCGGAGCTTTCCTCTAAACCACAGCATGAAGTGGTCAGTGTGTGGGCTGACGTTAGATGTGGACGTATGCTTGGTGAGTAGGACGTGGCATAACGAACACAGCTTTTATTTTCTACAAAAGCATTCTGTCCCTAGAGAACAAGTTTTTCCATTGTTTAAAGGGACAGTAGTAGGGATGCGCAACGGTCTCGGAATCATAGCGATATTGGCATGGGCCGATATTAGATTTGCCCGATATTTTCAGCCGATATTTGATGACACATTTATTGCACACTTGTGACAGACATCCAAGGTCGGATTTAATTCTGTCTTAAAATGCATGCCGTTATTTAGTGCCAAAATTTTGAGCACGCAGTGGAACGTTCATGAGCAAAATCTCTTGTCTTTACGATTTCAACAAAAAAAATTTCACTAAATTGTGTGTTTTCCTCAATTATCGAATGCGAGCTCGCAGGTGATCTGTGTCCTGAACCGCGTATTTAATAGTATGTTTCTATTTGTATTTTTCTATGTGGTAGTGTGAATCTCAAGAAATAGATGTAGCCAAACGGCTCTTTACGCACTAGGTAGTGCACATGGAGTGCCACACTCGCCCACTTTGACTTGATTCACCACTCTGGGCGGGAAGTGACTTTTTCTTAAAATGCTAAAATGTTTCACAAACACACAAAAACACACATACACAACGACATAACTCAAGCTTGCTCTCAGGAATGATAAGCTCCGGCGACTCCTGAGTCACGCTGATCCACGTCCTCCCAAATGACCAGTCCGTGAGCAGCAGGTGTGTCCAAAATGCCCCCAAATTACACCTCGCATCCCGAACGATGCATGCCACAGGAAATTCCGACCCCGTATCCGATACGTCTCATGTCCCCAAACCTCTACGTTACTCGCGGTGTATCGGATACGGGTCGGAATTTCCTGTTGCGGGTTTGAGCCTCGTAATCTAAGTCTCCCCCTTTTTCCAATCAAGTCACTGTGAAGATGAGAAGAGGAGGAGGAGGAGGCGAATATTACTGCAGCTGCTGATGCGGCCATTTGTTGTGCTTTTGCGCCGGTTGAGTTTCCCCCGCTCAGCGCCGCAGCGCGGAATGAATGGTGTTTATGAGATGGAGAGAGTTGGCCGAGAGTCAGAAGCGCTGCAAAATGCCAGACGTGAAGCGCTCTATTGTATTGCACATTAGACGCAGGAAGGAAATATCATATAGCCTTTACCCCCTGCTGCAAATCTATTATTAGGTAGGTGACCCTGACTGGGCAGAACTTCACCGAGCGTGATCCCGACTGTAGATATCAAGAACGAATAGGAGAGCGGTGTTGGGGAGCGGCTAAACCAGAAGTTACTGAATAAAAGAATTTGCACACGCTTACTGCATCACAGGACCGTCTTGGCAGCTGTATGATGAAGTCGGCTGATGGAGTCCACCTTGCTGAAGATGCAAGAATCAGTGGCCTCATTGATCACAATCTATGAATGCTAAAAGGACAGAACTTACACCAGTGTAATATATACATTCTCTACCCCCAAAACGTCATCGAAACCATAAAACAACTTTGTTAAAATTACTTTTAATACTATGGCGAACATGGAACCGTTACGCCACCAACTGCCCGGTCCACTTTCCACGCATAACGAATTGAGCATGTGAGCATTCACAGATCGGCTCCATAGATCGGCCCAATGCCACCGATACCCGGTCCAGCTATTTGAGTCGTTATCGGACCGATATATGACTCACACGTCGGATCAGTGCCATCTCTAGTTTCTAGCTTGAAAATCTACTGTTTAAAAGTAGCTTCCCCACCAGTAGAGTAATTGAAAGCACGTGTTCTGCTTACACCTACACATGTGTGGGTTCATAACTGCAATCTGGCGCATTGCTATGCAGAAGCAGGATTTATTAGAAGAATCTGCAGGAGAAAATAAAATAACCAGTTTATTTTTATTTCTTATTTTTGAAAACCAAAGGGGGTCTAACATCACCTCCTCCCGCCACGTTTCCTCTGGCCTAGTTTTATCATCAAAGAGTTTACTGATCTTGCTCAGTGCAACACCTTGCCCCCTTTCTAGCCTGCAAAAGCTAATGCATTTATATAAGCTTCACAGTCTTCGGCAACCTTTATCGAGATGACAAGCAAGGTTACATAAAGAATGTAATCCCCCAAGGACTGGCCGCCCGTCTCTTTTTCTCTCTCTCTCTCTCCGCTAACTGCTGGAAGACACCAAATAAATTAGTCATTGCTGAGAACAATACCACGGGCCATCTGATATAGATATAAATGCTACTTACATAAAACATGCTTTTCAGGCAAGTCTGTCATTTCTGCTGGAAGGGGAGCAGATCGTAATCTGAATAACCTCCACAAAAGGTTACCTTATATCTCAACAAAAAATTAATAGGAAAACAGAGTAAACCATCCTGCAAGACACCCAATTTGATTTCGGTCCCGAGAATCAGACCATGACGCAACGCCGCTGCTCAGTGCATGCCCAATTAGCGGAGCTCGCTGGCGCGAATCAGAGTGGCTCATTACTCAAAAGAACAGGGGTGGAGGGAAAAACAAAAAGGGCCGGGGCTCTGTCGTTTAATGGGTGTGACCGCTGATCTAAATGCACGTGGTCTCTTAAGAACAGGTCACGTTGCGTCTGGTGAGCTGGGACAAAGCGAGGAAATAAGTGGCTTTATTTGCCAGCCGTCAGCTTCAACACCGTCCCGCGGTCATCCATTTCAAGATGGTAAATAGTCGCGGTGCCTTCGATACGACATATCGATGCATCACCATGCATCTCATCAATTGTTCTACACTACTTCACATTGCAGGCAGACCGTGCAGCCATAGTTACTATCGGGATGTTTCCTTTTTACTAGATTTTTCATGCCATAGCCAGGAAATCTCTAGGCAATGCCATTCCATTACTTTTTAGATATTTGCATGAAATGCATTATTCAGAAAGATGCCCAAACCGTCTGGAAATGTTTTGAAAAATAAATAAAATGGATTTTAAAAATATATATATATTCAGTAGTGAAACTGGATTGCATGCAATTCCGCCGCAGACCACTAGGGGACGGCGGCTCAGCATTTGAAAACCCTGACATAATCGATTATACTCTCGATGCGGAATCGTCCACGTCTGAATCGTGATGCATCGATTATGTGATTCATTTTAACGCCCCTGGTAAATAGTGTTGTGGAGTAGCCAAAAACAAGAAGCGACGCTACTAACTTACATACTTTTTTTCAGTAGCTCATCATCAAAACTACGTTTAAAATGCTGTAGCTTTAAAAGTGACTTTTATTTTACAAACAGTGAGGAAGTGTGGCAAAATTCCACATTGTTACCAAAGAAAAAAAAATATTTTTATGTCTTTATCAAGTAATTTCAAATACCAGCTGCTTCTGTTTGGCTATAGGCTACTCAATGCATCACAGCATGCTCTTGGCAGCTGTGAGATGAAGTCGGAGGATAGAGTTCACCTTAAATAAAATGGAAGCAAGAATCAGTGCCAGTGAAATAGCTTGGATGTAGCTGGCTTGTAGCTTTTATATGTAAGTATCTTTGTAGCTATTTTAAAAGTAGCTTCCAGACAATCACATGCCAAACAGTGACGAAGGAACAAAGGTGAGCAAGCAGACGACTGTCATCTGGACGATTCAAGTGTCCGTTCTGAGAAAACTGCTACTACCAGGCTGTGGATTAGACTGTTTAAAAACAGAAGAAAAAACGGAGAGCGGAGAGGCAAACAGCCATGCAAACTTATTACCCACAAGACGTTCGCTGGTGTCAAGAGATCGAACGCGGCCCTCTGCAGATGTGTATACACGAGTGCCGGAGCCTCGTTCATGCATAAACATGTGCTTTGCGCCTCTGGTCTTGTCGTGCACTTTTCACACCAAACTATGACTTCCTCTTTAATTCAGAAGGAGCTGCACGCTCGACAGAGCACCGAATCGGGGCGGTAAAATGTTCGTATACCAGACAAATTATGTGCTTAACTAAGCGCTTTCCAACCCCCTTAAATTGTTTTACAGAAAAAATATTAGATAATAGGTCTCGGAAAACAGAGGCGATGTGGTTGGATGCCGCGCATGCTGCACCCCTCGACATTTTCCCAGTTGTACAAACTGCAAAGAAGGCTCTGAAGGAGATGTTTTTCAAGGCGGAGACACAGCGAACCATTACAAGTGTTTGTGCATAAATGTAGGGCCCTATGAAATCCATTTAGTTTTTTCCTAAATTCCGTTTTATTTTTTCCTGAATTCCGTTATTTCCATTTTTATTCTTCTGAATTACGTGTTTTACGTCATAATCATATTTATTCACAGCGCTAGCCACTGCACCGCCATACCTACATCTAAGCTTTCCAAGTTAATCCACAGCCATGGATTCTTGCTTCTTCCAACCTCTAACTCCACCAGGCAGCTGCTAAGAGCATGCTCTGAGCGTGTGGTGGGTGGGCACGATAGCCGATCAGATGCCACTTCTGCCGCTTCAGAACCAATCGGAAACAACAGGTTGAAAGTACGCATCTTTGTAAAAAGAGAAAGTTTTGCACTACATTGCAATTTCTAAAAAATTGGTCCTTTTAAAGCATAAGCTACTGAAATAAGTAGTTCAGTTAGTAGCTACTCTCCAACACAGCTCAGACCACACGGTGATCCACACATTGGCTTGTACGACCCTAACGACTTGTTGGATATCAGGGTGTGTCAACAACCACTTTCAAGATGACAACCTCACTAAAGGACAAACACCTAGAACTCCCCGTCAAGTTTTTAAGAACAGGACGAGAGGCGAAATAACTTCAACAAACCAAAAGAAGTCCAGTTGCCTTTGATTCAAGCCCTTAAAAGCTGCTTTTCACGTCACTTTCCCGAGCCTCAAAGCCGTCTCAACATTCAGCCTGTGAACATTTTAGTGTTAACGTTAACAGATGAAAGCAGCTTCTGTACCAGCCCTCGTTAGCACTAAACTGAAGTGAGCTTTTTCTCTCAAAACATCGGGGGAAATCTGTTTAAGCAGCGACTTGCTTCGCTCTGTTGCATAAGTCTCGGGCATTAGTGAGTGGCGGAGCTGAAAGAAGGGCGGAGGGGCTGAAAGGAACCCGAAAAGCCGCTCGCAGGTATTCCTGTCATCTCTCCTCCAGATTTGGTAGGCACTCGAAAGAATACGCCTCGGGTTACGGCTTTTGGCTCACGTCGCCCTCGTGCCAGCTAAGCGGCTCCATCTTGCCCTGAGATTGGGTGAATGTGCTTGAAATGAAGCTCGCCGGAATCAGCGTTGGAGTTGTGTATGGTGGCAGAATTCGAGTCTGGGAGCGGCACCCAGATTTAATAAGCATGTGCTGTTAAGAATTATCATCTGGGCCGATTATCGGGGGGGGGGATTTTAGGCATTTTGCCGATTATCGGTATCTGTGTTCAATTTTGACCATCACCAATCAGAAGTAATTACAAGGTGAGCTGCTGTGGCTCCACTGCCGTCTCTTCTCTCTGTGCCACTTGCTCTCAACTCGCTGCTTCATTTAATGTCCCACACACGACAGTCTCTGATTGGCTATATGTCACACGAGCAGGAGCCAATCAACCCACAGCATGAAGCTCCGAGAAGGAGAATATTGCATATCGGTTCCAAATATCGGTTGTCGGCCCCTTAAACTAGCAATAATCGGAATCGATATCAGTATTGATATCAGTATTGATCTCTAATTAAGAACATTTAAAAGTGTTAGTTTGTCCTAGAAAAGAAGTCTTATGACCTTCTCCGGAGTCTGACCGTTT
This sequence comes from Distichodus sexfasciatus, assembly GCA_032718565.1. Lineage (NCBI taxonomy): Eukaryota > Metazoa > Chordata > Actinopteri > Characiformes > Distichodontidae > Distichodus > Distichodus sexfasciatus. The sequence continues at coordinate 2,136,360 of JAVGVS010000039.1, read as the reverse complement.
TAGGAATAATACTTCGGTAGCATTTGCCCGGTTTAAGTAAGTAAGTAGAGTATGTTTGTAATACAATATGCATTGTATTCTACGGCTGGGTGATGTGACCTCAAATCAAAATTGCGATTAATTAATATTTTATCTTGATTACGATTAATGAATGATTGTTTTGTTTTGAGTGTTTTTGATTTTTGGGCATCATGGGTGAGATTCAGTTTCTATTCACGTTATCTGCCCAGCCCTAATGTCATTCATTCATTCATTCATTCATTATCCGAGCTGCTTAATCCCAACTGGGTTTGCAGTGTGGGATCGGAGTCTATCCCTGGAATTTACGGGGATATGCCGGGGATGGGCAGATGCCAACACACTGCAGGGCACACACACTCACACAATCCCACCCTCACTCACACCTTACGGGGCCAATTTAGAGTTGCCAATTAACCTATATTGCTTGCTTTTGAATTGCGGGAGGAAACCGGAGCACCCGGAACATGGGGGAGCATGCAAACTTCACAGGCCCCACGGAGGACCCTGGGATCGAGCCCAGGAGCTTCTTGCTCTGAGCCTCTGGCGCTAACCACTGCTCCACTGTGCCGCCCCCAGCCCTAATGTATTGTATACAATTTCGTTTCGTTCCTATTTCCTATTCCTGATTTAGAAATTCAACTGCTTTCACTTCAGAGTTTTTTTGGGCAGCAAGTTCTCTTTAAGTTCTCCCTGACCACACGCGAGTCTCTGTGACAGCTTTTGCTTTTCACTGCCGTCGCCCTCTTTGGTTACGGCCCCCTGCCCAGCTGTCTTCAGATATTTCTGGAAAATGGCACCTAGAATTAGCGTTGGCACAATTATCCAACCCCGTGGCCTATGGTAAGGTCGTTTCTGGTGCACTCTTTGACCCCCCCGCTGATTGTTCATTACTGGAACTGCGAGGCTTGTAGCATGACAGGCCATAAAGGTTAGCCAATCTATTTCTTGAGACCCATTTCGAATAGCGTTATGACATTTGCCGAGACGAACACCCCATGAATAAAACGGTCCACACAGCACATAAACATAAAGGATTTTTTTTCCACCACAAACTTTAAGACAAGGCTCTTCGAAGGCGACACTTCTACAGACGGCTGGTCTAAATCTGCTGAGAAGCTGCTGACCGTGTTAATTAGATGTTTTTTTTGGATGATGAGAAAAGAAGTAGGGAGTAGGGAGGGAGTAACAAATCTAGCCCATGTAGGTCGAATATTCCTGATTAAAGACAAAAACGAGGATGTCCTTACTCTAGTAAACCTTCAGAATTGTTCCTGCAGTAAAAATGGACTCGCTGCTTATGCTAATTACTAAAAGTGAAATCAATTAAACATAGTACAACACAGTTAGTGGATTTTTTTATGGCCACACTAGGTTTATAAAGAATGTCAGCAAATTTCTGCTCAGGAAACCCCCAAGGTCGTGTGCGTTTTCTCTCCCTCCGTTAATCAAATGCCCCTGCGTTGCTTTTATTGCACATTTGTAGCAACATCATTAAACCTTTATGGTTGCTGCACATTCCATTAGAACAAATTATTCACACAAAATTTCCTGTTTGACTAATCAAAGGTAGTCACTTGGTTAAAAAAAAGTGTCATTAATGGTTTGTGGCAAATTGCTTTCTAATAAAGAACAACTCATCGAGAGCAGGAAGCACATTGATGAGGAATTATCTAAACGACAAAAAGAAAAAAATCTATTCTTGATTTCCGTCACTTTGATTTGTCGAGAAACTGCGACAAACAATTTCTCGGCCACCTGTTCCTCTCTAAACATGACGGATGAAGCTACCTTCCCCATTTCACGTCTCTAATGAGTAACACATTGCCAAAGTAAGGACAGGGTGTGGGGGGATGGGGCGAAGGGGGGGTGCGTTTGATCAAGAAAAAAAATAAAAAGCAAATTGAATTTTTGACTGACACGAGGGAAAACTAAACATCATGATGTTTATTGGTGCTAGAGCAGTGAGCGACAGTGATGTAGCAGCTGTTCGGGTTTCCGTGCACAATAATTGCGACTATACAGCTATGTGCTTGGAGTGCTATCCATCACAGTGGCCGACTGCGATGGACGTGCCAGCCTAGAGTCAGCTGGAGATGCCACTCTGTCGACCTTCTTGCCACAGGAGCTCGTCATGAGCAGACAGATGACAGCTGTAGAATCACGCCAAAGCGCCACTGAGTGAAGACTTGCTGACGTGGGTTGACGAGTATCACAGCAACTTTAAATGGAGATAACTGGAGGGTGAACAGTGAAAATGTGATGAACATCCCTCTGAAACATTCAGCGTTGGGGGAGCTACTTTTATGGCCTGTGTCTACCAAATGCACTGAGAGTGGTCAAAACCCCAATTCCAGAGTGCTTTCTCGTTTCTTGTTGTTGCTAAGTTACGAAAAGCGTCATCAGGCACTTTCGCGTTCATTCCTATTTCATATAAACATTGCAACGTGTTCCCTTGAGATCGGTTGTTTAGCCAACATAAGAGATTATCGTTGATGAAGAGAAACTGCATCGTAGCATTAGCGGCAGCGTTTGAACTAGATACTCACATGTCTTTGAAACGTAGAGATTGGGTGCAAGAGATAAACCGTGCAAGAAAACAGCTGAGAGAGTAGCATCGATTAGGGGTTTGATCACATAATTGTAGTTATTTATTCAAACTGTGTAAATAAAGCCAAAACAAGCTTCTTCAGCTGCTCGAGACACGCCACCATTGTTGTTAGTGTGTTCTTGACTGTGTATGTCCCGCCCCTTCCCCGATTTCGATTGGCTAGCAAGAGTGAAGTGACATTGACAAGGGTTCTGAAAAGCGCTGTTCTAAAAAGTTGAACGGATTTCAACTTGAAGCGCTCTGAGCACTGTGGTAAAAAACCTTCTCCACCGGGGTCTTTTACCTCTGAACTCTGAAGCTCACAAGCCCTTTAACGGTAGCTTTTCAAGGTACAAGCTACTTATGATTAAAAGTAACAGCTACAGTCAAGCTATTTCATGTCCACGGATTCTTGCTTCCGTCTTGGACTCCATCCTACAACTCCATCTCGCAGTTGTCAAGACTGTACCGTGAAGCAGAGAGCGTGTTGCCGGTCAAACGCCTCCATCGCATTCACTGTGCAAGAAAAGTTCATCAACAAAATAAACACTGACATTAACGAGAAAGAAGAAAGTGAGTGATTATTTTGGCATTGTGAACACACCACAGCACACAGTGCACCCCAACAGAATATGACCTCTGCATTTGACCCATCTGTGAGGGAGCAGTGGACAGTTGTCATGGGCAGCGCCTGGTGAGCAGTACTTGGGGAAGGTACTTTGCTCATGAGTACCTTTACCGGTCTGGGTGTTCAAACTGGTGACCCTCCGATCACAGGTCGAACGCCCTAACCGTTACGCTATCAACCGGCCCAAACTGACGCGGCAAGACGCGGTGCAGGTTTTGTTCATCAGTGTACTGTATAAGAACAGGCTCAGTGGGGCATCGTCTATAAAAGTGTGGTTTGAAATAAAAGATTGAATAAAGTCTCTCGTGGATTTCCATCATACAAATGGGGCTGAAAAGCTGACAATATTCCACTGCTATGGTGTTGTGTTTGCCATAATCGAAAACAAATATCATCTATTATGCATGCCAGGTTGACTTCATAAAACTAATATGAGACAAAGCAACATCTATACATATGAAATATCTGCTTTCAGTATGTTTGCTTGGCAGCTTAATGCGCTCATCACTCTTACGCAGAGAAAATGTGTTAAAATTCACTCTCTGTAAGACCTGAATGTTGACTTAAAGTGATGGACACCAGCTTGTTAAATAAGATTCCTCGCTATAATTCCATTAGACCCTGTGGGCGAACTAGCGCCGTCGAACGAGGACGGCTCATAAACACATAAAATTCACTCTTCTGTGCAGTGCAGGGATCCACAAAGAGAAATTGTCCCTTTTATGTTTGGTTTTATTGATGGTAATTGCAGCTTGGAGTGAAATGAAAAGAAATATGGCGCTTTTCGATTTTAAAGGACAGGGAAAGGGTCGGTGGGATGCTGATGAAACCCAAGCAAGGTTCGTCATTGGTATTCCGTTTATGTGCCCACAACCCTCAAAAGAGGATCGGTCAAGTCTCCTTTCCCTTGCATATTCACATAATCAGGATGAAATCCAGATTCAGATAACGCGGCTGCCTTAATAAGCCTTAAGAGGCGCTGCATTAGTCTTTGAACAATGTCTGATTGACCTCAACTTTAATGTTGGGCATTTTTTTGTACTGGACCTCAGCCTCAACTAAAACGACCGTCCTCTAATAAAAAGTCACGCTAATAACTCTCTGTTTGTTCCCCGCTTTCAGCCACTCGGACAATGCCCTCCTAGTCAAGAGGTTAGTCCTAATAAGACAGGATTCTTTGGTTCTTTAGTTCTTTAGTAGAGGACGACAAATCAATATCTGTGATAATGGCGCACGAATATGGCTCTCATTAATCACAGTGTCTGTTGTTTCTACAAGCACTACTGAAGAGCGTCCTCAGCACCGTCCGAATTGGAATGCGTCCCCGTCCTCGGCCCATTTTTATTCCGACAGTGAGCGCAGGTCTTCCCGAGATGACAAAGAGGCCCCTATCAAAAAACGCTGTGAGACCCATTTCTCGGATGCATGATGCCCTAAAGGCCAAATCAAAGTGACGTGTGTTGACTCCTGAAGCCTGGCTTTCTGATCGCTTCCTGGAGGAAAGGAAACGGCAAATGGGCGTGAAAATCTTATCAGGGCCCATGAGACTCTGATGGGAATTCAGTCAAATCTAATAGGAAACAATTGAGGCTGGCGCCCAGGGGAGATGGCGTGTAGATGCGGTCAGGGACAGTCTCTGGACTTTGTAGGAGCTTGTTCTGTGCCGGAGTCGGCTGGGGGGCAGATGTGGAGCGATCGGCCTCCTGATAAACTCAATTGAAAAGCGTCAGGGTCTCTCATGATTGCCCCTGGTAACCGTCTCACATGATGGCCGTTTAACAGGGCCAAACCTTTTCCCCTCTTTTTGGACAATCGTTTTACGAAAAAAGAATAAGTCATTAAATAATCACTCTTCGTCACGCTACATGACGTCAATTAAAAAAACATAACATTTCGGATCTCTCAGCTCATTACTGTAAGTAATCAAAAATGTTAATATATTCTGTCATAATTTTTTCCAGGTGAATTTTTATTCATGTTTTCATTCATTCATTCATTTATTCATTATCCATACCGCTTAATCCCCACAGGGGTTACGGGGGCCGGGGGCCTATCCCGGAAACGGTGGGTGCAAGGTGGGGACCAACCCTGGGACAGGCGCCAACAGACCCCGAGGTCTTGCAGCATTGGTAATTGTTTTAATTAAAAGCTAAACAACTTTCAGACTGAACGTGTGTTGTAACGTGCATTACTAAAATATGTTATAAGTAAAATATCACTTAAAATGTATTAGTGATGCCTTATTACTGCGTCACAGCTAAAAGTAATACATTACTGTAACTGTGTTACCTTTGTAACACGTTACTCAAAACACTGATTATCAGTAAACAAAAACCGTTATTTTCCTAGTCTATTTTTATTTACAAATGTACATTTTTATTTTGTTATTCTGTCATTTTATCTTGCAAAAAAAGTTCATTTATTCCGCACAGTTTCTCCATTTATGCGCTTTCTTCCCCAGCAACCGTTGTCATGGTAAAAGTTATTTCATTGATGCAATTACTGCTGATGCTGACAAGATCCAGTGCAACTGAAAGGCATCAGGAACTCCCTTCCTTTTTGGTCAATCGTGTCCGAGAAATGCCTTTTTTCCCCTTCGTCACCAGGCAATTAAGCACTCCTCTGTCCTTAATTAAACGACAAGCGCTTAATTCGGACAAACTCTATCGTCATACTCAGGGATCGGGATAAAGGGTGCAGAGGGAGCCTGACACGGCGCCATCGATTTCCTGTGTAATCCGTCCTGGGGTGATGCTGGGAAAAGTGCTGAGTGCGGGCGAGTCGGACTGCTGTTCTAACCGTCCACATTAATTCACTGTTTAGTTGCAGATTTTGCATTGATTGGTCAGGCAGGAGGGAGTTGGGCTGGCACAGAGGGAAGGCGGCCGTGCCACTAGCCTTAGAGACAAACTGGAGTGGGGAACGTTATTTATGAGTTCATTCCATGTTTTAACAACTTTGCATTTACACAGGGGGGATGGAGTGCGTTGAACGGGGAGGTGGCCTTGTGATAAGACACTTACATAGAAGGAAAATTTTATGTTTTTAAGTGAGTGATTATTTCTCATTGTGAACTTGGGATTAAACGGTTCAGATAATGAACGAATGAATGAATGAATGAATGAACTCACCACAGCACAGCGCACAGTGCAGCACAATGAAATGTGACCTCTGCATTTGACTCATCCGTGAAGGAGCAGTGGACAGCCGAAGGGCAGAACCCAGGGAGCAGTGCTTGAGGACGATAACCTGCTCATCACGAGTACCTCAGTGGTACCTTTACCAGTTCAGGATTCGAATCGGTGACCCTCCAAATGCCTGAACTGTTACACTATCAACTGCCCCAACTGTGCTGTGGTGGGTTCACAATGACATCATTCATTCACTCAAAGTTATTATACTATATGTGTGTGTGTGCATATATATATATATATCTCAAAACGATACCTATATGGAATGAATCGGACAACATGTGACTGAGATATCAACATTCAAAGGAGTCGGGTTTCTCCTGTCACGCCAAGTGAAAAACGGAGAAATCAGCCTTTGAAGTTGACTATCGATGTAGCACTCACAGACGCTTGGTGCGGTCGCGGCTACGTTTGTATTTACGGTAGCCTACGCTGCATTCACAGCCACACGGATGGCCTACCTGCGTTAGGTTAACTGAACTCGGGAGACGAAGATGGATTCCGGAGAAATATCTTCACACTAGTCAACCAGTGGATTTAGCGTAAATATTGAAGTAGGTCGTTGGCGTTGGCGTTGGAGTAGGCGTTGGTCGTGTGGAGTTATTATATATATAGACTTACCCTTACTTGGTCAACAAAGCTGATTCTGATTCTAATTCTGAAAATTCTAAACCCAAATTACCCCAGAGAGACTGTCCCTGTAATTTTCTGTAGTTAAGTTCATCTGATAAACGCCACATATATGTACAATACTGGTGAGTAACTAACTAAAATTAGTGACGCTACAAACATAACTCCTTTTTTCACTAGCTTATCAGTAAGTGAGTGATTATTTGTCATTGCCGACACAGCACAGCACAGCACAACGAAATGTGACCTCTGCATTTAACCCATCCGTGAAGGAGCAGTGGGCAGCTAACAAGCGCCCGGGGAGTGTTTGGGGACGGTACCTTGCTCATGAGTACCTCAGTGGTAACTTTACCGGCCCTGGATTCGAACCTGCGACCTTCTGATCACGGGGCGAACACCCTACCGTTATGCCACCAACTGCCAACCGACAGTAGCAAAGGTCCTTCAAAAACACTGCAGCTTCTCCAGTATCTAACTGTTAATTTTTGGACAAAGAGCAATGTAAACATTACATCACTACAAAAATATATGTGAAGTTCATTCATTATCTGAACCGTTTAATCCTTTTCAGGGTTGTGGGGACCAGAGCCTGTCCCGGAACTGCAGGCGCGATGCGGGGACGCCGTTGGGCACAGACACTCACAGTCACACCTTACGGGGCCAATTTAGAGTTGCCTATTAACCTATAGTGCATGCCTTTGGACTGTGGGAGGGAACCGGAGCACCTGGGGAAAACCCAGGAAAACACGGGGTCAGCACACAAACTCCACACAGAAACTCCACACGGCCGACCCGGGGATCGAACCCAGGACCTTCTCGCTGTGACAAGGCAGCACTAACCACTGCATCATCATGCTGCCCCTAGAAACAAAGGGGTTTTTGGGGCGTGTTACAGTACTTTAGGCTCAATTTGTTTGTATAAATAAAGTGAAGAGCTCTGTTTAGAAAAGAGCTACTGAGATGACTGTGTAGAGGAGTGCATCTGGACTTAAAATCCATGTAATAACAATAAAACAGCAGAAGAACAACCTTCTATATGGATGACTTTTCAAAACTTTATCTGTAATTAAATCTGAATAAATTGTGTTACAGCAAAACAGACCTCTTTTTATGACAAATGAGAAACAGACGATCAAAAAGCCTTAGCATGACTTAATTTGCCATATCTGACATTGCACATGCTGCGACGTGACTCCTGCGCGAGTGCATGTCGGGATGACGATGCTGGAACGATATTGTGCAGCCCTAATCATTTGCGTTGAAACATTTTCATCCATTTATACGAGCAAGACTTGTTACTTAATAAACACTATATTTGCTGAATATTTCATGCTATGAGTATCTTGTGGAACTGTCGGAGCGAATGTCTCACAGCACGGTAGGACGCAGTCGGTTAATTTCAATGAATTACGCATGAAGATGAAACAGATAAAATTGCCCGACGGGGCAGGACGTGGCGCTTGGCAACCCTACATCTCAATGAGGTAGTGGTCCTTTAAGACTTTCTAATATTCTCTGCAGAAAGA
>JAVGVS010000039.1:1902777-2122777 GCA_032718565.1 Distichodus sexfasciatus | reverse complement strand
CACGGGGCAAACACACTCTCACCCAACCAGTCACACCTTACGGCCCAATTTTAGAGTCGCCAATTAACCTATATCGCATGCTTTTAGACTGTGGGAGGAAACCGGAGCCCCCGGCGGAAACTAGAGGTCGACAGATATATCGGGCCGATATTTGGCATATTTTACGATATCGGCATCGGCCGATATCCGAGTGTAGTACGCCGATATTCAGGCTGGGTGGGGTGAAGAAGACTCAGGGACTGGATTAAGAGATTAAAACTAAAGATCATTTGCACTCTCCTTTTTGTATTGCTGATTACAATTTTATCTTCCCTCAGGAATAGTTTGTAACTTTGTAACTTTGTTTTGTTTACAAATTATTAGTCAAGTTCAAATGTTATATTAAATGTTAAATGTTATGTTAAAAATATCAGCAGCATATATCGGCCATCGGCTGACGCTGACTTCTTAATATCGGCATCGGCTTTAGAAAAACCCATATCGGTCGACCTCTAGAGGAAACCCACGCGAACACGGGGAGAGCATGCAAACTCCACACTGAAAGCCCCTACGGCCGAGCTAGCGATCGAACCCAGGACCTTCTCGCTGTGAGGCGGCAGCGCTAACCACTGCGCCACCGTGCCGCCCTTGCTTGCCAACACTGCGCGCAGGATCAGGTTTTTGGTTCTGAAATCCATGTGCAGTCAGTAAGTCTGCGTCGTGTGGAGGAAAATGAAAAATTAAGCACTAATCTCATGTCCGGAGAGGAATCATTACACGAACATTAGCACCAACACCATCCCGATTACTGCTCAGTGGGAGCCTCCGAACCCCAGTGAAAGCCGGGGGACACAGCCAGGCGTACGATTGCTCTCACACACACACACACACACAAAAAGGGGGGGCCCGCATATTACTTCTAGTTACTGTTGCTTGTGTGTAATTCAGCGTTAGAGGCAAGTTTTTTTTTAATGAGTTGTGACAATGAACTCTAGCCCTTTTCCTCACACTCACTCTCTCTCTCTCTCTCTCTCTTCGTTCCTTCTCTCTCTCATCAGGTTTTGCCTTAGATGGGGTTAAAGCAGTGCTGAGTGGTGAGAGTCCCTGAGGGAACGTTACTGAGGGTCTATCCCTCTGGCAGACAACGGCAGACTCACACTGACATAATGACCTAAAATACTCCACGAATTGGTTGCAAATAGTCTCACACTAACGCACACAAATATATACAGTATATATACCGTATATATTTACACTGACATTTGTTATTGTAAATAAATAATCATTTCGCGGTGCCTGCGCAGTAGCTGCCTGACTTCATAACTTAGATCACCTCCTAACCTGGGTGTTTTTAAACCCAAGCTTAAAACACACCTGAACTCCCCAGCTTTTCATCTACAACATCCTGTTTTTAAGCAGCACCTGTTTTAACGCACGAGCTCGCCACTAGGGCTGGGCGATACGACGTCAAACCAGTATCACGATTAAACAAAACATTTACCTTAATTACAATCAATGAAGAATTTTGGCTTGTTTTTGTTTGCGCTCATATTTCACCAACTTGGTTTAAACTGTAAATTTGCCCAGTTATTAAAGATGGGATTTTTATTAATGAAAGACTGCATGTACAAGGCGGGGTCCAAGCCGGGGCAGTTCGCCAACACATCGCAGGACACACACACACTCGCAAAACCACACTCACATTCACATCCACACCGTACAGGGCAACTTAGAGTCACCAATTAACCTATAGTGCATGCTTTTGGACTGTGGGAAGCCCCCAGAGGAAACCTACGTGAACACGGGGAGAGCATGAGGCGGCAGCGCCAACCACTGTGCAACCGTGCCGCCCTTTCCTGGACTTGAACAAAATTTCATTCCTGGACAAAATTTCATTGTGTTTCTTGTATATTTTGTGGGAAATATACATGCATATACAGCAATTCTAAGTGAGTGATTATTTGTCAATGTGAACCGGCGACCCTCGGATGACGGAGCCAACTCTATAACCCTCACACTACCAAGTTCTTTTTATCCGTTTCAGATAACGTTGACTCAACTCGACTTAGGTCTGTACATAATCACTTATAAATCTGCTCTCAAGGGAAAAACACTTCAGTTAATTACTCCATTAATATATTTAAAGGTGTCAGCTCCCACCCACATGGCCCGACTATTTTATGACCTCACACTTCTTGCCAAAACTAAGACAAGCCTGTGGACTCCAGCAGCATGCAGCAGGTGCAGCGAGTGTCACACACCAACCAGAGCTGCTCCTCCCCGGGAGATCGGAGTTACAGACACACAGACACACACACACACACCACTACCCCATCCATGGGGCAAAACTGAGTCAGGAGCCACATGTGAGCAGTCTCCAAACACACACACACACACACACACTTCACAGCGCATCAGATGTGTCCCAGATTCATGCTCTATGTGTGTGTGTGTGAGTGAGGTAAACTCTATGGTTTTTAATGTTTATGCATGAATGCATCTGCACAAAGGACACAGACCACTGCCCTCTCTGCATGCACACACACACACACACACACAGACACACACACAGACACACACGCACACACACTTTTTCCCCCTAAGCCTTTAATCCATCGCCTCAGTTTCTCTGAGATGCCCATATATTTCACAAACGCAAGTCAGCCAGAAATAAAAACGCAAAAGACACTAATATCACGTCTACAAATATCCACCTTAATAATTGAACGAATTACAGAAAGACACACAAACAGAATCCCTTTAAAAGGTTATAATCGCCACATTTACGCTCCTAAACCAATCCTTCACCTCCTCTCCGTCATTCTGTACTCTCTCCGAACAATGAAGCCCACCACAAGCTAATCTCGCTTCACTCCCAGGGGCCCTCAGGACACTCAATGGCAGACAGAAATAGTAGCGCCTCGGTAAACGACTGCACGTGGCGTGCAGAAGCCTGACGTAACGCTGCGAAACGCGGGATAGGAAAAGAAAGTCCCGTCAGCGTGACGCTCGCTTTTTAGAAACGCACGTGACTTCAGTGATCAGAGACTCTCCTCTCCTCGGTAACTGTGTGTTTGGGCTGAAATCAGGGAAACACTTACGACCAAAAGAGAGAGACTCAGGAAGAGCTTTAAACCAGGACATGACGATACAACTTTCTACCTGCTTGTTATAACAAAAACTCTTGTATAACTATGATGTATTTGTATAATAAGTGATCATAAATGCCGTCCCTCGCTGTCCTTGGTGGTAAGAGGATGATCAGAAAGTGAAAAATTGCTGCAGCCTCACCTGAACTCAGAGTGACACACTTCTAAAAACCACACACACTCACACTAAATCACCAGCGCAGCAACGGCATTCGTGGAGGACAGGTAAAGGTGTTAAAATTTAAAAAATCTGTCAAAAAGATAAAGCCATGACTTACCCAGAAGATGAGGTTGAAGAAGAACATCATGTACTTCAAGCAGCACAAGCAGCCCCTTGCCATGTTGCACTTCTTGAATTCTAGAAGGAACACAAAGGATAGATCCAGGTAAAAGACCACGTATTTGCTGCCCTTGGGAGCGCTGTACTTGTTGCCGCCGGCGTTCTTGTCGTCACCGGACCCCGCGCCGCTCTGACCGGACGACTGCGCCCGTGGGCCGGTGGAGCCGTAAAAGGCGCCGGCGGTGAACCCTCGACCCCCTAACGGCCGGCCCGAGGTGGAGGCGCGAGCAAAGTCCGAGTCGCGGCTGTCCACGGAGGGGCTGCGGTGGATGGCCGATTCCTCGCTACTTGACTTCTCCATGCTCTGGGGCTGAGGCTACACTCTTTCGTTCATACTCTACCATGTCTCTTTCAATAACCGGGCGAAAAGCTCCAACTACAACTCTCTCTTCCCACACCGTCTTCGGAGAAAGACCGGACCCCCTCCAACCCCCTCGTTCCCGGAGTTGGACCCTTCTTTTTGCTCGAAGAGAAAGAAGGAGGATGCAGGAATGCTGAGTGAAATACGACTTAAGAAATGTGCACCTGGCTTTCCTGCTCAGAGGAGAGAATTAACGAGTCGACTCGAGAAAAAAAAAAAAAACGAGTGTCAGTCCGGCTCAGCTGCTCCTCTCTCTGCTGACCTCAGCGCAGCTTTCCACGGGAAACTCTGAGAGTTCCCACAGCTCCCCAACTTCCACTCTCCTCCTTCTCGCTTCCCCTCTCACGCTCTCGCTCTCCACAGCTCTCTCCCTCTCTTCAGTTTTTCTGCTTGCTTCAGTGTCTCATGGTGCTGAGAGTCCAGCCCTTCTGCGTTGCTCTTCTCTCCTCTTCTCTCCCTTCCCTTCCTCTCCTCTCCTCTCCTCTCTTCTCCGTCTCTCCGACACAGTGCTGCAGCTTATGTGTGCTATTATCGGCAGCTGCATCTACAAGGCATTCCCTGCTGTCCCCATCCGGCACTGAGCCTTCTATCATCCCCTCCCCTCTCTCTCTCCCTCTCTCTCTCTCTCACACACGCGCTACCTCTCCTCCTCCTCCTCCTCCTCTTCTCTAGCCCCTCCTCTTCTCCCCCCCCACGACAGTCTGTCAACCAATAGGGCAGCGGCTCTGGGCTTCAGTCCGCCCCCCACGGCTGACATTATGTCTTTAATAAGCTTATCACTGCCATGCTTTTTCCTTTTTATTATTTTTCGCCTATACAAGTTCAGCGCTCGCGTCAACGCCGCCAGCCTATCGAGCAATTTGGCCATGGATGAATTAAAAAAATTAAATAATAAATGTGAGAAAGAAAGAGGAGAAGGGGAGGGTGAATTATCAGCAGAATACACCAAAACCAGCACATCTTTAGTCAATTAAAGAGAGAGCCTCGTTTAGTATGTAAGCGACACCAGGACCGGAACTGAAAGTTGTCTTTATATTCAAGACGAGAGCTTGTGCCTCAAGACCTTATCGCTTTGCTGTGATTTGAATTCTTGTATCAATTAACGTTTGCCCGAGTTCTCACTCCCTCAAAGGACACTCGTCTATGGTCAGACTTAGAATGAGAAATGGGTTTCCAGCTTTGCTCGACAGCACCAGTGTGCATACAGCGACGCTAGTAATTTAATTTAACTACTTAGGGGTAGCGTAACGGTAGGGTGTTCACTTTGTAATCAGAAGGTCGCCGGTTCAAATCCCAGACCAGTAAAGGTACCACAGGTACTCATGACCAAAAGGTACCGTCTCGAAACACTGCTACCCGTGCACCGTCAAGAAAAGCTGCCCACTGTTTCTTCACAGATGGATCAAATGCAGAGGTCACATTCGTTGTGGTGCAGTGTTTACCGTGCTGTGTTCACAATGACAAATAATCACTCACTTTCACTGCTTTTCACAAAGACAGCTATTTTCAACAAACACGTGTCTGCAATCGGTGCTGAATTGCCAGAAGTGACAGCTGATAGGCTACTGTGTCCACGCAACACATGCTCAACGCGTCACAGCACCCTCATGGCAGCTGCGAGATGGAGTCGTAAGAGTACTCCTTAGTGAAAATGGCTGGCGCCTTTTAGTCAATTGTTAGTATTAATTTGCTAATGTCAGAAATCATGTGCTTAAACAAGCCGTTTAGATTTCTCCTCTACTTCTGCGTCACAGTAGGAGACATTTAAATAACTCCACCCTCCTATCTGAGAAGCTCCGCCCACCAGGTAGAACTGCTAGCGCTTCCTGATCCGCCATGTTTTCTCATAAGCGCTAGTGTAGGAATCTTAATTAAGAAGTCTAGCGGCGGAGTGTTGTGGTGAACATGTACGGCTGTGTGGATGGTCTGTTAGCAGCAGCCGTGTGGATTATTTTCACGTGAGGTAAACTCTCGCCGTGCAGTCTACACCCCAGTTCTGGAGTGAGGGACGTGTGTGGGGCAGCAGCGGCTCATTTGCATTTAGGAATACTAATGAGAAACAGCCTGTTCTGAAAGGGACTGAAACAGAGGAGTAAAAATCAGGTGAAAATGTCTAATCTGAGAGAGATTTACTGCAAACTACTGCAGAGACGTTTAGTGGAGCTCATAGACCTACTTTACCTTGTTTGAAAAAACCCACAAGTGACAAAGGTAACCATAACAACAATAATCAGCTGCGGGTCAACAACAATGGCAGGCGACGACACACGAGTTCTAGTGTGTAAGGAGACTTTTTTAACCGAATGTTGTGTAAACGTAATTAAAATGAGAAACGTCTAAAGAACTGTGTGTTCATAAAAATATCTAGACACGTGTAAACAGGCCCATAGTCAGTCTCTCTGTTGCTTAAAACAGCAGCTTGGCTGTAGCTTCGTTACTTTTAGTGATAAGTAGCTATTAGTTGGAAAAAGCTACTGTTTAAAAGTAGCCTCCCCAACACTGGACATCGTTTAGTTGGCCTTGTCCCCGTGCTCTCTCTCTCTCTCAACTTCCTTGTAAGGAGCCCCGATAAACTGGCAGCGTCTGCGCCTCGGGAATTATAGCGCCATTTCAAGAACGGAAACTGGAGACTGCCTCGCGGATATTCAATGCTTTCCTACAGAGAGCCGACGGGGACGTATCCTGGATTACCTGCCACTCATTCGCGGAATGACGCTGAGGGATTAGGGTGGGGTTTAGTCCCCAGTTCTTCATCAGAAACTGCTACGTAAAAACGTGCAAGCTGGAAATTAAAACTGCAAATTAATATGAAGTTGCTTCGTACGTGTGACGGGACGATGAAGAAAGAGGTTAAATTACCTGCAGGAAAAATGTTCTAATTAACTGTAAGTCTATTACTTTCTCTTTGTTATTCCAGTTGTCTGCAGGCTTTGACAGTTAGATTCATTGAGAGAATGAGGAAGGAAGTTCCACAAGGCCAGAGCCTCATTATCTCTTAATTCAACTCGTGTATCTGATGATTATTTTGGTCTTTCTCAAATACGCTGGAACAAAAGCAGAAAATACAGCAGTTCTCCCTCTAAAAGCAATAGCCAGGGCTTTTTGTTGTGCATTATCAGAACCACTGTTTCCTCTGATTGTAGTGGTAAAGCACATTGTTTATGGGCTGATTTTCCTCTGTTTCATTCCCTGGCTAACACCTCATCATAATGCCTCACATTAATCACGCTGCCATTCTCTAAAATGTGCTTCGAGGAGAAATAAGCGGCATACCAGCTCGCAGGAAGAATTAAGACGGCTGCCTGTGTGAAAAGACGGACGTAGGCACACAATACTGACAGAAAGACAGAAACACAGAGATAAAAGAGGTAGAGCGGCTGGCTGCAGGACTGATAAATGGATGGATGAATTGATAGATGGAGAGAGGATTTTTTTTCTTCATTTGATTCAGTGTGATTTTTTGTTGATCTGCCACAGTCAAATGGGAAAAGCAACTCAAAACAGCAATCTGGAAACAAATTCATCTATGTATTGAATCGTGAATCGCTTATGAATCGTGAATCGATTTTGAACCGAATCGTGAGCCCAATAATCAGAATCGAATCGTGAGGTTTTCTGAATTTGCAACCCTACTAAATAAGGGTATAGTTTGCTATACAGTATTTATATTATATAATTTAATTTAATTCACTAATTAAGCCAACCTTAATCTCTTTATATATAAAAGCAAAAAAGCATCATCCGAAGAAACAAGAATGCATGTGGCATAAGATTATCGCTACCCATTTATGCATTTACAGCTTTTAGCAGACACTCTTATCCAGAGCAACTTCCATTTTCCTAATTTCAGGGACAGTCTCCCTGGAGCAACTTGGGGTTAAGGGTCTTGCTCAGGGACCCAGTGATGGTAGTGGTGGAAGTAGGATTGACAAACTGCAATGCACATTTGTGACCCTCCACGGCAAAACCAGTTGCTTGTCGCAACGGAGGTTTCCGAGAAAAACGACGTGTTGCGTGGGGTAAAATGTTGGCTTTTTTGTTTTTAGTGTTTTGAAACAGTGGAAGGTCTATACTGTACTGTTGTGAATAAATTTCACTGAAAAACTTACCCTTTCCATCCTAAAAACGTGACTTTCTTGAGGTGAGGAATTCAATTCCAGCAGAATGTTAAAAGTTTCTGTTTTGACCGCTCTACTCCAATATTTACGGTAAATCCACTGGTTGACTAGCGTGAAGATATTTCTGCGGAATCCATCTTCATCTCTCGAGTTCAGTCAACGTAACGCAGGTAGGCTATCCGTGTGGCTGTGAATGCAGCGCAGGCTACCGTAAATGCAAACGTAGCCGCGACCGCACCAAGCGTCTGTGAGTGCTACGGCGATAGTCAACTTCAAAGGCAGATTTCTCCGTTTCTCACTTGGCGTGACAGGAGAAACCCGACTCCTTTGAATGTTGATATCTCAGTCATATGTCGTCTGATTCATTCGATATATATATCATTTTGAAGGTTGAGTTATGCCCTTTCATAAAAAAACCAACTCAATTTTGAAAATTTACAACAAGCGACTGGTTTTGCCGTGGAGGGTCACATTTGTGTTCTGACAGCTTTCTATCAGGGTGAGTATTAACATTGATATTTCCATCAATTCTGTCAGATCAGACAACACGGGCAACCCTTCACTCCGGTTTCCCAGATTTACTGTTGTATCTTCATAGAAAAATAACTACATTTTTTTAAAAAGTGTAAATGTAATAAATAACATATTAATTAATAACAGCAATAATGCTGCCGCAGATTTAAACCCCGGCCTCTTGAGAGCCTCCGAGCAGCGGGGTGTTGGTTATGTAGAAGTGCTAATGCTCTTTGTGGGCATCACGGTGAACACTAGTGAAGGCTGAGTTAAGGACAGATGGGGCAGAGCTGCAGCTCAAAGCTCTTATGGCAAATCTCAGTAATACGCTGTTTGGCCGTGGCTACGCTTTAATCCATTTCCACTGTGCCTCAGTAGGGGGTAACAAATCTTACAAACCTGAAGTTACTTAAGACTGAAAAATAACCAGCAACAGGTTGAGCGGAAGTCGGACAACGAGACTGAGCTTCTATTTTACACCTTCAGTGTCAAATATGCTCTCAGAAAATGTTCTGTACTTCTTTCAAACGTACTGAAACATTCTTTCACTGGTGCATTTACAGTTAGGGCAGTTGGTAGTGTAACGGTTAGGGAGTCGACCCCACGTTTGGAAGGTCGCCGGATCAAGGTCCACACTGATAAAGGTACCACTGAGGTACTCATGAGCAAGGCTCCATCCCCAGCACTCCCGAAAAGCTGCCGACTGCTCCTTCTCTGATGGGTCACATTTCATTGTGGTGCACTATGTGCTGTGGTGAGTTCACAAAACTTTAATTAAATTTGCCACCAGGTGATTACTACTGCTGCCACACCTGCAGGAGTTATACCTTGAAGAACCCCAAAACTGTTTAAAAACTTGCCGCTGGTGACACACTTGACTGGTAGTGTTTGCAACTTTGTGCCTGTGTCTGGGCAAAAGATGGCTTTATAACATTCTTTGTAACTTGTAACAGCAAAACATGAATCTGGACATAAACTGACATTTTATTGCTCACTGTTAAAGTTGTCATATATTGTTAATATGAAAACGTTATGTAATAACTGTCCTTTCACAAGACGTTCTATCTACATGTTTAAGGTGTGATAAAAATGACTTTGCTGTAAAAGTTTATTCTAAACATAACATTGAAGTAATGTAGAAAAACGGTCAACATTCCTCAAAGTTATGCACAAAGTTAAATAGGTCCTTTTTGAGTATTTGTATTACTAAAAATCTCACAGTTTGACAGCACTTTCTTAGAAGACAGAAGGACGTCAGGTGGAGTGCTTACTCAGCACCTGGCAAAGTCACTCTGCATCAAAGCAGGTGCTTCTATAGAGAACAGTCTGGAAAAACAGCATGTATTAAAGCTGGTCCTGCAGAAAGGCAACAAGTAGAAAAATAAACACTGCATAGAGTGACGAGGAGAAAGTCACAGAGTGATGAATAATGATTATTGCTTCATTTCTTCACAACGATTTCAGGTAAAATGAGACACAGAAGTGTGTTATAAGCCTGCTGGAGTCCTTTCCGGGGTCTGAGTGTCAATTTCAACCAACGGTGTAGGAAATCTCATCACAATTGATGGAATTATAAACACCGAGAAAGAAACAAATAATGGTTCTCCTTTATAAATATGATCCTGGACTTGTGGTTATTTACTGACCTTCTTTATTCACAAATAAGCAGCTTATAAACATTCATGCGTAGATGAAGACTAAGGATCGACAGATTATCAGCCGGGCGATTATCGGGGGGCCGATGTTAGGCATTTTGTTGATCATCGGTTTCAGTGGTTAATTTTGACCATCTCCGATATTGAGTAATTACAAGGTGAGTTACTGTGGCTCCGCTGCCGTCTCTTCTCCTTGTGCCGTTTGCTCTCAACTCGCTGCTTCATTTAATGTTCCGCACACAACAGTCTCTGATTGGCTACATGTCACACGAGTAGCAGCTAATCAACACTGAAGCCTCATTGTCGGAAGCTCAGAAAGGAGAAGAGGAGAGTGTTAGCTGAGCTTGGTGTTTGTAAATGTAAAAAAATTTGTAGATCGGTTACAAATATCGGTTATCGACCCCGTTAACTAGCAATAATCGGTATCAATATCGGCCCTGAAAAACCAATATCGGTCGACCTCTAATGAAGACACGTGTGCATCGCTTCGTATCAGCAGAATCAATATTACACGGTCTCTCCACCAACGTATATCAATATTTTAAACCAAAACATTGTCCTCCCAATGGGAATCTTGTGCACTTTAAGGACTTTAGCCGTAACAGATTCCTAAAATCATTGTTGCCGACAGAGCCCACAGCACTGAGCCCTCCATGTGGAAAGCAACAGGAGAAAGAAAGAAGCGTGGCGTTTTCCCTCCCGATGCCCCGTTCGATACCGCCTGCGTCAATGTCGCCACGCCAGCAAACAGCCATTCATTAGGCCACTTCTGGGACTCGCTGCAGTTAACCGGGCCCTCGGCTGACAGGACACGCAGAAGACGGCGCTTCACACTCGATACGCTCACGTGTGTGTGCACACACAGAGAGTAGCCCGAGCCCACAAACGAGCAACTTCGAAGCACGGAATTGAAAAGGACTGTGGCGACTCAGAGGGAATATTAACGGGCTCTGCTGTCCTAAAAAACCATTAATGAAAGCCACAAAAACATTGCATTTCCAAGTAGCCGTGTAAATTTTATGTAAAAATATGCTTTATTGAAACACAATACATCGGTTCGATGTCTTCGGATGCCACAGTCTGCTACAATACGATTACGATTCAGGAGCCGGAGATCAATAAGAGACAATATCGTTTGATGATTTAAAACTTCAATTCAAATCAAATCACAAAGACAATTTAAAATATCATTGGACATTTTTATTTCTGAGCTCAACTAGACATTCATATAAAAACAACGGCTCTCGTGCATCAACAATTTTTAAGCATAAAAAATTACCCATAAAACCCACTTTTTTCCCCAAGATTCTGACATTCACCAATGTTTACTCATTTAAGATTTGTTGCTAGATAAGAACAGAATGTAAAACTGCTGAAGGGCTTGCTTACTAAATTATACTGCACATACAATTGTACTGCAAAATATTAGCCTAATGATTTTTCAATTCTTAATTTGTAAAATAATGCTATTTAAATATTTTAACTTATATCTTTATTTTTAAGGCAATATAAATGTCAGAAATGTGTCAATTTTTTCTGAACAATTCCACTCATAAAATATCAAAAAGTAACAAAAAATCATTAAATTTTTATTCTTGCATTGAATATCAATTAGATGAGAAATGAGAAACATTTAATCATTAATCATTTAAATGAGAAACAGTTTTTAAAAAAGACCTCCTCTACAAAGTCTTGGCGAGGGCCGCTGCAATATGTACAATGTCTAATAGATGTTTTCATTTTAGATCAACTAAATGGGATCGTTGACCATTGAAGTGATATATATTGATGTATCGTTACAGCCCTGCTCCTGAGCTGGTGCAATGTGAAGCCAGCCCTAAACGTCTACGTCACAAGAGCCTTAAAACTATCGCTGGGCCGTCGTCATCCCTTAAATGACAAAACCGTATTTATATAAGATGCAGAGTGTGAGCCGGGATTTCATTAGCACTAAATGTGTTTGTTAGCAGCGTAACGGTTAGGGAGTTCGTCAAAAAAGCTGCTCGCAGAGGTGCTGTGGTGTGTTCACAATGACAAATCATCGGAGCCGGGTGGGTTTTAAGCAAGGGTCCGGGTTCCACATGCTGCAGTGCAGCTTTTGTGCTTTAGCATTCTATCTGAAGCAGAATAAATCTAGCAGCTCACGCAACATGCGCACTGCCAACACCCAATGGGGAGGAGCGGAGGTCGGAGAAAGAGAAAGAAAGAGAGAAGGGGAGAGGGAGGGTTAGAGGAGAGGTGGAAAGAGCGGGGAGGACGGGTCTTAGACCATTTTTCTGTGGTTAACGCTGCTGTTCCATTGAGATAGCAGCATGTAAACCGATGTGTACACCAGTGTGTATTGCAGCGCAACGATAAAACTGTTTCAGTTCCTGCCTTAATCCCCGGTAGCTTGTGTACCAGAGAAACGCCATCCACACAGGCCCGAGCCGGTCTGCTTAGGCTTGCGCGAGTGGGGTCGGTGGGCTTGGGGGTAAAGGATAACTCTATTTAAGCAGCACTATGGCTCAATAATAAAAGAGCAAGTTCAAAGTCTGCCTAAGTGGATTGTTCTAAAGCTGAGTCTAAATAGAGTGAAATGATTACACTGAAAGATAGAGGGAGATCAATGGATCCTTAAGAGTCTTACCACCACACGACTCCAAGTCTCAGTTTGTGGGTTTTATGGGATAAAACCACTTTAATCAGGCCGCCTACGCCCCACACTCGCTCCCTTCAGCGGGCGCGGGAATCTATACCGTCTTAAAATGGAAAAGAGTAACTTTTAAAACAATAGCCTTGAAATTAGGCTGGAGAACAAACTGTTCCCTAGCATGGTGAAGAGCAAGAAGGTCCTCTGATGATTTATGAAAGCTTGGGAAACAGAAGCGGAGCTGCTGAGTAGCTAACAGTCTTCACCTTACTGAGTAAGCGCCGTCGTGAACAACTGGTAACGATACGGCAAAGCTCAAGCGCGTCGAAGCACTGCGTTGTCGAAGAGGACCTCCCCCCCACACATAACTCTTTTTGACAAGACAAGAGAAACATCCGCACGGCCGAGGCCACTCTTTTAGAGCTAATGACGACTAATGCTGTTTGTCAGCAAACGCTCGACCCTCAGAAGACTTTCAGCCACTCTGTTAAATGTCAGCTTCCACATCACTCTAGTCAATGTAGATAAATGAGTCAATTAATGGACCTTATTCTAGAAGAGAACAAATTGTGGGGGTCTTATCGCTTCCCTTTCTAGCCACTGGTGTTGGATCTGAGAAGACTCACACCTACAGGTGTGTAAACGGAGGACCACACACACACACACCTCTCAGGGCCGGCCAAATGCCACAAGGCCACTCTGAATAAGCACAATGACAATGAGCCATCCGGCAACTCGGCAACAGCTCGACTCCGCCGAGTCTGGCAATTCGCACAACAGTATGTCGGCTATGGTTATACTTGGCTGTTCGCTTCGTTTAGGCTTCCTCCAGAACTGTGAAAAAGAAAAAAGAAAAGCCAAAAGTTATTTGGAGCCTCCAGCTCAAGCCAGACGTCCATTTCCTGTGACATGCACCGATACAGCCGGGCTTCTGTGGCTTCTAGATAATTACCAGGACAGATGAGGAGGATCACTGCGGATCTTCTTCTCCTCTCCGCTGGCTCCTCTGTGACTCATTAAGGTTCCAGAACATGAAGGCCCAATAAGACCCTCGGCAGAACTAAGAACACAATAGACCCGATGTGCAGTGTTCTGGAGTCTCCACTGATAAGGTCAGACATAAAGGTGGACATTTGCTGTTAATCACTGCTTAATTATATCAATACGAGGGCCGGACGGTGTGACTATATGGCCTGATTCCTCAATGAGCCGTTACGTGACCAGACTGCTGCTAGCGGCCCACCATTTGGTGTAATTCCTGATTTGTCTACTTGACAAAGAAATCGTTTGGCTCAAAAAATGATATCAGCTGTTCAGCAGCATAAGCTCCATAAAGACTTGTTTTATCTTGTGACCAAAGTTAATTTCATGCAATAATTTTGAGTCACCAAACTGTTCCATAGGAATGATCTCTTTTAACAGTGTTATTTAGTTACTCCGAGGTTTACATTTACAGCATTTAGCAGACACTCTTATCCAGAGCGACTTACAACAGTGCTTAGTAGTCCACGACTGTTCTTAGATCTGTAAACTATGTCAACAACTGTAGTTAAACCAAATTACCGCAGCCTAAGTTTTACACTTTAATGAAAAATGGGTTAGAGAAAAACGAAAGTTTACAGACAGACATATGTTAGTGTTTTTTTTTGATGGGTAAGACAACATAGATAGTAAGGGGTAAATTAATCCCCTACATACTCTTTGAAGAGGTGTGTCTTCAGGCGACGTTTGAAGACAGCAAGGGACTCGGCCGTTCTTACGGCAAGCGGAAGTTGGTCCCACCACTGAGGAGCCAGAACTGCAAAGAGTCTCGATGCATGTTTTCCTCTTCTCTTAAGTAGAGGTGGTTCCAAACGAGCAGCGGCTGATGCTCTCAGAGGCCGAGAAGTGACACGTTGTTTAATAAGTGCTGATAAGTAAGGAGGTGCTGTTCCAGCCGTGGCCTTAAAGGCAAGTGTTAGGGATTGGAACCTGATGCGAGCAGCCACAGGGAGCCAGTGCAGGTTCCGCAGCAGAGGTGTGGTGCGCGAGAATTTAGAAACGCTGAAGATAAGTCTCGCAGCTGCGTTCTGGATCAGTTGAAGTGGTCGTGTTGCTTTCATGGAAAGTCCACCCATTAGGGAGGTTGAGGCTTGGAGGTTGTTTGTTCCAATTTAACAGAATAAACTTATTTGCGGCATAAGAGACAAATCCAAGTCTTTTAGTGGCCTTGTCTTGGACTAAGATGTAGTACCAGTGGAATTTTACCATTCAAACTCAAAACTAGTCTAGGACTAGGCTTAATCTTTGACTGGGAAATTGGCCCATAGAGTCCAATTTACTCTCCAGGTCTGTGTCAAAAAGGTACTTCACATTCTTTCCACAGAGCAGTGGCAGTGGTTTTCTGCAGAATCCTCATTTTGTAGATAAGAATATTTGCAAAGCCCTCACACTTTTCTGACACACATAAATATGCATTTTGCTTTTAAACACCACTGGAATTTACTAATTTACTGATTGATAAAAAAATGCCAGACAAAACAGGAATTTCTGTCCTTATTCCGATGATTTTTTGGCACCTGGAAATTCCAGATTAGGCAATGTTCTAAAGCCATGGTCATCTTGACCATCGTACAACAACAGATAGGGTAGGACCAAGATACTATACGTTCTAATCCAGCAGTTGGTAGCGTAACGGTTAGGGAGTGCGCCCTATGATCGGAAGGTCGGCAGTTAGAATCCCGGACTGGTAAAGGTATCACTGAGGTACTCATGAGCAAGATGCCGTCCCCAAGCACTGCCCCCTTGGTGCTGCCCATGTCAGCTGCCCACTGCTGCTTCACGGATGGGTCAAAAGCAGAGGTCACATTTTATTGTGGTGCACTGTGTGCTGTGCTGAGGTGTGTTCACCATGACAAATAATCACTCAGTCACTTCCAGCAGTATGCTAATGCCAGACGTGCCACTATTAGAACCCAGAGCAAGACCTGAACTCCAAAATTGTTCCACGGAGACTGTCCCTCCAATTAGCCAATGCATGTAGCTGTGGAAATGTAATAAATGGAAAACCAGCAATCATTATGGACCTTGGATCGTAATAAAACTTTAATGCTAGTTCACACATTCTTGCTCATGGCATATTTGAACGTCTGGATAATACGCAGCTCTTTTCAACTGCTGAAACTGAGAGAAGCTGAGCGGTCTGGGGACTGACTTTGAAGCTTTCGGCAGCCAGTACAGATAATTGAAGGAGCTTGCTGTGGCTGGATGTGGTTGTTTTTTTTTTTACGCTGAACCCCCTCCCCCATGGTGCCTTTTTGATGAAGAAAATTGGCTAATTTTCCTTCTCTGCTTGGCTCTATTGCACTACCCCCACTTGCCCCTTGTGATCACGTAGAACTGAGCTTGTTCAATCTGCAAAGCTGTTTAGAAACAGAAAATGCTAGAAATGAGGTTCTAGAACAAAAGAAGAAAAAAAAGGCTTGAGATTCCACAAAGCTTCCCAGAAAGTGAGGGGATCCTGCCCCCGTTAATGTATCACCCCGACTAATTCAGCATCATCTGCATGACACAGTATTTGGCAATAATATTTTACCTGATTATTAGTTCAGACACTAGTTAGCCACAACATTAAAACGATTACCTGAAAAGGATAAGGGCCTGTTTTCACCAAACACATATTTTCCACAGAGAGCGGTCAAACCTCACTTCCAGAGCTCTTTCTCAGGACTTTCTCTCAGCGCTCATTGTTGCTAAGTTAAAATAAGCGTCATCGGACACTCCCACACTCGTTCCTCTTTCCACATGTTTGATGAGGTCGCTAGTTTAGCCGACAAGATGGAGAGAACTCGTATCTTAGCATTAGTGGCAGCATTTGAAACAGATTCTCACGTCTCCGAGACGAGGCCGCGCAAGTAAACAGCTGGGAGTGTATAACCGATTTATACGTATGTCCCGCCCCTTCCTCGATTTCCACTGGATAGTGCAGCACTGTTTTAAAAGTTGAATGTATTTCGACTTGAAGAGTTTTGAGCGCTGCGGCAAAAAAAGTCTCCACCTACGTTTGTTTTTTCTGCTGAAGGCGGAAGAGCGGAAGAGCTGAAACGATTATTTGACTCACTCGAATCATTCAATTACAAAAAATGGTCTAGGCAATTTTTCCAGAATCGCAGCTTCGTTTAATTCATTGCACTCTCTAGTGCCTGCGCCGCTTGCGTTTCACACGGAAGCTTATTAATGATGCACAACGTTTTTAGAGACGCAATCAAGACAAGACCTGATCCCTCAGTATGTGAAAGTATTTGTGAGATATTCCGTGCACAAAAACAGAAGTAAATACGTAAAAACCCATAAATGACATTTTTGCGATGTAAACATGCGCCCTGTTTGTGAGCGCCCGTGTTAGCACGTCATTACTTGCTAAAACGCTCAAGTTCAGTTTAATCAGCAATCTGCGTTACATAAGATCTTCTATTGAATCCGACAAAACAGCCAATCCTTCGCTCCCCATACACGTGAGTGAACCTCGCCGCCCATCATCCTGTTACCAGTTTTCATTCCTTGGACCACTTTTGGTAGCTCCTGACCACTGCAGAGTGGGAACTTCCCACTAGAGCTGCAGTTTTGGAGATGCTTTAATCCAGTCGTCCAGCCTTCGTTATAATTTGGTCACTTTGAGTCGCTAAACCATTATGCTGTCCCCCTTTTTAAGCTTTAGACTTCACCTTTCACTTACTGCCAGTGTAACAACATAATCAAATATATTCACCTCACCTGTCAGTGCTCATAATTTTATGACTGAACGGTGTATATTTAGTTGTACCTCAAATCACCATTTTATACGCCACAGGCATGTTCAAACCTAAAATGGCAAAAACAATAATAAATTCAAGGCAGCAAAACAAGATGAACCGAGTTTAGTCTTAAGCTCACCGCTGAGCAGAGGAAACTCTCTAAAATCTCAGAACTGAAAGGTGACAAATGATTTGGGCAGACACACGGCATGTTTATGCCTCCTGCTGACTGCAGTGAGAAAGCAGAAGACCACACACACACACACATACAAGAAAGAGATAGAAATGGAGTGTGAGAGGCACAGCATGGTAAACTTTGGCCACATCCATCAGGCGGAAGCAGATAAGTCAGGAATGGGAATGTGAACCAATCAAAGTGGTCCAAACACAGTCTGCAGCACATTAGAATGCGGAGCAGATGGAGCAGCATCTCTGGCCTCAGCAGACCAATGACGGCTGCCGGACCTGCAACCTCAAGTGTCAACGAGATTGGAATCCTCTCATTTAAAGGCGTAAAATTATGCCAACTATACAGAGAACAATGGGCGAATAGAGCTTCAGGTCTAGCTCTGAAACAGCTCATCCAAAGTAAACTGGCGTAGCTCATTTTCAAACCCTTTCTGCTTCAAGGGGCTGAAAGGAATAATAATTGTAACAAAGTTCCGTGATAGCATCGATGGAGAAGAGGAGACCTCATCCCCTCGGTCTATGGATTAGTGCACTATCAAAAATGGTGCATAATACATTTTAGCACATTATGCATTGTGAATCATTCCAGTGAGCATAAGTCAGCTTCTGGTTATCTTTTTAATAGCACTAAGTTTAATTAAAGTTCACAAAAAAGTTAAGTCGGAAATTGTGGGCTGCTGGAAAGACCCTCGAGCAGAAGTGTTAAATCCCAGCAATATGGCGTTCCTGCATTAAACAGCCCTATAGTTTTATATTAAAAGCACATTAATGTCTACTTCTAAAGACTTTCTTCTGTTCACATGCCAACCCATCCCTAACATACTGAGCAAAAAAGTGGTGGAAAAGCTATATTTAGGCCGAGTCCACACGGACGTCTGAATCGGACGTGCGGCGTGAGTGACAACAAGGCTTTAGTGTTGAATATCTATTACTCATGTGACATATAGCCAATCAGAGACTGTTGTGGGCGGGACATTAAATGAAGCAGCGAGTCGAGAGCAAACATCACCGAGAGAAGAGTGGGCAGTGGAGCCAAAGTAGCGCACCTTGTAATCACTTAATATCGGTGACGGTCAAAATTAAACACAGATATGGATAATCGGCCCGGACGCCTTGCGCATTCTGCAACGCTACATGGTTATTTGTAGAGATGTCACGATACCGCTTTTTTAATGTCCAATCCGATATTCTACATTTAGATATCTGCCGATACGATGTAAATCCGATAAAGTCTCTGAGCTGCTTTTGCAGAGAACTATATTTCCCACAATCCTCCGAGCACCCCCCAGAGTCGTGTCACAATGAAGCGTTGGGCGCCCGTTCCAGAATAAACGATGGAAAATCTAGGGGAAAATCGAAATAAACGGCAGAATTGTGAGTAGAACGCTGGTGGTTGTGGTTATTTATCAGCTTAAGTATGGTTTGTGTCTGTAATAAAGGGGACATTTTGACCGAACTGGAGCGTTTTGCGAGTAATGGCGCTCATGCGCACGGTCATTAACACAGCGCATGCGTCTACATCGCGAAAAATGTCATTTATTTGTTTTTATGCATTTACTTTTGTTTTAGTGCACGGAACATCTCACAAATATGTTCACACGCACAGGGATCGGGTCTCGTCTTCATCGCGCCACTGAAAACGTTGTGTGTCACTATTAAGCGTCCGTGTGAAATACAAGCGGCGCTGCTCTAGTGAGTAAAATGAATTAAACGAAGCTTCGATTCTAGAAAAATTGCCTCGACCACTGTTTGTAATAAAATTATTCGATTTATTGGAACAATCGTTTCAGCTCTACTTTACTGCAGTGCCATTTCTCATGCATAACGAATTGAGCGTGCACGCATTTACAGATCGGCTCCACTGAACGGCCCAATGCCACCGATACCCGATCCACATATTTGTAAATTTATTTGTAAAAACTAGGGCTGGGTTCAAAAAATCGATTCACCGATCATTATCGATTCTCGTTCGAAAAATACGATATAGATTCAAAAATTTGCGGATCGATCTTTTCCTGCGGCTATGCACTACTTCTCGCGACCGTGCAAGGAGAGCTATAAAAACGTGAGACCGGCGAAACCGAAACCAAATAGAGCCATGGCTGAAGCTGCTCCGCTCAAATCACCGTCTGGCCTAAAGGCCGATGTTTGGCAACACTTCGGTTTTAAAACAAGTTATTTTATAACCAAGCAAAACTAATATTGACGCAAAGAAATCTCCAAATAAATCGATATCAAATCGAATCGAGAATTGAATCGGATCATGACCTTGTGAATCGGAATCGAATCGATTCAGGAAATCAGCAACGATACCCAGCCCTAGTAAAAACTATATATAGTTATCAGAAAAGCTAGAGTGTTGAAAGTGGTTTCACTACGGATAAGCTACTGAAAAAAGTAGTTAAGTTAATCCTGCTAAATTATAGCTCCTCCCCAAAACTGCTGGGCGACTTCGACCTCCAACAAAACACACAAAATCCCTTTTGTGAATGAGAATGAAAACAGGCGAAGCCGCACGGAATTAGGGTCCAAATTAAATGCAGTGTTGCTGTGAACAAAGCACAGAGAGGATATGGAGGGGGATTAGAGCCACGAGCCGGTGAGGACACACAAGAGTCCAGCAGTGACTGGGTCCTCGTTACTGCAACTAAAACCTCTGTCATATGACTAATGCTGGCAAGACTGCCCAAGGCACACACGCTCTCCCTGACACACACACACAGTCGCGTATTACTATCTTTGTGAGGTCCTTCCACAGACTCCCATAATGACTAGATGTATATAATTTTTACGCCTACATCTAACTCTAACCTTAACCTCAGTAACCAAAAGCACATCTTTTACCTCTTTTAGTTTCTCAAAAAAACATGCAGATTCTCTATAGTCATTTTTCTTCATGGGGACCCCCCAAATGTCTCCATAAAGCCCCAAAAAATGACTAAAAGTGATTTTAGGGGACAAAAAGGTCCCCACAACACCATAAATACCCGGCCACACACACACACACCCTGCAGTAATACTAAGGTCAAAATAACCATAATCAACCCCACTCAGCTTCCATCAGGACATGAGCTAAATGATGAGGCCATTGTCCGACCCTGACTCAGAGCTGGCTTCAGAACATTTTGGAAATGTGTGTGAAATGTAGAATGAGTTCTTTTTCCATGCCTAGCTATGTAATCAGAACACCTCATCTGAGTCACCAAAAAGTGCTAGTGGAGGTGCTACTCAGGTGGCCTAAATTCAATCAGCCTCACTCAGCGCTGCGGCAAAAAGAACATTCGGGTGGGGTGTGGAGAAGGAGGGGGGCGGAATGTCACTCATGTAGAGCCTGAGGTGGTTCGGGGGGTTACACTACAATGCACCAATCAGTGTTACTGTCAGTAGGGACGCAACATTCCACTTTGCGGTCCGCCGTGTTGTCTCTCCGCACTTCTCTAAAAAACAAACCGGAAAATACGGTCACACAAGCACTTCCCCCTGCTATAGATAGGGGAGAGGTTTAAGTTACTCCGAGATTAGAGGAGAAAAGTAGAGCAGAGGGTCTTTATTTCAGGAAGCCGGAGAGAGAGAGGGGTGGACGGAAGAGAACGAGCTATAGCGAGCCGACCGAATGCCCACCCGGCCGCAGGATGAGCTCTGATGACTGCGATGCCGGCCGGCGACTTTATTCCACCTTTCCATAGGACTTGGAAATCCTGTGGTTAGAACTAAAGTCTATTTCCAGCCGTGGAGATATTGCAGCTATTGCGTCCGGATGGCGAGTGCTAAACTGAGCCAGTATTTTTTGTGGAGTGGACAACGTGGAGTTATAGTAGTCTAGTCGTAAAAGACTTGGTTATGCACCGAGAGGCTGCAGGTTCGAGTCAGGATTTGATCAATAAGTCATGTCAACATATTTCTTTTTAAGTGAGTGACAATTTGTCATTTGAACACAGCACAGCACACAGTGCACCACAACGAAATGTCACCTTTGCATTTGACCCAACCGTGAGGGAGTTTTTTGGCAGCCGGGGAGCAGTGTTTGGAGACGGTACCTTGCTTGTGAGTACCTGAGTGGTACCTTTATTAGTCCAGGACTTGGACTGGCGACCTTCCGATCACATGGCCAACTCTCTACCCGTTACGCTACCCACTGCCACTACTTCTTTTAGTTACTTCAACGTAAAACAATAAATTATGCAATTTCAATCTTTTCTGAGATTTTTCACGGCTATGTTTTAGATCCCGTCCACATGGGGTCTGGCGTTCATGGCGTCAGGTCAGCGCGGACTAAACGCTGACCGTTTTTCTGCTCGCTGCAGTGAATCAGAGCGTTCACCCAGGCGTTAAAGACCTGCGTGTTCGGATGACGTCAAATATATTTCGTCAGTTGGTTTTACATGAAGCGCATAATAGGAATATTAAACTAACTTAACGGAATCACGTTTTCTTTGCGTTCATCTGGATTTCGGTAGAAATTGGCACCTGGAAAACGTTGTATGCAGTATTTATGTGACGCCATCCAAACGCCCAGTCGACCGAACGCAGGTCACGAACGCCAGCTTGGACGCTCTGATTTGCTAGAATGAGCAGACGTTCAGTCCGCGGTCACCTGACTCCACGAACGCCAGAAAACACACCTGATTCAGACGTCACGGTTAAAATGTCAATCGGTAATTCAGTTACTAATGTGATTTGATATGAATGGAAATGACTGTGTTAAACCAGCAGATGATATTGTTCATACTGACTGCTGCTTCCTGAACTCAGGCTAATAGTGATATCAGCAGACATCAAAATCTTCTCAAATGAATCAAGATCACGTCGTATCGGGATGAAACTTGTGATTTACAGTCCTAGTTCTGGGATGTCTAGGAGATTCACATCGTCAGAAACCTCTGCGTCCAGGCAGGACAAGCTTGTAACCCTGAGGCGAGAGAGGGAAAAAGAGGTGGAAGTCCTGCATCAGTAAGTAGTGTGACTGAAAGAAGCCGAGTCTGAGACTCTCTTGCTGATGCTGGCTGATGTGAACCTCCCGCAGAGACGAGCTGCTACCGGTCTTCCTCCTTATACGAAGGGACTTGCTGCTATCAGATCCCTCATCGGGGTCAGACCATGTTAATAGGCAACATAAAGGAAGTGACTGACCTATCGGCCATGGCCACAGTGAGGGAGGCTAATGGAGGCGAGGAGGGGAGGAGGGAGAGAGGAGGATTGGATGGGGTTACAGAAGAAGGCCAAGTTGCTGACACAGCTTGTAAAGAGCTGGAGAACTGCATCCATACTTTGCTTCCAGAAGCATGAAAACAACAATGCTTACAGTAGTGGAATACGCAGGAAATTACTTTCATTATCACTATTTGTCATTAGATGTGCTCGGAAAAATTGTAGCGTTGTAGATTCTCACTGAAGGCACTATGAATGAACACATATGGAAATCTGTAGTAAACAAAAAGTGTGAAATAACCCAGAACATGTTTTATATCTTAGATTCTTGAAAATAACCACCCTTTGCTTTGATCACTGCTTTGCACACTCTTGGCATTCTCTCGATGAGCTTCACAAGGTAGTCACCTGAAATGGTTTTCCAACAGTCTTGAAGGAGTTCCCAGAGATGCTGAGCACTTGTTGGCCCTTTTGCCTTCACTCTGCGGTCCATCTCATCCCAGACCATCTCGATTGGGTTTGGTCAGGTGACCGTGGAGGCCAGGCCATCTGTTGCAGCACTCCATCCCTCTCCTTCTGGGTCATATGTGACCCTCCACGGCAAAACCAGTCACTTGTCGCAAATTTTCAAAAAAGTTATTATGTTTTCATGAAAGGGCATAAATCAAGCTTCAAAACGATACCTATATGGAATGAATCGGACGACATATGACTGAGATATCAACATTCAAAGGAGTCAGGTTTCTCCTGTCACGCCAAGTGAGAAACGGAGAAATCTGCCTTTGAAGTTGACTATCGACGTAGCACTCACAGACGCTTGGTGCGGTCGCGGCTACGTTTGTATTTACGGTAGCCTACGCTGCATTCACAGCTACACGGATAGCCTACCTGCGTTAGGTTAACTGAACTCGGGAGACGAAGATGGATTCCGGAGAAATATCTTCACACTAGTCAACCAGTGGATTTACCGTAAATATTGAAGTAGAGCGGTCAAAACAGAAACTTTTAACATTCTGCTGGAATTGAATTCCTCACCTCAAGAAAGTCACGTTTTTAGGATAGAAAGGGTCAGTTTTTCAGCAAAATTTATTCACAGCAGTACAGTATAGACCTTCCACTGTTTCAAAACACTAAAAACCAAAAATCCAAAATTTTACCTCACGCAACATCAACGCTAGTTTTTCTCGGAAACCTCCGTTGCGAAAAGCGACTGCTTTTGCCGTGGAGTGTCACATAAAGCCTTTACACAGTTCATTCATAGTTTTGATGCCTTCCGTGAGAATCTACAATGTAAAGAGTAATGAAAATAACGAAAAAACATTGAATGGGAAGGTGTGTCCAAACTTTTGACTGGTGGTGTACATCCTTACGAAAAACAGAAGACATGAAGTTCGTCAGTTCTCACACTTACTCGGGCTGCTAGAATCAGGTTCCAAATTAAGTTTTTTAACAGGTACGTTCTCTCATACACTAAATTTGCTCTGACAGTTGGTGCTAAAAAAGGTAGGTGTGTTCGCCCCGTGATCAGAAGGTCGCAGGTTCGAATCCAGAGCTGGTAAAGTTGCCACCGAGGTACTCATGAGTAAGGCACCGTCCCCAAGCACTGCTCACCAGGCGCTGCCCCTGTTAGCTGCCCACTGCTCCTTCACGGATGGGTCAAATGCAGAGGTCACATTTGGTTATGGTGCACTGTGTGCTGTGGTGTGTTTACATTGACAAATAATCACTCACACTCAAACACTGACACACTTAAAAAGTATATTTATTAAAAAGATAATAAATATACAAGTTGTAAAATAAATAGTCCAGAAAAAGTCCTGGGTTTAATCCCCTGGTCAGCCATAGGTGCTTGCCGTGTTGGGAGCTTGCCTCCCTGTGTTCATGTAGGTTTCCTCCCACAGTCTAAAAGCTTGCACTACAGGTTATTTGGCGACTCCAAATTGGCCCTGTGAGGTGTGAATGTGAGTGTGATTATGTGCCCTGTGGTATGTTGGCGCCTGCGTGACCGTGGTTGGGATTAAGCAGTTTGGATAATGAATGAAGTTCTTAAAGAGAGTGTAAACTATAAAGTAAGTCGCAGAATGTGCTCAAAAGATGGAAAAGAAGTCATGATGTGAACGCCATGAGAGCATCTCTCAACAGTCTGGGTATAAACATTTCCCTGACTTTCTTCATCAATTATGCCAAATATAAAATGCGCCGCAGCGGTACATTTACATCATGAACGATACACTCCAGCTCACGCGTTTTGTTTTTAATGAAAACATCTCTCAAACGTCTGGGTAAAAATTTAATCATTCTACTCGGTGCATAACCATTCTTTGTCCAATTATACCCAAATAAAAGGCGCCGGAGCAGTACATTCACATCCTCATCTACCACTTCAGCACAATCTTTAATTTTTTTTATTTTTTTATTGAAAGATCTCTAAAAGGTCTGGGCAAAAACATTAAGCATCCCATTTACCTTTCTGTCCAATTATGCCAAAATAAAAATTTCTTTAAAAAAATAGAATATTCATTCAAAAATTCAATTTGTAA
This sequence comes from Distichodus sexfasciatus, assembly GCA_032718565.1. Taxonomy (NCBI): domain Eukaryota; kingdom Metazoa; phylum Chordata; class Actinopteri; order Characiformes; family Distichodontidae; genus Distichodus; species Distichodus sexfasciatus. The sequence continues at coordinate 2,097,381 of JAVGVS010000039.1, read as the reverse complement.
AAAAAATTAGATGCAAAACAATATTTTAAACACTTATTTAACAACACATTTGTGTCTTTTCCTAATAATTCTGAGCCAACAAGAAATTGGTCCTGTGGGACAAAGGAGGTCTCGTGAAGACCCAAAATCCACCAGCTGGCCTGAGCCTCCCCACAAGGTGTCCAGCCCAGGGAAGGCCGTGAGATGCCATGGCTCGGGCCCAGGTCCTGGCACTGTGGCTGGTGCTCAGTCCAGATTCACTTCCTGCTTGACTGAATCGTCCACAAACCGTCTGAACCTCCAGCCCTGTTCGAACACCGAGGAGCACAGATGGTGTGGAGAGGAGACGGGACGAGTGCAGTGGGCCTTACTAAAGCGCCCCAGATACCAGAGATTTGGATAAGCATTGAAGGAACCAAGGCTGACGTGAACGGGCTCATTAAAAAAAACAAACGGATATGCAGATAAAACCAAACGAGGAGCGTCATGCTGATGAAAGAGTTAAACATGATAAAAGAATTTGGGCTTTGTGTCTGTTATTCCAAATTTTGACACTTTTGACAATTTTATTTTTAGAAAATAAATATCAGGTATGTGACCCTCCACGGCAAAACCAGTCGCTTGTCGCAATGGAAGTTTCTGAGAAAAACGACCGTTTATGTTGCGTGGGTCAAAATTTTGGATTTTTTGTTTTTAGTGTTTTGAAACAGTGGAAGGTCTATACTGTACTGTTGTGAATAAATTTGGCTGAAAAACTTACCCTTTCCATCCTAAAAACGTGACTTTCTTGAAGTGAGGAATTCAATTCCAGCAGAATGTTAAAAGTTTCTGTTTTGACCGCTCTACTCCAATATTTACGGTAAATCCACTGGTTGACTAGCGTGAAGATATTTCTGCGGAATCCATCTTCGTCTCCTGAGTTCAGTTAACCTAACGCAGGTAGGCTATCCGTGTGGCTGTGAATGCAGCGTAGGCTACCGTAAATGCAAACGTAGCCGCGACCGCACCAAGCGTCTGTGAGAGCTACGTCGATAGTCAACTTCAAAGGCAGATTTCTCCGTTTCTCACTTGGCGTGACAGGAGAAACCGACTCCTTTGAATGTTGATATCTCAGTCATATGTCGTCCGATTCATTCGATATAGGTATCGTTTTGAAGCTTGATTTATGCCCTTTCATGAAAACATAGTAACTCAATTTAGAAAATTTGCGACAAGCGACTTGGTTTGCCGTGGAGAGTCACTTATGTGTTTCTTGCTAAGTTGTAATCGTTACCAGTATCGGCTCTAAAAAACAGATTTATATAGATATTTAATTTATATAAAACATTTAAAAGTGTCAACCAAGTGTTGCATGGCAAATTTAAACCCTCCAGATTAAACAGAGACAATTAAAAGGGAAAATATTAGTTATTAAAATAAATGGGAGTTCTTGAATGGTGACAATCAGCACACAAGCCACTCTATGAAAGCCCAACATTTGGGCTCAGATCACTAGGAGCTCACGTTTCAATCTTATTCCGAATCCTGGGCTCACGATTTGATTCAAAATCGATTTACAATTCATAAGCAATTGACGATTCATTAACAATTCCATACATAGATGAATAGATGAATAGATGAATTCAATACATATATGTTTCCAGAGCGGCTGCATTTCCCTCGTGCTCACACAAAGGAGCTCTATCTGGGCAGATTTCAACACTGCGCCATCTATAGGACTGGTGAGCTGATCTCGTATCGGGGAAAAAGTAAACTAGTGCCATTACATTAGTTGAAAAATGTGAATAGATTTTTTGGAGTGCAGGAATCGATGTTGAATGGTCAGAGAAAGACTTGCGATTTGATTAGATTTTTTTGCACACCCCTACTAGATTTGTTAGATTAATGATCACCAGGGGTCTACAGAAACCTCGTCATGTGGAACTGCCAATGATAAATTTAACCTTAAATGACCAGCTAAATATCTGGGGTGTAAATAATCACGATACAATATCATATTGATTAAATGGACCACACTTTGATGTTGCCGATTTCACAAAGTCTGCTACAATACGATTTGATTCAATCGGCAGCCAGCGATCGATTTGAGACAAAATCACATGATTTATCATGATCACTTCCACTCATGTCAGATTACAAAAAGCAACTAGGATTTCAAATAAGCCCCCTGTTCAATGTGAAAGAAGAAAGCGAGTCAATGTGAACACAGCACGGCACACAGCGCACCACAAGCAAAAGTGACCTCTGCATTTGACCCATCCATGAAGGAGAAGTGGGCAGCAGTGCTTAGGGACGGTACCTTGCTCACTAGTACTTCAGTGGTAACTTTATCAGTCTTGAGATTCGAACCGGCCACCTTCCGATCACAGGGATGTCAAACTCAAATACACAGTGGGCCAAAATTAAAAACTTGGACAGTCGCGGGCCAGCCTTGAAATATCTATAATCAAGGAAGTTTTTCTTTTTCTTCACATATAACGATGAACCTTTTCATACTTACGTTTTGCTTAAACACTGAATTTGGAACAAGAAAAGGTTAATACTATAAACACGTGAAATCAAATGTCAAAAGACATCTGTGGCATTCATTTGTGACCCGATCTGCCGTAATGAGTCGGAAGTCGGCTTTCTATTTATTTACATACAGGCTGATTATGTTGAAAAACGTCAAAAATATCGATTTTTCTTTTTTGGAGACCAGATTAATTTTGAAGACCTTTTCTTTCACATAAGACCAGAAAAGGAAAATCGATATTTTTGATGTTTTTCTACATAATCGGCCCGTATCTAAATAAATAGAACGCCGACTTCCGACTCACTACGGCAGATCGGGTCACATTTCTTAAATAAAATTAAAAGAAAAAAGCCAATCTGTAATTTGTAGTAATAGTGGTGCATGTGCTGTCCACCGGCGGGCCAGCTCTAGTAGATACTTGGTATTATCTCGCAGACCAAATATAATTACACCTGAGTTTGACCTCTATGCTCTAAACGTTACGCTACCAACCCAGTTCAACATAAAAAGTGGCATTCTAATACGTATGATGCCAGATGGATGTTTTCACTTTGGGTCAAAGCTCAGGACTCATTGATCACTGAATTGACGTATTAGTGTTATTTCATGTATCATTATCCTCAACTACATCCTGAAGTCTTCTGTTCAACCCATAAATACTTGTAAACACATTTGTAATGCACAAGGTCAACCTGGTATCACCTAGAGGAAAACGTCCACTGCTAAACCTTGGTTATTCTCAAGGTTTTTGTTATTTACAACAGACTGATTTAATCCTTGCCACCGTCGCCCTAGACTTGCTTGTTAGAGGATCTGAGAATATTTAGGGCTACTTTGGAACAACATATGCTGTAAGAAGTGTTACACAAACAAAATCAAATAAATTCTTCATTTAATAGACAGACCCTCCAGGATTTCACGATGTTGCGATCACAACTATTAACGCAAATTTAGACAATTCCTGCAAATTTATCACGACCGTGCAATTTTGACTAATTACCACAACTTTTCCGCATTGTTGTTTCCTGCAAAGCGTTAAGCCATACGTCAGCGAACTCACTTCCTTGTTACGCTTGGAAGACGCAAGAAACGTGTGATAAAAACGCCTCAGATTTATCTTCCAAAATAACTAATTGTTTAAAGATTAATACAAATAATAGTGGTTTTGTCAGTCAGTCAGTTGGTCATTACCTGAACCGCTTAATCGCTATCAGGGTCGCAGTGACTGGAGCATATCCCGGGAACTTACAGGCGTGAGGCCGGGACCAACACACTGCAGTGTGCATAGTGGTTTTGTTCCCGTCAATTTAATTAATTGTTAACGAATAATTATAATGGGGGGAACATTGCGACCTCTTTCTGCAACTTTGACTTGCTCCTGCAACATTATTGCAACAAAAACGCCTAAAAACACCGCGACTTTCAACGCAATCAGGCATTTTGAGCTGCCAAAATCTCGACAAAGGCCCTCCAAATTCTGGAGGGACGGAATGAATAAATATGTTGTAATTCATCCCACTATATCAGTTTACTAAGCCATACAGCCTTCAAATCACTCATCATAATGTCAGATGCGTATAACTTGTTTTAACTCTCACGCACCAGTGTGTAAAGTCAGCGGTTGTAAGCGTTCTGCGACAAACTTAATTTAAAAAATTCATAACGCTAGAAGCAGGTTGTCTGCACCTTTTAGGCATGAGCTCCTAAAGAGAGAAAGCACTCATGCTGTGACTTATTTAATTCATTTTAGCAGACTGTCGCTTCAATGTAAAGCGGGACAACAGCAGATGTTTGACTACAAGCATGAAGAACATATCGCACAGCTGCTGTTAAATGACTCACTTATAATGAGCAATTTAAACCCAGTATCCTGCGTAGAACATTTCTGAAAAACGTTAGTATGGAAATCATCACTGCCAGCATCTAAATCGGGTACGAGAGCTCTAGCACTTGAAGACTCATCTTAAACCCAAATGCTTGAGTAGCAAAATACTACTTGACCTACAATAGAGAAAGAAAATTCCAGAAAATCTCTGCTTATACTTTCCAATTTTCTGCCGGCAGTAAGGAACAAAATAATTGACCCCGGTATTGTGTTGTGTTTTTGTGAGCATTCCCAAAGATTTTTTTCTGTGCACTAAAATGCAACCATCTACAAAGCAGCAGTAAGCGTTAGGAAAAATTAGTCAATTTTCAGTGAAAGTTAAGTCTTGAAGAAAACGTTAATTACATTTACAGCATTTAGGACTTCTCCAGAGCTACTTCCATTTTCCTAATTTCAGGGAGAGCAACCTGGGCTTAAAGCATCTTGCTCAGGTCCCCAGTGATGATGGTGCTGAAGGTAGGATTTAAACTCATGACCTTTTGGTCCAGAGGTAAGTATCCTAATCACTAATCTCTTGCATGTGCACCTGTTTTTGCCACAAACACACCATTTTTACTTTTACATTTACAGCATTTAACGGACGCTCTGATCCAGAGCCACTTTTCATTCCTAATTCCGGGGACAGTTTTCTTTGGAGCATCTTGGGATGAAGGGTAGGGTTGGGTACCGAGATTGGTACTTTTAAAAGTACCGATCAAATTATGTCGGTACAACCAGGTGTCGGTTCACATCAAATCGAGCGGTGCCAAATTTCGGTACATTCACATGCACATCAGCAGCGGCGCACACGAGCTGAGCGGGATTAAATTTATCAACAGTTCTCTCAGCGTTTCGATGCAGTTGATGGTAGCGCCAGAGGTAGGACCTGTGACCTCTTGGTCCAGAGGCGAGTGTCTTAACCACTAGACCACCACCACCACCCACTTTTTGTAGCCACAACCCTTGCACAGACAGACGTTTTCAGCAAGTGTCTTACTGTGTAATTCTGTATAGTACTGTCAACTCTGCACAGGGTGTGAGGACGCATTTAATGTTGTTTTACTTTTCGTGCGGGCGCTGATTTAATTTAAGCTTTAATTCTATGCACTGAAGTGGAGCGATTCACACATTTCAAAGAGACAGCAGCAGAGTGAGGAGATATAAGCATTTTTGTGACTTCGGCATTGACAGCAGCTAATACGAGACAGTACATACGAGAAAACAAATGTTTAACGAATGAAAAACGTGACGTGCTTCTGTTTTTCTCTTGTTTATACAAATGATCAAAGTGTCCATCCCTTAATGCTAGATTACTGAAATCAACATTCCGTATAAAACAGTGTATTTTACTTGAATAAAATGGATTCAAGCAAGCATCTAAAGTGGATTAATCTCTGCACTATGACTGGCAGGAATAAATCCTCACTCATGATAAAGTGTGCATGAGAACGCTCTGGGGATTTAGTGTAAATTGGCTCTTAGTGCTTTTCAACGAGTCTGACCTAAATGGCCGTTTCTATGCAGAAACTCTCACTGTTTGCGCGGCGAGCCGTCACTAGAAAATAATAATTGGCTGTTTGCCGTGTCTCCGAGTTTTGCAGCTCTCGCTAAATACCTGACCCGCTCTTTGATTTCTGGTGGAAACGCGCACGTGCATATGGCGACGTGGGAGTTGGGCGCGGCGCCGAGTCCCGGCACTAATCGCGTCGTTTCTCACTTGCACGTCTCGTTCACGGGGATGAGAGAGAGTGAGAGATGTGCAGATCTGACAGCTTGCCCCCAGCTGAAAAAAAGGAGGAGGGGGCAAAATGCACAAATTCACTTTGACAAAACATCATCTATTTTAAATCACTCTCCAGGGGCACGGCTCACTCAAAATGATTTACAGACAGAAAATAGCTTCCCCACACCCCTCTGACTGTGTGTCATAATATCTGTCTCGCATGTGCAAAAACCATCACCTGTCTGATCAAAAAATGTGCGTTTTTTTTTTTTAAATAAGCGCCCCTCTGCCTGATCCGTTGGCTGTCTGCAAATGGTTAACTCCAAGTGGTGAGTCTAATGTCATGTGGCAGACCTCCTGCTATTAGAAAGTCTGGTTCCAGCATTAAACTTGGTAAAAGTGTTGCTGAAAAAGACGAGTTTTTTCCCCTCCTTTGAGACACTTCAGAATGCTGTGTTCGCCTTGTCAAGGTTGTGTGAAGCTCAGACAATGTTCACTGGCCTCCAGAGCTGCAGGTAAGAATTTTTACTCATATTTTTACAGGATAACATGCATCTAAAACTCATCCATGTCAGTGCAAGGTGTCAAGAGCAGACATCATGAACACCCACAAAATGAAATGACTTTTACTACTGAGTACATTTTTAATAAATCAGCATATTCTTGGTAACAAACAGAGCCAAACCCATAAAGGATTTAAGACCGATACTGATTTCAATAATTGGAGGAATTTAAAATTTCAGATAAATATATATTGGCCAACATTCCTTTTCTGGAATCAGTATACAGTAATACCTCGTATTACGTACGTAATGTATTGATTTGTATAACAGTTTTTACAACAGACACTATATAGGTTGATTGGCGACTCTAAATTGGCTCCATAAGGCGTGAGCGGGGGGTGAGATTGTGTTGGCGCCTACCCAAGGCTGGTCCCCACTTGCGTCCACAGGTCCCGGGTCAGGCTCCATTCCCCCCGCGATCCCAATTGGGATTAAGCGGTCCGATTAATAAATGAATGACCTATGACAACTGGGCAGCTGGTGGCATAACGGTTAGGAAGTCGTCCGCGTGATCAGAAGTTGCCGGCTCAGGTCCTGAACCGTTAAAGGTACAAAGCACTGATGCTTGTCGTGCTGAATGAGAGCATCTGCTGAATGCCGTAAACTTAAATACAAATTTACTAGGGATGCACCATGATATTGGAATCATATCGGAATCGGACGATAATTGCCTTTTTTTTTAAAGTCATCGGCATCGGTTCGATGCTTAGATTTGCCCGATATTTGAAGACGCGTTTATTGTATGTCGGAAAGGTAGCGCTTGTGTCAGGCATGTCCGAGGTGGGATTTTATGCGGCCTGCACCTTCGGTCTTCAACCGTACGGCCTTATTTTGTGCCGAAATTCTGAGCACGCAGAATGTTTGTGAGCAAAATCTCTCGGCTTTACACTCGACTCTGCCTGCACTCGCACTCGACTCTGCCTGCCTTACTAATCGGCATTGGTAGACGTAAGCATTGAAAACACCAGATGCTGCCCCTAAAAGTTACCATAATTAACACTAAAACCAAATTTATCAGCAATTAGCTTATATCGGTCGATAATACCGAAACACTGATTCATCGGGGAAGTTCTAGTAACAGTTTAACGGCTTTAAGTTCAGCTACACTGATGTTAAATGCAGTTAGCTGAATATGTAAAGCTATTTGCACATGACATTTATTACCTGTAATAACCTCCACACAAATGTACAAAAAGCGGTGTGTGTGTGTGTGTGTGTGTGTGTGTGTGTGTGTGTGTGTGAGAGACACTCTTTCCCTGAATTGCAGGAGGAAATAACGACTGCTCCAGTGCCCACATCCTCAACATTAGAAATGAGACACCCAGCTGTGTCCCAAAGCTGCCCACGGGAGAGCCGTATAACGGATACACTCTTGCTTATCTGTCGGCGCTGACCTTCACTTGGGAGCTCGTTTCAGTTTTCGTGCTGCATTAACACATAAATAAAGTGTGGTCTCTGTTTCCACCTGCACGGACCGCCTCGATTTTGGCACGGGGAGACGGGAACGATGGCTTGTTGTAAATACTTTGGGAAGGAGCTGTAAGACTCTCTTAGCTCAGGAACTGCCGGCCGCTTCTATTTGCGGTTTATGGAACTCGTCCCACAGAAAATCAAGAGTGTATGTGTGTGTGTGTGTGGGTGTGTGGTTAGCAGGCGTCCTGTGGAGTCGGGTCAGTGATTCCGTTCTGGTTCCTGTAGGCATCTCTGCTACATCGGCCACGGCTCCAGTGTGTCTGCTGCTCAAGGTTATTCTTGCACATCCACAGGTGCATGAGGCTTGAGAGTGTGTGTGTTTGTGTGAGAGGGAGTGTGCCTGTGTGTGGGCAAGTGTGTGTGTGTGTGTGTGTGTGTGCACAAGACGTGTGTGTGTGGGTGAACTTGTGAGTGAATGTGTGGGTGGGTAGGTGGTTGGGTAAGTGAGTGAGTGGGTGAAAGGATGGGTGGGTAGGAGAGTGGGTGGGTAGGAAGGACAAAGCGCAGGTGAGTGAGTGTGTGTGTGTGGGGTTGTGTGGGTGAGTGGGTGGAGTTGGGTGAATCAGAACGGGGTTCTGGGTAATTGGTGGGTGTGTTAGTCTGTGGGAGAGTGCGTTGGAGGGTGGTTGGTGGGGTTGAGTGGGTTGGTGAGTCGGTTGGTGGGACAGGTGAGTGGGTGGGTGAGTGAGTAGGTGGGTGAGTGGGCTGGTTAGTGGGTGGGTGAGTGAGTGAGTGAGTGGGTTGGTGGGTGAGTGAGTGGGTTGGTTGGTGGGTAGGTGGGTGAGTGGGTGGGTTGGTTGGTTGGGTGGGTTGGTTGGTTGGTTGGTGAGTGGGTTGGTTGGTTGGTTGGTGAGTGGGTGGGTGGGGATTGGTTGAGTGATTGGGTGGGTGGTTGGTGAGTGGGTGGGTGGGTGAGAGTGTGGGAGAGTGAATGTGAGTTTGAGTATGAGTGAGAGAGCAAGTGTGAGTGCGTTTGGGTGAGTGTGAGTGTAAGACAGCGAGAAGATAAGACAGTGTGTGTAAATGAGTATCCTATACGTATGAGTGTGTGTACATATGAGTGTGTGTGTGTGTATGTAGACATATATACACACACATAATATTTGCCTTTGGTTTTAATTGGGTACAGTATAATATTTAAATTAAGCAATTACGACATTTAATTGAAGTGCTTCAAAGACAGTAAGCCACAGCTGTGTGTGTGTGTGTGTGTGTGAGTGTGCGTGCACTCAGCTGTCCTCTAGACTCAGTGAGTACACACTCACTTCAACAGTCACTTGACAGCAGTGGATTCAAATTACGCAATCAAAACACCCAAACTCACTAGCGCTTCCACGCTTTACATGCATCTGCGCCTCCTTTTTAGACTCCTGTTGAACTCTTAGACCTCGGAGGACGGTGCAAACCCCGAGGACAGAACTGTCCACAAACAGAACTAAAACTGCCCGAGGCCTTTTAAAATAGCCTTCACCAAAAACATTGAGCAAAACTACAACTTCACAGTTTGTGAAGTTTCCAACCCAAAAGTCCAGCTTCTCCCATTCCCAGTCAAGCAGCTCAGGGCCTTGTCGAGGCTTTTTTTCTTAGCTGGCATCTACTTTAATATTCACGTTCCCCCGCGCCGCTCTGCCGCGCATCTAATTACGCCGGAACTCTCATTGTTCAAGGTGACAGAACGTGCCGGCGCTTAAAGAGATCGTCATTTCTATTTTATTCGGAAAGCCGAAAGGATGACGAGATGAACTTTCTAATTAGCTTGTCTGACAGAAAGGCCAAGTGTGAGTCACCAGGTTAAAAAGATCTGAGATGATGGAAGAGTGTGTGTGTAACTCTGTGTGTGTGTGTGTGTATACACCTTGAAGGCTCTGTGGTAGAACAGCAAAGGTAGAGTGAAAGGTCAGATGCGAGGCTCTTCAGGCTGGCATTACGCATTCTGACACTGTTTCCTCACCCTGACGAGATTCTTCCCCCGAGCTAAGTCATAATTCATGGCGATTTTGCCACCTTGGACCGGAGATATGGAACACGAGCTTGATTGAATCCTCTTTAAACTCTGCTGACAGAGCAGAGAACGGAGAGATCAGAAGGAGGGAGGGAACGAGCGAGGGATGAGGCGCATTGAGATCAGCGTTGTCAACCTTCAGAATTCATGCATGCACTGAACAACGAGAAAATTCTTGCGTATCGTTAAATATAAATGACTAAATAAATGAACAATCACAGACCTGCAGTAAACTAAAGCCAGACAGTTTAAAGTCAAATATTTGGGAAATATTTACGGGAGAGGCGAAATGTAATGTGCTTAATTATTGATGAACTGCTGCTTTCACCACTAGTGAATAAATTCTCTCTCCGGGGCCAAATGAGTCATGTGTGCCACCGAGCGAGTGTGTTTACCCACGTACAGCCGAGTGGGAGTTAGTCGGGCTCTTAAGTATTTAGCAAACGCTCACAATGGAAGGGAGGGAGAAGACAACACAAATCAATGAGTTAGCCATCGACTCGTCTGACATCTTCAAATGAAAAATAAAGAAAGAAGCAAAGAAAAGAAAAGACGTTCGTTTTCGGTTTACAACATCCATGAGATATGGCAGGAAAATCGCCTCAGGTCTGGATTTACAGAAAGACGGTAAGAGCTCAGATGAATCTGAGTGCACTTCCACACCTAGTCCGTGATTATTTTCATCCCTGGGGCGATTTCCTTCACCGGCTGGTTCGCTTGTGATCAAAACACTGGCTGAGTGAAGTACAAACCGAACAGGGGGGCATTTCCCAAAAGCATTGCTGCTAACACAGTGCACGTTAGCAACTAACATAGTGTACATTAGCAACTAACACAGTGCACGTTAGCAACTAACATAATATACGACAGCAACTAACATGGTGTACGAGAGCAAATAGCGTTGTTGTTGTTTTTTAAAGGGACAGTGTACATTAATCAACACGCTCAATTTATGAGACATGAAATGCACCAGATTTAGCCATAGGCTAGCTTACATCCATAGTCCCTGGCAGGTTGATGTTATTAAGAAGAAAGTTTCACATAACATACAGAAATTGTTATATTTAGACCCAAATGGCAGTGGTACAGGACCTGCCCGACCGCACGCCGCCATCTTGCCTTGCGCCCGTCAACTGTTTGCCATATGCTTTATTCAGGATTGATTCTGATGATTCCTAACCGATATTCCATAATGCCCAAACTTGCTGCCACTGCAGAGTTCAGATCAGCAGTGATTTGGTCGAGAGATTTCTCTAGTCAGAGAGAGAGACACATCAGCCAAAGAAGCACATTTCAAAATGTGAAAGTGACAATTATTCGTCACACCACAGCACAGCACACAGTGCACCACAACCGAATGTGACTACTAGATTTGACCCACCCCTGAAGGAGCAGTGGTCAGTTTTTTGTCAGCGCCCAGAAAGCAGTGTGCTCTGGCTGCATTACCCCTGAATGCAACCCTGAAATGAGGTTCACGTTATACAAGAACTTTATGCAGACAGCTGTGGTCAGTCCCTCCGTGCCTTTTTTGAGATCGTTGCGGCCTAAAACGCCTGCTTCCAAAAGATTCTGATGAAAGCTGTGGTGTTTTTAGGTGATTTGTTGCAACAGAGCTGCGAGAGCAATTAATTTAAATGAAGGGAACAAAACCACTATTATTATTAACCATTAATAATTAAGTTATTTTTGAAGGTAAACGTGAGGTATTTTTATCACACACATTTCCTGTGTCGTTTAAGCGTAACAAGGAAGTGAGTTCGCTGACGTATGGGTCAACGTTTTGCGGGAAACGACAACAATCGGTCAAAATTTGCAGAAAAGTTGCGGTACTTGGTCAAAATTACGGTAGTAATGAATTTGCGAGGACTGGTTGAGTTAGCGTTAATAGTGGCGATCGCAACGTCGCGAAATCCTGGAGGGTCTGTGTAGCAACCAAACAAAAGAAATCAGGCTCCATTATGTCCTTTCTCCACAAACCTCAATAATAACTGTTTTCGTGATATTTTTCTTTTCTTTTTTGGGGACATTTCACCTCAGGATCTGAATTTGATCCAATCACAAAAAACACTTTTTATTTAAGGGCTGTTTGACCGCACAGCAAGGAGGCAGTTTGCAGTCTTGAGAATTTACACACATCCGTGTTAAATTAAAATATGACTCATATAACGTGAGAAACTGAACCCAAGCGTTGAATATTATGGATTAGTTAAGCTAATTAAAAGGAGTGACTATTTGTCATTGTGAACACACCACAGCACAGCACACAGTGCACTACAACCAAATGTGACTTCTGCCATTGACCCATCCATGAAGGAGCAGTGGGCAGCTCTATTAGCACCTGGGGAGCAGCATTAGGGAACCATACCTTGCTCATGAGTAACACAATGGTACCTTTACTGGTCTGGGACTTGAACCGACATCCTTCCGACCACAGGGCTAACTCCTTAACCGTTACACAACCAACTGCCTTAATTGTCATTTCTCTAACAAACGAACACATTTTTGAACACATTTTGCAGACGTGGATGATTCTGCATCGAGGCAATGGCAGACCATAATCGATTATAACCGGTGGTCAGATGCCCCCTAGTGGTCTGTGGTGAAACTGTGGGGTGTCTGTGCAATGAAAAACATTTCCAGATGATTTGGGCATCTTTATGAATTATTAATTTAATGCATATATCTAAAAAGTAATATAAAAATACTCCCCCCGCTTAGTCTGAGAGGTGGTCCGTGGGACTGAAGCAGTTGAAAACCACTGAATTATATCATAATGGCTTTTCTTGGTGGTTTTCTGGCTGTGGCACAAAAATGAAAGTTAAAAAGAACATTACGATAGCAACTATGACGTGCAATGTGAAGTAATGCAGAAAAACTGATGGCATGCATCGACATATCGTATCAAATCGAATCGTGACACCAGCGCAGGTTCACACCTCCACAATTAACAGACATTTAGGGGATGTTTTTAGTTCCTGTGAATCAAAAAAACTGACCAATAAATAAAAGTCAAGTGCAAACCAACAAGAAAAGGTTAGAATTTAACCGCCTCCTGATTTTGTCTAAACAAATGACCCTAAGAAGCAATAGCGAGCAGTACCAAAAAGGAGCAACTTCACACTGCGAGAGGCTGTAAAGCCCATCAGAGACTCCGGACCGAGTTGATCCAACAGGAGTCGATATAATTCCGGTATCTAAAAACGAGACAGGAACCCAGCACGCCTCACCGCCACAGCTGAGTTAAAGCAGTGAATTATTGACTTTGTCAAAAGCAGCAGCTCCAGAGGAAGAATTGGCTGACAGCAGCCTGCTTAGAGGAAAGAGCTTTCAACAGCATGAGAGAGGAGAAACCGGACAACGCTTCTAGCACAAGAGCTGCAGTCTGCATCCAAACTGCTGCTGCACATCCTTTACATCTGAGAGCCTGAAAAACTAGGACACTACAGTAGCGAGAGGAGGAGGAGGGTGGGAGCTAAATGGGAGACGTCTCTACTTCCATTGCACAGCTCACTAAAATATTCAGCTTATCTCTTTTATGCATAAATTTTGAGTCACTAAGTGTAAAGTAGATAAGTTGCATTTCTATTCTGGTAACCACTGCATTTTTATATTGGGGCAGTTCGACGTGTAACGATTAAGGCGTTCGCCCTGTGATCGTAAGGTCGCCGGTTTGAATCCCGAACCCTCTGAGGCACTCATGAGCAAGGTCCCGTCCCCAAGCACTGCTCATGTTAGCTGCCCACTGCTCCTACACGGAGGGGTCAAATGCAGAGATCACATTTGGTTGTGGCGCACTGTGTGCTGTGCTGTGGTGTGGTGTGTTCACAATGAGAATTAGTCACTCTCTTTCTCACTTTAAAACTATTAAAAAGTTAAAAAAATAAATAAGAAAACATCAGGAAACAACAAATTCATGGGGCAGCTGGTAGTGTAATGTTTAGGGTGTTCGCTCTGTGATTGGAGGGTCACTGCTTCAAGTACCGGACCTGTAAGGGTATCACTGAGGTACTCATGAGCAAGGTACCGTCCCCAAGCACTGCCAAAAGGGGTCAAAATTATATCACTGGTCACTTTCTAACAAACTGTTTCTACACAAATTACTGAAAAATATTGACTCTGGTTCTCCACTACTGTTATAATATCTGCACGAACTTAAATGTTAGTCAGACTTAGATTAAGAGTTAGTCAGACCTAGACTAAGAATACTGTTTTATTAATAGACTGGATATAGAATTTTTTCATATTGAAACTGTTACTAACCTCATGCACATCCAGTGTAAAAGTCCATTTCCACTTTTGTAGGTAATACTGCATCCAAACTGTCTCTCTATCTACCTCTATTTCTAGTTCTAGTTTAAAGTTATATTTCATATTCCATTTCTAGTTTAAAATGTATATTTTGTATTCTATTTATATATTGTTTATTCCATGTGCCTTATTTGTTCTTTGTTCCCTATTTCTTGTTGCGCTGTGGAAACTGGAGCCGCGTCGTCTCGTCTCTCTGTATTTCTGTACAGTATAAAGCAGAGATGACAAAGTTTACTTTGACTTTTGACGTAGATTTGACGTTTTTTGTCGTTCTTAAAACATTGTTGCTGTTGGAAAGTCATGAAGCTACACTGGTTTTCATTATTCAATTGAAACCATTTTTAAATTTTTCAATTTCAATTGAAATTCATTATTCAAGATTCTTTATTCGTCACATGCAAATTATACAGGTACGACATGCAGTGAAAAGTATCCTGATCCGCTCCTGACTGTGCAATTTAGGCAAAATTAAAATAAAAGAATTACAATGCAAATTTGAAAAGGAGACAAGGGAATAAAGATAAAAAATAAATAACTTTCTTATATACAAAGATAACAGGTGCAATGTTATCTGCAGAGAATGTGCTCTGGTGAATCTTTTTTATGATCTTTAAGGTTCTTTGGAGAACTGAATGCAAAAAAGAGTTCTTTAAATAACACCTTATCTTAATGACGACTGTGTGACTAACCTACTGATCTACTTGTGGCTGTGTGTAGAAATTATTGTTATGGTGCAATTTTTTTATGGTAACAGATGATGTTTGCCACTGCCTTTTGGAGAGATCAGTTTTCTTCAAGAGTTTTATTCAGAGTAATTGATAAATTGACTCAGTTATGTTTTAGCAAACACCACATTTCAACAAACTAAACAAATTATTACATTATAATTAATTAATTAAAAACATAATGAGCATAGGTATAGATACTATTTACACTAAATTCTTCATGATCACTTCATAATAAATGGTTCTGCAAAGAGTCAATGGGTAAAGGAGTCTTTGTAGAACCAAAGAAGGTTCCTCTATGGCTTCACTGTGAGGAACCACTTTTGGTTCTATTATTTGTGTAGAGCTGGGTTTAAGCAGGTTGGAATGTTGATTCTGTGTTATGAGCAGGCTGCATTTACAACTATCGCACTGTCCTCCTGATTAACATACACATATACGTGTACACACACTGCCAGAGTAAGTATGTAAGTAAGTAATTTATTTATAAAGCACTTATCTCAGACAAAAGTCGCAAAGCGCTGTACAAAGTAAAACAGTGAATAGAATATAACAGACTAATGAGACAAGGTACAAAAGATTACATGAACAGCAAACAAAATATATAAAACATGCTGTATAAACAAAACACAGCCATAGAACAGAGATTGCTCAACTCCGAATAAAAAGAAAAGTTTTGAGCTGTTTTTTAAAAGAGTCCACTAAAACAGCAGTGCGCAAGCCATGTGGCAAGTTGTTCCAGAGCCTAGGGGCCACTGCCTGGAAAGCACAATCGCCACAAGTTTTCAGTCGGGTACGGGGGATCGCTAATAGGCCCTGCCGTCCAGATCTGAGCTCCCGACAGGCTGTATAGCGATGAAGCAGGTGGGCAGTGTATTCGGGTGCTTGACCATGTAGGGCTATAAGAGTGAGCACCAGAACTTTAAAATGAACTCTAAACTGCACCGGGAGCCAAGGCAGTGAGTGCAAGACGGGAGTGATGTGGTCTTTTCTGTTACAACCGGATAAAAGCCTAGCAGCTGCATTTTGAACCAACTGAAGGCGTGAGAGGGAGGACTTACTCAGGGTTGTGTATAGGGCATTACAGTAGTCGAGTCGTGATGATATAAACGAGTGGACCAGCATGGCCAATTCTGGTTTTGTTACAACAGACCTTAATTTAGACAGGTTTCGTAGGTGAAAAAAACATGAACGGCTGACCGATCTTACATGGGAGTCAAGACTCAGAGACCGATCCAATATAACCCCAAGATTACGAAGGCTCGACTTAGGAGCAGGAGAGACAGAAGAGAGCTTTAGGCTGATCTCAGAGTGGAGGCTAGAGGGGGCTACAATTAACATCTCGGATGTGTCAGAACACTACCATGCCACTTTGTGGGGGTGTGTAGTCTTATTATTCATTAAAGCAATAATTAATTCTTGGTCAGTTCGTGTTGTGATTCATTCTGCAACATTCTACCGATTCCTTATACAGCTTCTACAAGCTAGTCAGAGGCATTAGTGAAAGAAGATGTACGTTTAATACTTAAATATTTTTTTAAACCAAGTACTTCAGTATTTTAAGTAAAAATTTGACTCTCTGCACTCTCTGATCTCTGCATTTCTCTCGTTTCCAGTTCATCATTTGTGTTTAACAGACTGCTCCATTCCAAGTCTTTTGGTTATGTTAAATATGAGCAAGCAAATTCACAGCTAAATTCTTTGGCAACTTTTCTCTGCACTTAAGTAGGACTTATTAATACCTCTGAGCATGAAGGAGAAAGTGGCAAAAAAGGAGAGGATGAGACCATAAAGTAGGCCAGATACAGAGCTGTGTGAAGACGACCTTGACTATTCGGCACTTTTTCCAGCCTTTCTGTTCCCATCCTCCAGAGCCAAGCCGTACAACGACTGACAGCACAGACACCGGGTGACCCTCTTTAACAGCCTGCTAGTGTCCAGCACTTCATACACAGTCCAAACTGGGCATGAGCAGACAAATGATTCATGTGCATCTGCAACTACCAAGGTACACTGACCCTGTGTTCATCGGATTCTAAAAACTGGTAAACAAAAAAACGACGGCAAAATGTTACTTTTAAATCTAAGGGTTTTTTTGTTTGTTTGTTTTTTATTAAATGGGCCATTGTTCCTTTTTAGTATTTAACATATCTCTTACAAACTCTTACTCATCAATAGCAAACTCTTACAATATCCATTAATCCAACAATGCACAATTATGACTTTTCTATTAACTTTCTAAAGTTATCCTGAATGTCGCAGACCAAAAGTGACGTTAAAGACGTGGAATCTCATGGCAGAAGACAGAAGAATCATAGAAATTAGCCTCTTTTGAATCCTAATGAAATTCTTAATAATAATAACAATAATCAGTGTTTCCCCATAGTTTGCCTGGGGGTATGGTTAGGGTTAGACAGACACAAACACTCAGTATTCTTTTTATGACAATTATCCACAAAGTGTGCAGCATGTGTCCCTGCAGTGTAACTTTCTGGACTTCCGGAAGAAGCCTTGACATGGGATACATTTCCAGAGCCTCTTGATATGGGGAGTCGCGGATATTTTTGTCTGCATTTCAGGTGGTTGACGCGACATATTCTCTGTCCGCGAGTGGGAGTGTGCTCGTGTGTGTGTGTGTGTGCACTTGCCATTGTGTGAAATAGACAAATAATATGAGGCTGTTTGTTTAATAAAAGGATATGGTATAGATCTGTTCTACAGGACACTAAATGACGTCTGTGAGAGCAGCGCAGAGAGCTGAGAGCTCTTAAGTTGTCTTTGTACGCGACACGTACCAAAACCGAGTCTTGAGTTGTCTTGGCGTTACGTGACGGTCAAAAAACTGTAACGCTCCTGAGCTATCAGCTCTATCATATTCAATGTGAAACTAATTCTTTTACGTTCTTACATCTTACATATATACCTCAGATTACGACACGTAAGGCGCGTATTACTTCTGTTGTTACATACTAGTACGTTTAACGTGCATACGTATTGACAGAATTCTATTACGTAACACTGTACATGGAAAGTTAAGGAAGGTTCCAGAAATATTTCTCTACTTTCTATTGCAAACAGCTACAAACATTAAATCCAAATATTCACACATTCATACACACAAAATGGCTCTAACAACGTCTGTTGTGATCTGGCGCTATATAGAAAATGTCGGGGTGCCGTTGCGGAGCCGGGCGCCCCCCTAATATAATGGTAGGGGAAACACTGAAATGCAAATCTTAGCCTTAAACAGGATATTCTGAGGGGTTCTAATTACGTCCTTCCATATGCAACTTTTTGGGCTGGTGTCTTGCTCCTGGATTAAGCCTAGTCTTAGACTAAGTTGTAGTACCAATGAAGATTTACCATTCAAACTCAAAGCTAGTCTAGGACGAGGTTTAATCTTAGACGGGGAAATTATCCTTTATGTTTTATATTGGATTAATTTCAAACCAAAAATGAAAAGAGCAAAATAAAAATCGAGCCACAGTTCTACGAAGCATCTTTCTGCTCAAAATGCTTCAGTACTTGTCCTCTTTTACTGGGCAAAAAAATCTAAATCGGGACTCGAAATCTACTTTCCAATTTTGGTTTTAGAATTGGAACCTAAATCGGATCCTGAAATCATTTTGCTTCAGGTCTTGAAGTCCGTTTCCCGATGTACGTTTCAAAATCTCAATCACACGAATACATGGACTACGTTTGTACAAATGTTGTGCAAGCCGCAGCCCTGCCATGCCTCATGAAGGAGGAGTGGAATTGTTTTACGGAATCAAGGTGAGGGCCGTATTTCACACGTTAGGGCAGACGGCAGACCTTCTAGGAGGTAAGAAAACAAATGGGACAGTTGCAGTGCTTACATTTGCATTTTGCCGTTGAGGTGCAGCGGGAGAGGTCATCGAACCCAAGCTGTGGCAGATTGCCTCCCAACTCCTACATCTTTTTCTGCTGCTTCCTCACTTTTCCCTCACAAATGTCTTTATCTCACAGCCATCTCTGCCGTATTGCTTTCACATCAAATTATGTCTGCGTTTTATTTCTCTCTCTCTCCATTTCTCCCCCTGTACATACACAACTGCCCAGTGGGAGAGCCGCACTCTTTGGCACTCTCTCTCGTGCTCCCCAGGACTTCACTTACAGTAGATGCCTCGCCACTTCTCACAGGTCTCTAAAGTGGTTTGCTTGTGTGTGTGTGTGTATGTTCTCGTACTTGCTACTTAGTGAGAACCAAAATGAGTTTTTAACCAGCAGAGTGAGGACATTTTTCGGAAATGAGGACTTTTTTAGTGGTCCTCACTTCTTTAAACTGGTTTTGCAACAAAAAAAAAATACTAGTTTATTTGCAAAACTAAAAGTGTAGAAAGATTAGCTTTTGGTTACTGAGGTTATGGTTAGCGTTCATGTATTAATCACATTGTGGGGACCCTTTTGTCCCCTAAAATCACTTTTATCTGTTTTTTTTGGGCTTTGTGGGGACATTTGAGAGGTCCCCATGAGGAAAAACGACTTTATAGAAAATGTGCTTGTTTTATTTGAGAAACTAAAAGAGGTAAAAGATGTGCTTTTGGTTACTGTGGTTAAGGTTAGGGTTAGGATTAGGTGTAGGTGTAAAATTATATACATCTAGTCATTATGGGAGTCTATGGAAAGACCTCACAAAGATAGTAATACAGAGACTGTGCGTTATGTTTAGGGTTAGGTGTAGTATTATTTAGATACAGTAATATAGAAGTCAATGGAGGTCCTCACTACTATATAAGTACAATGGTGTGTGTGTGTGTGTGTGTGTGTGTGTGCACATGTGTTTAGGGGAGTGTAAGGAACCGGCCGTCCCCTAAAAGATCGGGGAAAAAGCTATGATTTGACCATTTTTTATCAATTTGTTTTTGAGGTTCCGTCTCCATGAGGAACAACAATTTAACAGAACTTTTTTTATGACTACAAATAACAATTATTTTGACATTCGATTAATCTGCAGATTATTTTTTGGATTAATCGATTATTAATCAGATAAAAAAGGGGAAAAAAACTATTTAATTTCCAGCATTTTTAATAAGCCAAAATGTCTGTTTCTATTTTTCTATATTTATTTTTTGCTCTCTAATATTATAAAATGATAAAAAGAAAAATCTGATTAATTGAAAATGAAGAAATGTTGAACTTTTGGCCATTTTTGAGCATTTGGACTCATTTTAGCCTATAACTCATTTCTGACTCACTTCTGTGAGAGAACTACATTTTTGCGCAAGACGGCGTTCCACATGAGAGTCACGTCACAATAATGCGGTGGACACACGTCAGGAGTAAACACTGTAAATATCAAGTAAATGTCTGTATTGTGAGTAGAACGCTGGTTGTTTTTGTTATTTATCAGCTAAAAATGAGTTTTGTCTGTAATAAATGGGAAGATTTGACTCAACTGGAACGCTTTAGTGAATGACTCCCCTATGAGAGCTACTGTATGTGTGCTACCAAACAGCGCATGTGTTTACATAACGAAAAATGTCATTTATGCGTCTTTACGCAATTACTCCAGTTATTGTGACAGGAAAGGCACGGCACTGGTTCTCGTCTCCTTTTTATTCTTCTTTTATGGTGGTCAGCATTCAGCTTAATGGTGCTTTATTGCCGCTGCGGCTTCGGTTAGCTTACTGCCCCCACATTGGGGGGTAGCCACTGTACGTACAGTATGTGTATAATAACATAGATCCAACTAATCGATTATTAAAGTAGTTGACAACTATTTTACTAGTAGATTTTAATTGATTTAATCTGTTGGTTGTTGCAGCCCTAAAAATTGGCATGTTTTATTTTTGAAAAAGGAAAAGATGAACTTTTGAAATGAAAGTGAGTGATTATTTGTCATTGTGAACACAGCACAGTGCACCACAACCAAATATGACCTCAGCATTTGACCCATCCGTGAAGGAGCAGTGGGCAGCTGACATGATCAGGGCCTGGGGAGCGGTGCTTTGGGGCAGTACCTTGCTCATGAGTACTTTTAACGGTCCGGGTTTCGAACCAGCGACCTTCTGACCACGGGGTGAATGTCTTAACCGTCTTGCCCCAACTTGCTTACTGAAGTTAAGGTACTACTATTTACATCTAGTCATTATGAGGGTCAATGGTAGCACCTTAAAAAGATAGTAAAACGTGTGTGTGTGTGTGTATGTGAGAGAGGGGAAAAGAGACTATCAAGGGGAAGAAGACCATGCAGTGTTTTGTCCGTGTGCCCTACGCACTATTCAGGAGGGTTTGGCAATACAAAACAAGACTCGCTTTATGATTCACACTGTATCATCATCTCTTCATCTAACACACACTCTCACTCACTCACACACACACACACACACAGTGGGGCGTCTGTGAAATTCTGTCAGCGCTCCAGGGTATCCGCACCGTGCCACAGCCAGACGAGACAACAAAGGAGGAAAGAGGAAACAGAGAGGCAAAAAGGGCAGGAAGTACAGGAGAGTGGACGTTAAGTGGGGGAAATAAATATATATTTCAGCTGCGGAGTTAAGTGACCGGTGGGCAGTTTTCTAACACAGAAGTGTGAAAAGGGTTGAAGAGCCGGCAGAGCGCCGCCAAACCTTCCTTTACGTAACGTCGTGGATCCGGACCCACATATCGGCGCGGCGTCTAATGACAGGGTGGGAGTCTGCAGCGGGGCAGATGTATTTATCCCTTTAAAATGCTGGTAATTGGAACCTTCGTCACAGCCGAAAATCAGCAACATAACGTGGTGAATGCTTAATCTTGGCCAAGGGCTTAAGATGTGCAAATGTGGCAATCCGCCGTGGGTCCCGATGCCAGACCTGACTGAATTCTAATGAACAGCTGCTTGCTGTGCTCTCTCTCTCTCTCGACGTAACAACCGCTTCAGAGCGACGCGCTAAGATTGTACATCATTGTACACGGACCGCATTGAGCGCGGTTGGTAACGGGTCACTTTGTGAACGCCTACAGTTCACGAAAATTCACAGCAGCCCTCCTTCACTCTCCCACACCTCTCTAAACCGGGACACTCGCTACCTCTGTGTGAAGGAGGTGGAAAAAAGGAAAAAGGAGGAGAGGAGAGGAGGAAAGGGGAAAGAAGAAAGGAAATAAGGGACAGAATAAGATGAAAGAAGGTGGCTGAAAAGGACCAAAAAAAGGAGAGTAGGAGAAGGTGGATAAAACGAGGAAGGTAAAAATAGGAGATGAAAGGAGAGGAGAAAAGGAGGTAGCAGAAGAGGAAGAAGAGCAACAAAAGAGGGTGAAAGGAGTTTTGATAAAAGGAGAGAAAGAAAATATGGAGTATGGAAGAGAAGAGATAAAAGAGAATGAGGGAAGTGGAGGGAAGGTTAGAGCAGAGTAAACGAAGGGAAGTGTGGAGGAGACGAGTGAAAATGGAGAGGAAGAAGAGGAGGAGGGAAGATGAAAGAAGGGAGAGAAAGGGAAAAGAGGAGGAGGAGGAGGAGAGTTGAGAGAAAACAGCAGGGGAGGGGAAAATGGAGAGGAAAGAGGATGGGGGGAGTGGAGGGAAGGTTAGAGCAGAGTAAACGAAGAGAATAGAAGGGTGAAGGAGTGAAAAAGGAGAGGACGAAGCAGAGATGAGAGGCTAGAAGAGGAGGGGAGAAGAGTAGGGGAGGAGAAAATGGAAAAGAAGGGGAGGAAAGAAAAAGAGGAGAGTGAGGTAGATAAACGAGGGTTTAATGATGAAGTGGCTGAGCACCTGCAGCCGGCTCTGCTGATTCAGGTCACTGGGCTCACAAGTGCAGCTATTTAACATGCGCGCGCACACGCGCACACACACACACACACACACACACACACACACACACACACACACACACACACCCTCTTTACCTCCATTTCTGCACACAAACCCCTAATTCCAATAGACCCCAGGTGTGTACGTGTTTGTGTGTCATTTATTCACATTAAAACAAAAACCCTCCAAAAAAAACAAGATGTTTTGCTAATTCCCATTAGAGGTCGACCGATATAGATTTTTTCAGGGCCGATATCGATACAGATTACTGCTAGTTAACGAGGCTTCTCGGAGCTTTATGCTGCGCTGCGCTCGTGCGTGAGTTTGGTGTGAGAGGCAACAAGGCTTCAGTGTTGATTATCTACTACTCATGTGACATACAGTCAATTAGAGACTGCTGTGGGCAGGACATTAAATGAAGTTGTGATTTGAGAGCAAACGGAACAGAGGGAAGAGATGTCAGTGGAGCTCCTGTAATTACTTAACATCAGTGATGGTCAAAATTAAACACAGATAATCGGCAAAATTACTAATATCGGCCTCCGATAACTGGCCCAGCCAATAATCAGTCAACCCTTAGTTTGTGTCAAAGACAAGTAGCAAAGTGTGTATATATATGTGACCCTCCACGGCAAAACTAGTCGCTTGTCGCAACGGAGGTTTCAGAGAAAAATGACCGTTTATGTTGCGTGGGGTAAAATTTAAGATTTTTTGTTTTTAGTGTTTTGAAACAGTGGAAGGTCTGTACTGTACTGTTGTGAATAAATTTGGCTGAAAAACTTACCCTTTCCATCCTAAAAACGTGACTTTCTTGAGGTGAGGAATTCAATTCCAGCAGAATGTTAAAAGTTTCTGTTTTGACCGCTCTACTTCAATATTTACTAAATCCACTGGTTGACTAGCGTGAAGATATTTCTCCGGAATCCATCTTCGTCTCCCGAGTTCAGTTAATCCCAATACAGGTAGGAAGCTATCCGTGTCTGTGAATGTTTAGGTTACCATAAATACAAACGTAGCCGCGATCATATCTTGCCGCCCAGAGTGTTACGCCGATAGTCAATCTCAAAGGCAGATTTTCCGTTTCACTTGGCGGACAGGAGAAACCCGACTTTGAATGTTGATATCTCAGTCATATGTCGTCCGATTCATTCCATATAGGTATCGTTTTGAAGCTTGATTTATGCCCTTTCATGAAAACATAACTTTTGAAATATAATTTCGAAAATCTGAGACAAGCGACTGGTTTTGCCGTGGAGGGTCACACACTGTGTGTGTATATATATATATATATATACACACTGTGTGTGTGTATGTATATATATATATATATATATATATATATATATATATATATATATATATAAGGGCTACTAGAGAGGTTGACAACGTGTAATAATCAGTTGGAAAAAATCAGGGAAAACATTTTTTTTGGTTTTACTGTGAAAACTGAAATGATACAGGTTCAGGTATTTGTGTCAAATCACTTGTCGATTGGATCACTCAGTGCATGTAGATATAAATACACCTGCAGACAGATATGGATTACTTTGGCTCCCTCGTTTCCACGCAGCCGCCCTCATGACCAGCCTCACACACAAATACACTGACACTTTGCCAACAGAGGACACCATCTGAGCTATAAGTTCACTGAGACAGAAAACACACACACAAGCAAAAAAACACAGAGATGATATAAAGGCGAATGCTTATTGCTTCATCATCCTGACACATAAATCACTAGCAGCACTTTTATACGGCCCCAGCTTTGCCAAAGGAAAGTCTGCCAACGTTATGGTTACAGGGTTTATTTCCTCTGATGCCTTTTAGTCAGAATTCATTGTTACTTCTCAATGGACTTCTTTATGTAAAACGTTGCTTCAAAGAGGAAATGCAAACAAAAGGACGGATAAAAGATCCAACACTTGCAGTTTTTTTGGCCACATAATTCTGTCTTTCAATTGCCAATTGGCCATTTAGCTTTCAACATTATCAGCAGACTGCTGTCAATTTCCCCACAGAAATTAAAAATCTTATGACTGAATGAGCGTCTGAGAGCAGACAGAAATGGACACTTTTATAACAAATGAAATAAAAAGCTGGACACGGCCGAGCGGTCTTACAGGACTTTTCATAAATTTCCATGTACAGTGTTACATAATAGAATTATATTAATATATATATATGTAGAGAACTAGTATTGTGTTAGAGCTGAGAACTGAGGAGCGTTACAGTTTTTTGACCGCACGTAAAGTATCTTTGTAGTCTTAGGAACTCAGCTTTTGGTTGTGTTGTTTCAAGGTTGTAGTAAAAAAGACAACAAAAGAAAACTCAAGACTCAACACTCTTTTGGATACGTGTCGCGTGCAAAGAATCTTCAGAGTTCGAGGTTAGTGAGACAGCGCGAGCTCCACTGCACTCACAATCATCATCATTTTCATCATTATCATATTACCATTAAAAATATAGGCTATTTTCGAATAAAAATATGGAGATGTTTTAGTAAGAGGTGCAAAAATATGCCGCATGTGATATGTGGAAAATCGGTGATAATAATCAGCAGATGCATAACGCTCATAATTTGCCAGGTGTATCAGATCTGTTGTTTGCTTAATTGGACTGAGGCTGAGGGATTTAGTTTGAACCTCTAACGTCTGAAAATGGTCCAAGTAGCTGAAACAACTACAAACGGCCAGCACTTATGACTGAATGAGCGTCTGAGAGCAGATAGAAATGGACACTTTTATAACAAATGAAATAAAAATCTGGACACGGCCGAGCGGTCTTACAGGAGAGTTGGTGGATTTTAAACCAGGGTGTAAATTTGGTTTAGGCTCTTCTCCTGACTAAGCTGAACTGTAATGGAGAAAGGGACGAGGGGGTTTAACTTTATTGACTGATCTCGACATTTCTGACGATGTAGAACTTCACGTTCTTGTTGCACTTTATACTGACCATGTACCGTATGTTACTAAATCACATAGTAAATATGTTCATTTTAACTCATTATATTTTTATCAATATCAAACTACAGTCATAACCACCCCAACCCCCTGTACTCATTTGTTTATTAGCTGACGCTAATGACAGCATCAAGGGTTTGTCTTTTCTGCTTTTTGATATTCGAACCACTTTTTAAAGTGATGTTTGCAACCTTTTTGATAAGTATCTCGACATCAGCTGTTAACACATTAACATTTACATCAGAACTGATCATGAGTTTGGCTGCATGCTCCCCAACATAGACTCGGATTGAATTTCATACAACAAAAGTTCAAACCGTGATTTTTCCGGAAGATCTGAGGTAGGATATGACTACAGGGCTTTTCGCTTTTACGCTCCATCATTACTTGCACCAAAATCACGCTAAGAGCGCCCATGAGCAGGCCAAAGCTGCAACATTCTTAAATGTGCTGTTAATTGAGTTTAGACATTGAGATAGTCTACCCTTATACCACTGCAGAAATGAAGAAAACCCAAACCTAATGTTTTGCACAAACATGCATACAACAAAACTTGTGTGCTTTTGGAATTCTGATATTAGCCAAGAACACATCTTAAGAAATCGTAAGAAAATATTGGTGAATGTTGGAACCTTGAGTGAGTTGGTGGTGTAATGGTCGGGCGCTCGCCCCGTGATCAGAGGGTCTGAATCCAGGACTGGTAAAGTTACCACTGAGGTACTCATGAGCAAGGATACCGCCCCAAGCACTGCTCCCCTGGCTCTGCCCATGTCAGCTGCCCACTGCTCCTCGACGGGTGAGTCAAATGCAGAGGTCACATTTCATTGTGGTGCACTGTGTGCTGTGCTGAGTTCACAATAATGAAAAATCACTCACTGTAAAAAACAAATGTCTTCTTAAGGACAGTTGGCGAACGAGGTGGTAAATACTATATTCTGTTTTTTTCTGTTTCAGTATTTTACCAAACTATCATCATCATCATTGTTAGAGCCATTTTGTGTGCAAGAATGTGTGAAAATTTAGATTTAATAGTTTTAACTATTTGCAATAGAAAGTAGAGATATGTTTCTGATGTTTTAGTAAGAGATGCAAAAATATGCCGCATGTGATATGTGGTACCGAGATAATAATCAGCAGATTCTACAACGTCTATAATTTGCCAGGTGTATCAGATCTGTTGTTTGCTTAATTGGACTGAGGCTGAGGGATTTTGTTTGAACCTCTACCGTCTGAAAATGGTCCAAGTAGCTGAAACAACTACAAACGGCCAGCACTTGGGTAGTGAACTGTGTCTCCATAGCCGCGTCCACAGCAGCAGGGTTCAGTGCGCTCTTGTCAGGACACATCACCTCCATCCCCATCACTAAAATTAGCTGCTCTTCTGTGGGTTGGCATCGGGTGAGACGGCTTTGGATTGACCTCCTGAGTCCTGTCTGGGGAAAATCGTGTTAGGAGCTCACCGCTGACCCTTCCCTAAATCATCCGAGCCAACACTCCTGTCAAAATATCTTCTACACTCAACATGTTGACCATGAGCATGTAATGTCATCTTACTGTCCAGCTGATTTGTGGTGTTGCTGCACAAACTGGTTGCTTTTACTTTTAAGGGTCCAGTACACAGCTGTGGTCCGCTAGGGTCCAATGTTCAACAAATTAGACAACATTAAAGCTAGCACAGAATCTAATCTGATATTTTGACCCTGGCGTGGTAGAGCTATTTAAATAAACATTCAGTCTGTAGTGTAACGGTTAAGGCTCTGTGATCAGAAGGCTGTCGCTGGTTTGAATCCCGGACCAGTTAGAGGTACCACTGAGGTACTCATGAGCAAGGTAACGTCCCCAACCACTGCTCCTCGGGGTGCTGCTCGTGTTCACTGCTCCTTCATGGATAGGTCAAATGCAGAGGTCACATTTGGTAGTGGTGCACTGTGTGCTGTGCTTTGGTGTGTTCACAATGATAAAATAATCACTGAGACCTCTGACCCATCCACTTGACCTATCCTTGAGTAGTGGGCAGCTTTTTGTTGGCAGAACCCAAGGAAGCAGTGCTCGTGAGTACCTCATTAGTATCGTTACTGGTCCGGGACTTGAACTGGCGACCCGCCGGTCTTGGGGTCAACCGTCCAAATGTGCCATATGCCCCAATATGAAGAAATCTGTGATTATAACGGCCAATAAGTGACGATAACATAGAAATTGAGCGAGACGTGAAGATGGGGCAGCACAATGGCACATTGGGTAGCGCTGTCACCTCACGCCGGCGCAGAAACAGGTGATTTGACTGAGGCCGAAAATCAGAAGACTGAAAGTTGACAAAGGAGTGACATCCATAATGCATTAGGTGTAGAGTATGTTAACAGTTGCCTTTAAGGCCAAGACTGGAACAGCACCTCCTTACTTATCAGCACTGACTACAGCCACCATCCCTCAGAGCATCAGGCGCCCGGCTGCCTTTAACCAATTCTACTTAAAAGAAGAGGAAGACATTCATCTAGACCATTTGCTGTGCTGGCTGCTAGAGTGGTGGGACGAACTTCTTCTTGCCGTAAGAACTGCTGAGTCCCTTACTGTCTTCAAACGTTGTCTGAAGAAACAACTCTTCAAGGAGTACCTAGAAGACTAGCTACCCCTCATATTTACTATTACTACACACCTCCATTAAAAAAAAAAAACACTAACGCACTAACATGTATTTTTGTTGTCTGTGCACTAACTTTCTAACATAATTTTTCTAAATTAAAGTATATAATTTAGTTGGGTAACTTGGTTTTAATGACAGTTGCTGATTTTAAGTCTAGCTTTTACAGCTTGAAGAACAGTCGTGGACTACAACGCACTGTTGCAAGTCGTTCTGGAAAAGAGCGTCTGCTAAATGCTGTAAATATAAATGTGATTTCACAGTCTTACATCACAGTCTTCAAAAACTTCTGGATTTTACTGTGTTATTACAATAAAAGTACAATAAAATCAAGTAGGGAAATAACTGTAAATTTACTCCCTTGGTTAGTGTACTTTCATTGATTCAAAACACATGTGTGTGTTCTTCACCACTCCTGAACTCCATTGATTGACTACAGTGCAGGCCACTGGGACAGCAATCAGCCCTGCTGTGTTTTCCCAGCATCCCTCATCTCCACCGGCTGAAACCCCGTCTCGCCCCTCTGCCAATTACACCACCACTCAAGGTTACATCACGCAACTCTGCCAAAAGTGTTTCATAAGCAATGACTTCCTTTCTGCCCCGAGCTCCGCCGTTTAGCCCCGAGGTGCAGGTTTCCGTTATGACACTCCGACTCAGTCCTACGCCAACATCAGCATTCAGATTCGAAACCGGGAATTGTGAGTCCGACATTCCCCTCACGGATTTAATTAGTCCAGAGCCATTTGGAAGACGACAGACTTCAGGCGCTACAGGTCAGTTGGGAAGGCCTCTGAATTTTTTCATTATAAAGCCAGCAGTGCATGCTTAGAAAATGCATATTTTTTGGGTTTCATCTCTTAATTCTGGGCAAATGCAGCAGGAACCTGGGCCGTTTTTTCCTTGTTGGAGAAAAATGCTGGAGAAAAGTGTGACGACTGTGGCTAGATAATTCATGAAATGTAACCAATATTGCGAATCTGCGTAATTTTGCCCATGATGACTGATGACGATTTTGATTATAAAAAAAATTCTAATACATATTTTTAAATTCTGTTATACTTTCCCGAGTGTATGTTTATTCCTTCTAAAAAAAGACTACTATGTGTGTTGTTGTCTCGTTACTCCACCCCGTCCAGTCTGCCACATGGGTGTCACTTTGTCCTTTTTTATTAGGACACGTGTCCCAGTACTGATCAGCTGTGCCCCAGTAAAAAAAAAATCCTTTAAAGGCTTTAGTAACAAACAAATTTCTCTGACATGTAGTAGATTAAGGGTCTGTGTCCATCAAATGCTGAGAGCGGTCAAAACCTCACTTCCAGAACGCTTTCTCGCCGCTTTCCCAGCGCTTGTTGTTGCTAAGTTACGAAAAGCACCATCAAACACTTCCACGTTTGTTCCTTTTTCATGTAAACATTGTAACGTTAACCCGCGTTTCAATCCCAGTCCTCACGGACCACCGCACAGATTTGACATTCCTGACCCACAGCGCACAGCTGCTGATGCTACTGATTAGCTAATTAGCAACGAGGGATTGAAGCGCAAACAGTGCAGGAAATACTGAATATGTGCAGAGCGGTGGGCCGGGAGGACTGGGATTGATAAACCCTGGTTTAACCGACATAAATCTAGTTTAGTGCACGAAACTGGAGATAAAAGAGGCGTAGGGGCAGCCAAGTCTTCATGCAACAATGTTTTAATGAACCCATCATCCAACGCAAACTAAAACAGCTTTTAATGAATTGTTTATGCAGAGGGATAGGGCTAGGGAAATTATTTGAAAAAAGCAGCAGAGACGGGGGCAGGGAAAGCGTAAGGACAAATGAGGATGAGAGAAGGGAGCGCTGAGCCTTACCAAAAGGTTTGGGAACCCCTGCAGTAGCATCTCATTTCAGGCGCCGATGTGGAAGTGACTACATTACACTCTGATTTTACAATAAGCAGAAATACACTTAGTGCAATACCATCACTGTGGTGTTAATATAACACCACATACAGTGTTGCACTTCCAAGTTTGTGTGTGTGTGTGTGGGGGGGGGGAGTGGGTGCTGTGCCCTAGTAATGCTTTATCTCTAGCAATTCTGGGTCTACAAATTACATTTGGTATTTAGTTATTTTAAAATCAACAAGAAGTATTTTTTCATTTAAAAATCTCAGCTTTAGTGGTTGAGCATATGTGACTCTGCACAGCAAACCAGTCGCTTGGTCGCAAATTTTCTAAATGAGCGATGTTTTCAAGAAAGGGCAGGGCAATCAAGTCAAAACGATATCTATATCGACGAATCGACCACTTTATGACTCGAGATACCAACATTCAAAGCAGTCAAGTTTTCTCCTGTCACGCCATGAGAAACGCAAATTCGGTTTTGAAGTTGACTCATCGACGAGCACTCAGCGGTGACGCCGGGGTGTCGCGTCTGCTTAGGCTTTACGGTAGCCTACGCTGTATCTACAGCCACACGGATAGCTCTACCTGGCGTTAGGTTAACCGAGGAGACGAAGATGGATTCCGCAGAAATATCTTCACGCTAGTCAACCAGTGGATTTACCGTAAATATTGCAGTAGAGCGGTCAAAACAGAAACTTTTAACATTCTGCTGGAATTGAATTCCTCACCTCAAGAAAGTCACGTTTTTAGGATGGAAAGGGTCAGTTTTTCAGCCAAATTTATTCACAGCAGTACAGTATAGACCTTCCACTGTTTCAAAACACTAAAAACAAAAAATCCAAAATTTTACCCCACGCAACATCAACGCTCGGAAACCTCCGTTGCGACAAGGGACTGGTTTTGCCGTATTATCGATACAAACTGGTCACATATTATCGATACAAACCTTATCAAAAACAAACATTCATTCATTCGAAATCCCCAAAATAATCCATAAATAAATCATCATTAATCGATGTAAAACGCTCAACTAATCGTGATATTGACTGGAAGTCATATCACCCAGTCCTAGCTTAAATACAACTATAAAAATATGAATTCAGTGTAAAATATTGATCATTTAACTAAAATGCCTACACTGAACAGACGTCAAGCAAATGACTGATGA
This sequence comes from Distichodus sexfasciatus, assembly GCA_032718565.1. Lineage (NCBI taxonomy): Eukaryota > Metazoa > Chordata > Actinopteri > Characiformes > Distichodontidae > Distichodus > Distichodus sexfasciatus. The sequence continues at coordinate 2,065,822 of JAVGVS010000039.1, read as the reverse complement.
CTTTAGTGTACAGAATTGCATTGATAAAGAAAGTGAATCCTCGCCAAGACGACCAGACTCCAAGCCCAAGAACACTCTATGATACAAAAATAAACATTAAAAACGTGAGGAAAAAATTCAAAGCTCTAGAGACGATCACGTTCTAGCTCCAGATTCAGATCCTCCCGGACCTGCACCAGAGCAGCTTCGCTCCCCGACCGATCCACGGCTCAAGGAGCCCTTCCTATTGCAAATGCAGATATAATTTGCAATTTAATATCCAAGGAATGTGGAGTAGGCAGGTGTGGGATGGAGGAGCTATATCATTTTACTGCTAGTGGAAGCCATCAATCACCTGTCCTCTACACCCTCATGCCTCCTTAAAATGCTACCTGGAGTCACGGCCCGCGCTGAATGCCAAACTGCCCCAGTTTCTGAACACACACACACACACACACACACACACACACACCCCCCGAAAGGCACACATCCTCATGTAAAAATAAGTGAGGGAGAAGGAAAGAGCAAAAGTAAGAGTGAAAGGGAGAGGGAGCGATAGAGTAGATCAGTATGAGTATGAGTGAGCGACAGTGTGCCTTATTCTTAGCTGGAAGAAAAATGAAAGTTAAACTTTATAAAATATGTAAGCAAGATGTTTCTTACTAAGCAGTAAGATATGAAGTATCAGCTGAGGATGAAACATTCACTCCATTCTCTCACTAGTATATAGGACAAAAAGGAGATTTTTAGTTGGAACAAAAATGTGTAGTAATAAACTTCATAACTTAATATCTGGGATGCACCGATACCGATACCACCCCCCGTGCAGTTACTCGTACTTGGAACAAAATTCCCCGATACCTACTACCGATACCACATGTGGAAGATATGACGTAGTTACGTTCATCGCCACGCGCACGGTGGCGCAGTGGGTAGCGCTGCTGCCTCACAGCGCAAAGGTCCCGAGTTCGAACCCCGGGGACGGCCGTGGGGCCTTTCTGTGTGGAGTTTGCATGCTCTCCCCGTGTTCGCGTGGGTTTCTTCCGGGAGCCCCGGTTTCCTCCCACAGTCCAAAGGCATGTGATATAGGTAAATTGGCGACTCTAAATTGGCCTCGTAAGGTGTGAGTGTGTGAGTGTGTGTGCCCTGCGGTGTGTTGACGCCTGCCCAGGGTTGTTCCCTGCCTTGTACCCGTCAGTTTCCGGGATATGCTCCAGTTCCCCCCCCCCGCCGCGACCCCGGTTGGGATTAAGCGGTTAAAGAAGAAGAGAAAATGCCACAACACTTGACAAATATACTGTAAACTGTGCAGAGATTAAAATGTCAGCCGTCTGGAGGTACTTTAAAATAAATGATAATGACAGCAGCAAAGCAGACTAATATTTTAATATTTAATATTTTATATAATTGTTGCTTTTTTATGTTTTGATACAGATAGGACCAATAAATGGATAAAAAATTTATATAATTTCTTTTATTAAATGACATAATAAGGATCAATTGTACTTTAATTTATATTTTGGTTTTTATAAGTGTTTTATAAAAGACCGCGGCTTATACGTCAATTTTACAAACCTGCGTATTGGGTGCGACTTGCTTAAATGATAACGCATTCGCTAAAAGTATTATTCAATGCACAAAAAAGACAACATACCCAAATGATTCGTTGAATTTAAATGTACTGTTTACTGCAGCAACGAGCAGTTCGAAAAGCAACGCAAAACGAAGATAGATCAGTGATGATGTTCTGTCACTTAGTTGGTGCTGCCGCATAAGTTTTGCATCACGGTACATTACGTCACACGCTCTTTGATTTGACTTTCAACCACGAGGAATCATGACGCATATATGATACTTTTTGCGACACACTGTGTTTGTTAGCGTGCACGACTTTCACAGGGAAGTCCAACATTCACTAAAACCTTCCAGTTCAGTTAAATCTTCTGATTTATTACAGATAGAACTTATATTGTAGCTGATAAATAACAAAAACAACCAGCGTTATACTCACAGTACAGCCGTTTACTTGATATATATATTTATTCCCGACACGTGTCCACAGCGCTATTGTGCCGCGGCTCTCGTATGGAACGCCCTCAAGACAAAAATGTGCTTCTCTCCCAGAAATGAGTCAAAAATGAGTTATTGGCCAAAATGAGTCCAAATGCTCAAAAATTTCCAAAACTTCAGTATTTCTTCATTTTCCATTAATCAGAAAATATTTTCATTCTATAGTGTTAGAGAGTAAAACATAAATATAGAAAATTGCATCATTTGGTATCAAATCATTTTATTCTACATCCAGATCGATTCCATAAAAAGCCATAGAAAGTCTCTGCATAATAACAACTCTGAATATGAATATGAATGTGTTGATGTTCACAGTCTTGTGCAGACATCATTTGGGGAAAAATAAAATTGGCTGCTTTTGGTGCGGACTCTTTTTCTCACATTTAAAAAACTACTCAGGAATCGATAAGAGAATTGATGAGGAATTGAATTAATAGGCAGAATTGACAACGGCATTGATATTGATCAAATCTTATCAACTCCCACCCCTAGATATATATTTATAGTAATAAAAACAAAGATAAAGAAGACAACGAAAGCAAAGAAGAAGAATAAAAGAAGAGGAGAAAAGTCTAAAGGAAAGAGATAAAAAATAGATAAGAGAGAGAAAAATAGTAATGAACCTCTTTGTAGTATGTATGCAATACAGTATGTCTATGGACTAGAGGTCGACTGATACTGACTATTGCTAATTAACAGGACGATAAACGATATTTGGAACAGATATGCAAGAAAAAAGAGAACATCTGTCAACACTTTGAATTTTACAAACACCAGGCTCAGCTGCCACTCTGCTCGGAGCTTCATGCTGCGCCCATGTGTGAGTGACAACAAGGCTTCAGCGCTGATTGTCTACTACTTGTGTGACATATGTGACTCTGCACGGCAAAACCAGTCGCTTTTCGCAACGGAGGTTTCCGAGAAAAATGAGCGCTGATGGTGCGTGGGGTAAAATTTAGTTTTTTTGTTTTTAGTGTTTTGAAACAGTGGAAGGTCTATACTGTACTGTTGTGAATAAATTTGGCTGAAAAACTGACCCTTTCCATCCTAAAAACGTGACTTTCTTGAGGTGAGGAATTCAATTCCAGCAGAATGTTAAAAGTTTCTGTTTTGACCGCTCTACTTCAATATTTACGGTAAATCCACTGGTTGACTAGCGTGAAGATATTTCTCCGGAATCCATCTCCGTCTCCCGAGTTCAGTTAACCTAACGCAGGTAGGCTATCCGTGTGTCTGTGAATGCAGCGTAGGCTACCGTAAATGCAAACGTAGTCGCGACCGCGTCTGTGAGTGCTACGTCGATAGTCAACTTCAAAGGCAGATTTCTCCGTTTCTCACTTGGTGTGACAGAAGAAACCCGACTCTTTGAATGTTGATATCTCAGTCATATGTCGTCCCATTCATTCGATATAGGTATCGTTTTGAAGCTTGATTTATGCCCTTTCATGGGCATACGTAATAACTCAATTTAGAAAATTTGCGACAAGGGACTGGTTTTGCCGTGGAGGGTCACATATAGCCAATCAGAGACTGTTGTGGGCGGGACGTTAAATGAAGCTGAGAGTCAAGAGTAAACGACACAGAGAGAAGAGACGACAGCGGAGGCACAGTAGAGCACCTCGCAATTACTTAATAACGGCGATGGTCAAAATGAAACACCGATACCGATAATAAAATTGGCCCCCGGTAATCAGTCGACCCTTACTATAGTCTATACTGAGTAACTGAGCACTTTGAGCAGAATGAGGGGGAAAAAAAAGAGTAAGGAGGCAGATTTAAAGACAAATGGAGAAAAGGACATGAGAAGGAAAAGAACAAGATCTGCTGTCTCTCTGCTCTCTCCCACAACAGGTGCCTGCGGTGCGACCTTCTACATCCTCATTAGTCTGAGTGGTCTGGTCTTACCATCGTCCACACGCAATTAAAGCTATTTAGAGTGAATTAAAGTCTGAGAGAGAGCAGGCGGCTGGGGACGGAAAAACCTATAAAGCATTGGATAAAAAAGCTTGACGTGGCTCAGCGCTGGCGGCCGCTGCTTGCATAATATGACTGGTGCAACTCCTGGGTGGGTCCAAATTAGATCTTGGCATACAGATCGGCCGGGCTTTCCGAAAGGCAAATCGCCGTAAAATACCGGGAGCGTGAGCCGAAAACAGAGCGGGGCGAGGCGGGGCGGGGAAGTTAATTGCAACGCCTCTCAATCAATTCATTTGAAAGATTAAAGAGAAACAGCATCATTTTCTGTAGCGCCTTAATCGATCAGTGATTTAAACAAATGGACTATTAACCTCGGGGGCCGGGACGGAAGAGGTGGAAATGCGTCGACTCAGCTTGGCCTGACACACACACACACACATAGATCACAGCTGCAGTAACTCTTTTAACATGGCTCCAGCTGTTTTGTTTCAGTCAAATTACATGGCTGTTCGGGCCATACATAAAATTCTTGTTAAGATCTAAGAGATCTCAGCTCATGAAGTCCACTGTATTTAAAGTGGCCCTGATGGTCAGGAACATCTGGAGTTTTTAACACGAGTGCACAGTGAGCTCCAGCTTGTATTTATTAAACAGCCACAAAGTATTACCATTATAAAGAAGTCAGTCAAGATAATAAATGGGACGCAGTAGCTTCCATACGCTAAAAGATCTAAAGCTACAAACACAAGCAGCACAGATTTCAGGTAAAGATATGATACGTCTAAAGTCTGGTTCGTGTGGATGAAACAAATCTGTTTGGGAGATGACATTTTGGGAAACAAAAGAGTAAGGGCCTGTGTCCAGCTGAGAGCAGTCAAAACCTCACTTCCAGAGCACTTTCTCTGCTTTCTCTCAGCACTAGTTGTTGCTAAGTTATGAAAAGCGCCATTGGGCACTTCCACGTTCGTTCCTATTTCAAGGTGTTTCTTTGAGATCGCTAGTTTAGCTGTTTTAAAAGTTAAACGGATTTCAACTTGAAGCGCTCTGAGTGCTGTGGCAAACCACGTCTCCACTGGCGTCTTGTTCCTGCTGAAGGCGCTTAGCGCTCGGAACCCTGAAGCTCAGGACCTGCATTAAAAATAGGTGCATCTGGAGGACACAGGCCCTAAAGATATGATGCTGCTACGTACAACCCAGATGGCTGACTAGTGTTTATTTTGCTATAAATTGTGATAAAGGTGAATGTGAAATGGTTTAATCACAGTCTTATAGGCTCATATGTAGGGATGCATGATAATATCTGAATCGTATCGGAATCAAGTCATCGGCATTGGGCCGGTGCTGAGATTTGCCCGGCTGAAATTTTATGATGCATTTGTTGTATGCCAGGTAGCGCTTGTGCAGGGCATGTCCAAATTCTGAGGTCAGATTCACATCTGTCTCAAAATGCATGGTTTTATTTTGTGTCAAAATTCTGAGCGTGCAGTGAATGTTCACGAACAATATCTCGTCTTTGCGCACTCATCTCTGCCAGCATGCATGTGCGCACAAAGTGCTCGGAGTCTGCTTTCACGCTCGCTTGACTTGGCGCTGTGTTAGTTACCTCAGAACTATGGCATTATTTTTGTGGCAAGAACTTTGGCACGTTTTTGCAATATCTCGTAATTACGCACATAACTCTGCCTGCGCTCGCCTCGACTCTGCCTTCCTCATTTATTGGGATCGGCGGATATTAGCATGAAAAAACTGGATATCGGCATCTGTCTGTAACATAGATGTTAAATTCAGGCCAAATCTGGCCCGCGGTGTAAATATACAGTATTTGGCCCTGAGTTAATGCCAAATATCTACTGGAGCTGGCCGTCGGAAGACAGCACATGCACCGCTGTTACTACAAATCCCAGAACGCTCTGCTGGTGCGTCGGCGCTTAAATCACGACCCATAAGCGCCCCCTCCTCTGTTGACATTCAAGCAACCTCATGCTGCCAGTCGCATCGAGCTGCCCCTCCCAAAAATGACCAAATGAAAGGTGGAAAACAGGAGCTTTCAAGACACGTGGGAGACAGAATATCTGTTCACAAATGTTAAATGTCTTGCGTGCGGAGCCAATGTAGCTGTAACCAAAGAATATAACATAAGAAGACACTACAAAACGAAACACCACGACAAGTACCAGGATCTGGACATATGAAAAGGTTCATCGTTATGTGTGAAGAGAAAGAAAAACTTCCTCGATTGTAGACATTTTTTCAATAAATATCAAGGCTGGCCCGCGACTTTGTCCAAGTTTTTAATTTTGGCCCACTGTGTATTTGAGTTTGAGGCAACAGCGCTAAGCATTGTGTCACTGTGCTTCTTCGTCACTTTGTGTTTCTGGAAATAGATTTGAAAGTGAGTGATTATTTCTTGTCATTGTGAACACAGCACAGCACACAGTGCACCACAACCAAATGTGACCTCTGCATTTAACCCATCCGTGAAGGAGCAGTGGGCAGTTAACAAGCGCCCGGGGAGCAGTGCTTGGGGACGGTACTTTGCTCATGAGTACCTCAGTGGTAACTTTACCAGCCCTGGATTCGAACCTGAGACCTTCTGATCACGGGTCGAACACCCTACCGTTACGCCACCAACAATTCGTATTAACATTCAGTACTGTGCAAAAGTCTTGCGCCATCCCTCGTTACTTCATGTGAATATGTACACCACCAGTCAAAAGCTTGGACACACCTTCCCATTCAATGTTTTATTCTTTATGATCATGACTATTCACATTGTAGATGCTCACTGAAGACACTATGAATGAACACATATGGAATTATGTAGTAAAGAAAAAGTGTGAAATAACCCAAAACATGTTTTATATCTTAGATTCTTGAAAATAACCACCCTTTGCTTTGATCACTGCTTTGCACACTCTTGGCATTCTCTCGATGAGCTTCATGAGGTAGTCACCTGAAATGGTTTTCCAACAGTCTTGAAGGAGTTCCCACAGATGCTGAGCACTTGTTGGCCCTTTTGCCTTCACTCTGCGGTCCATCTCATCCCAAACCATCTCGATTGGGTTTGGTCAGGTGACCGTGGAGGCCAGGCCATGTGGCGCAGCACTCCATCACTCTCCTTCTGGGTCAAATAGCCCTTACACAGTTCATTCATAGTTTTGATGCCTTCAATGAGAATGTACAATGTAAATAGTGATGAAAATAAAGAAAAAACACTGAATGAGAAGGTGTGTCCAAACTTTTGACTGGTGGTGTACGTGTGTGAAAGAGAGAGTGAAGGATGTGCTGGAGACACAGAAAGAGAGAGAGAGAGAGAGAGAGGAGCTGCAGAGCTGTAGTGGTTGAAGTGAGGTGAGGGGCTGATGGACTGTAGTGGGAGGAGGCCTGTAGTTTGTAAGGGGGTGAGGGGTGATTTCTAAATGGACTGTGGGAGTCTGGAGGCTCTGACTTCACTCACTGTGCGCTGGCCAAATAAAAATGACAGCTTGCAGTGATTGGACACCTGCTACACTCCCACAGACCTTTTCACCTCACATCAGCCTCTCTCTCTTTAGCGTGTCCCGATCTGGCTCCACGACTCACCCGCCACCTCCACACACACACACACACACACCGCCCCCTCCCCGGGGTGGCTGTCTTCCTCCATCAGTCCTTCCTTCATCCTCCATCCCCCTCTTCTCTTCCCCCCCTCTCCCTCAATTAATCATCTTCCGCTGCCCAACTGCCTCTACACTTTACTGCTGACGTGTTACCTTGAGAGCATCTTACTCACAAACCCACATCACACTCCTCACCAGAAACTGACCCAACATGACGGCACCGTGCTGGAGGTTTACGCCAAGAGTATTTGGGCTGTTTTCCGTGATTAGATCCAGTGAATAAAAACATGAAAAGTGCTTTTGAAAGAAGTTTCTTCCAGGACAAGGTTTAACCTCTCAGTTTGAGGATCCAGCATCAAACTAGGCATGCACCGATCAACGTGCAAATTTTTCATCTTTACGATGACGACAGCGATACAACAAAATTGTAAAAAAGCTGTAAGTTTCACGCAGCAGGGAAGCTTGGCAGCATATGCGGTATGATACGTTGGCACACTGCTGGGATGTATGTATCTCCCAGATTTTGAGACGCCTCACCATCACCAGCAGTCATGTTACAATGGTTCGACTTGCAATTTTTTTTATCTTATGATGACGACAGTGATACGACAAAATTGTAATACTTAGTAAGTTTCATGCGGCAAGCAAATGTAGTAGCAAATGTGGTACGATACGTTGGCTCGCTGCCGGGATGTACGCATCTCCCGCTTCGTTTGACGCCTCACCATCACCAGCGACCAAGTTGCGATGGTCCGGCCTCCAATTTTTTGACTTCACGACTGACAATAGCGATATGACAAAATTGTAAAAAAAAAAGTCAGTTTCATGCGGAATGGGACGTTGGGACGCTGCCGGGATGTACGCATCTCCGCCCGTTTGAGACGCCTGACCATCACCAGCGATCAAGTTACAAGGGTTCAACTTGCAATTTTCTGATCTTACAATGACGACAGCAATACAACAAAATAGTATAAAACAGTATGTTTTCATGCGGCAGCCAAACGCAGCAGTATAGGTGATACGATACGCTGGGACACTCAGGATGTACGCATCTCCCGCTAGGTTTGACGCCTCACCATCACCAGCTATTAAGCTCAATTTGCAATTTTTTGATCTTACGACGACGATAACTCTTTTGCCCCTATTCTAACTCCACTACGCCCACCAAATCTCTGAGCTGTATCATAGCCAAATTCTCTTCTGCCAGGTCTCCTTAAATGAAGAAAACAAGCCGTGAGCAGCGGCAGCAGAATTAGGACGGAGGGGGAGTAAAAAAAAAAAAACCCAAACAAACAAACGAAAAGAACCTTGCTGTGCCTTTCAGAAAGATCCATCTCATATCAGCACCCACAGTCTCCCAGAAGATCACGCAGCGGACCTGAGGCGCAGCATTTATTTAGCATTTCTGCTTTCCTCTGACGATCCAGGGCCCACTTGACAAACACCATGCAATTAGCATGCAGATAGGATGCAGCGTTTTTCCATCGCAGAGTTCTTGGCTTAGAGATTTATATAATAAAAACTGTAGGCATTCCCAACGGGGGAGCGCGTCGCCTCCAGAGACCCGATTCAACCCGAACAGCACTTCAAAGCGGAATACCTGCAACCCACAAGGAAGAGGGAGGCTGCCCGTACCTGCCTAAAATTAAAAGGATAGTTTTGGCCTAAAAACATACTGAACCACAGTGTGATGAGTGAATATTTTTCACTGTGAACACACCACACCACCGTGCATCCAACCAAATCTGACGTCTTTGCATTTGACCCATCCATGAAAGAGCAGTGGGCAGATGACATGGGCAGCGACCAGGGAGCAGTTATTGGGGACGATACCTTGCTCCCAAATACCTCACTGGTACCTTTACCTGTCTGGGATCCGAACCACCGACTTTCCGAACACGGAGTAAACTCCCTTAACCGTTACGCTACCAACTGCCCCTGGGACGTGTTTGCGCTAGGGATGCACCGAAAATTCTGCCACCGAAAAATTTCGGCCGAAAAAGGCCAAAAAATGCATTTTGGGTTTCGGCCTAATATTTTTTTTTACGCGACCGAAGCGGTGATGACGCAATCAACAACCGCAACCTGCACGCGCCAGATTGGATTAGAGTCAACATGTCTGCCGTGTGTGCGCATTTCGATATATCTAAGAAAGACACACGGAAAGCCGCCTGTAAAGCGTGCAACGCCGACATTTCTAGAGGGGGTGCACCCACAAAGACTTTCTCAACGTCTGGATTAATTTATCATATAAAATCAAAACATCCCGGTCGCCATGCAGAGTATGAAGCACAGAAGAGGCAAGACCCTTCGAGCACACCCACTCCGTCTGTGGCGGACGTTTTTGAAAAGGCAAGAAAGTTTTCATTTTAGTGTTTTAATACAGTATTTTGTTATAGGCCTACAGAGAATGTTGTTATATCTTTCAACACTTTTTAAAGCACTTATTCTGAATGCACTTTGTTCATGAACTTCGTTCAGAATATTAAAATGCACTTGAATTCACTTGTTTTATGAGAGAATATATTTCATTGTATAATATTTCAGCTATCTTGCTTTTAGGCTATTCATGAGTGGGGCCAAGTAAAATATTTTATTTCAAATTTTATTGTATACTGTGCATTGTTTGAATGTTAAATAAATATTTTCATAGTTTTGTAACAGATTTATTCTTTGAACCATGAATATTAATTTATGCAATTGCAATGCTTGACTTTAGTGAGGTAAGTACACACAGTCCCAGCCATAACGGCAATATTACAAAAAACTGTATAATAAAAACTGTATAACTCTATAATAATTTCTTTCAGTGTTGCGGTTTCGGTTTTCGGCCAAGTGTTTCCTCATTTTTGGTTTTGGTTTTGGCCAAAAAAAAATCATTTCGGTGCATCCTTAGTTTGCGCCCACCCAGGGTTGGTCCCCGCCTCATGCCCATAGTTCCGCAATAGACTCCGACCCCGATGGGAATTAGGTGGTTCAGATAATGAATAAAGGAAGGATATTATACTATATATTATAAAAGAATCTACCTTCAATCAAAACTCGATTAGTTGACTTACTCACATCACACGTCTCTGCTTCTCACTTCAGACACGTATTGGCAGCTTGCTTTCTTTCTCCACAAGCTCTCGTCTTCTGCAGCTCAATTTCTCAGCATCTAGTGAAAATATAATTGCTGCCCAATTCTAGTTCTAGCTAGAATTACTCATAAGTCGATCACCGTTTAGAAAAGTCCACCAGAAAACCCCACCACGCACCGTACCACCGTACCCCACGGATCAATCAGATGACAGTTGGATGGAGCGCTTGGGGCAGGTTGGTCGCGGTGACGGAAGGATGAGAAAAGCGATAGAGCGGGGGGCTGAGAGACGCAGGGGCGAGAGTAATGAAAAACGGCACTGTTTCACCAAGGTGGCAAAAATGAAAGCCGGCAAATGCAGGCAGATTTATCCATCTCCCTCTCATCTCATCAATTCACCTGACTTCATCCCTCCACACGGCGTGAAAGAAGTGAGGGGAGGAGGAAGAGGAGGAGGAGGAGGAGGAGGAGGGAGGGAACACTGGAATAGGCAACTTCAGGTCTGCAGGAAGAAGGATGAACCTGAATCTGGCAGAAACAGCCTTAAACCCCCCACTAATCTGCCTAGAAATGATGATGAAATTCCACCCTCCGTACTCTCTCTCTCTCTCTCACACACACACACACACACGCACAGCTCTGATTTACCTCCTGTCCGCGCTAATGGGCCTGCAGCAAAGGACAGAGTTCCTCTTGGTCTGTTCTTTCTTCTATATTCAGTCAGTTTCTCCTGCGAAGAAAAACAAGGATGGAAAAATCGATGAGTCCCTTAATGACTTTTAATTGTTTTCTTTCTCCTGGTCCTGCAATAATGCGCACAGGTAGAACTGAAAGCATCCCGCTGCTCGTGTATCTCTCATTCTCATTGTGTGTGTATGCGTGTGTGTGAGAGAGACAGAGAGAGAGTCGGTTTTTAGGAGGTGCTGAGGACCTGAGGAGTGTCTCCTAAATTATTTGTCAGATTTGTGTTTGCATGTGAGGTCAAGCCCTCATGAGTAAAAAAAAAAGACAGAAAATGTCCAGGGTTTAAAGTAAAAAGATTTGCTTTATTCTTTATTATATATCTAGTTATTATGGTGGTCAATGGACGTCCCCTACAGAGCAAGCTGCGGCTGTGTGTGTGCGGGTGTTGGAGGGCAGGTTTTTATTAGGGGTGTAGTGATACGTCCATGTGCATTGATTCACTGATTCAATGTATCGATTCAAAAATAAATCTTCGATCAGACATCATACATATTGTAACTCCGCATCCAATCAAAATCTGTTTTGTAGCAGACTGTGTGACATCAGATGACATCCAATTGGTGTTTGTGAGTGATTATTTGTCATTGTGAACACAGCACACAGTGCACCACAACGAAATGTGACCTCCGCATTGGACCCATCCGTGAAGGAGCAGTGGGCAGCTAACACCGGCAGCAGTGCTCAGGGACGGTACCTTGCTCATGAGTACCTCAGTGGTAACTTTACCAGTCCTGGAGTCAAACCTGCAACCTTCTGATCAGGGGGCAAACACCCTACCGTCACGCCACGTTTGTTGTATCGATATAATATAATATCGATATATAATATGTGACTCTGCATGGCAAAACCAGTCGCTTGTCCCAAATTTTCAAAATTGAGTTATTATGTTTACATGAAAGGGCATAAATCAAGCTTCAAAACGATACCTATATGGAATGAATCGGACGACATATGACTGAGATATCAACATTCAAAGGAGTCGGGTTTCTCCTGTCACGCCAAGTGAGAAACGGAGAAATCTGCCTTTGAAGTTGACTATCGCCGTAGCACTCACAGACGCTTGGTGCGGTCGCGGCTACGTTTGTATTTACGGTAGCCTACGCTGCATTCACAGCCACACGGATAGCCTACCTGCGTTAGGTTAACTGAACTCGGGAGACGAAGATGGATTCCGGAGGAATATCTTCACGCTAGTCAGCCAGTGGATTTACCGTAAATATTGAAGTAGAGCGGTCAAAACAGAAACTTTTAACATTCTTCTGGAATTGAATTCCTCACCTCAAGAAAGTCACGTTTTTAGGATGGAAAGGGTAAGTTTTTCAGCCAAATTTATTCACAACAGTACAGTATAGACCTTCCACTGTTTCAAAACACTAAAAACAAAATCAAAAATTTTACCCCACGCAACATAAATGGTCGTTTTTCTCAGAAACTTCCGTTGCGACAAGCGACTGGTTTTGCCGTGGAGGGTCACATATAGTGACGTTACAATATGTACGATCAATGTTTTCCATTTCTGGACCGATTCCATGGATTTGTTGACCATTGAATCAATGTATCAATGTAGACTGATTATTGCACCCCTATGTTGTATGTGATCGTCCTCATGATGAAAAATGGCAGGTTTTATGTAAAAAAATGATCTGGTTTTTGAGTTTAAGGTTGGGGTTCGGTGTAGCTGTAGTATAACTTACAAAAATAGTAATACAGGACTGTGAGTGTGTGCACAAGAGCGAATGTGTTTGTACACACATGATCTTATCCTCACAAAGTCACAAAGCCGTTGTTCCCCTCTTCTGCTCCTTTGAGAGCGGGGGCAGCGCTATCAGCTCAGCCCGTATGCAGGAGGACAGAAAGGTGTGAGATGGGCACCAAAAAGTTTTTAAAAAGAGGTGCATGAAACACCACACATACAGTCATGATACACAGACATATTTCTCATTACTCCGGGTTCAGCTCGGTGCCGTGTGAGACGAGGCCAATCTCCCTCGCTCGGAGGCACCACCTGAGACGAGGCTGGGAATAAAGCCGCTACGCGTCTCGTTCTGGCAGAGATTCGCCCATGCAGCAAATCAAGGGAAATGGCATTCTCACACATCAACACCTAATGAAATCCTCACATGCTCGTCCTCGCCCTCGCGCAGGCCATAACGTCGCAGGTGACTGGTACAGTCATTTACAGGTGATATTTAGTAAAATTAGGACGCAATTAAAAAACAATACACTAAGCCAAGCCACAGAACACTCTAATGCTTTGAGTAATGAAACGTTGCGCTAGGGTTGGGCGATATGACCGCATCAATATTATGACTAATTAGACGTTTTACCTGGATTATCATAACTTTGCTTTTGAATAAGTAGATAAGAACAACAGTTTCAATTAATTTTAGGTAACTTTCCAGCTCTACCTTCCTCCACAGTGTAAAAAAAATTTGCCGAGGCAGAAACGAAATAAGAGCAGAGGAGACGGATGAGAGTGGTGCTGGGAAAAGTGAGTGGGCAGGTGGAGGAGAGAGCGTGAGCGATTTGCTGGTGCCGAATGAATGGATTTAGACTTCTGAGCGCTCTGTTCTCTCTTAGCACCTCCAGTCTTCAGCCACCCAGCCGGGCCGGGTCAATACCGAGCAATGAGAATAATAATGAAAATGGGATTTCGGTTCATGGCTTTCAGGGCAGCAAAAAGGGATAATGTCGGCCAGGAAATAACACTAACAAATAAGTAAAGAGAAGCGGTGACTTGCATTTTTTACCTGAAATTTTAAATATTTGATGAAAAGCAAATGATGAAGGAAATATTTTTTCACAGTCATATAAATGTTATTAAGAGTGAAGTCTGGAAATATATCTAGACTGTACTCAGCAATTAACATCTCGCAGATGCTTTTACCCAGAGTGACTAGTGACTTACATTTCCTAATTACAGGAAATTGGAGTTAAGGCTCTTGCTCAGACCCATTGTTGGCAGAGATGCACAGTAACAAAGTACCTTTACTCGAGTAGTGTACTTAAGTATCTGTACTCCATTTTAGTATTTTATTTGTGACTCTGCACAGCAAAACCAGTCGCTTGTCGCAAATTTTCTAAATTGAGTTATTATGGGCATAAATCAAGCTTCAAAACGATACCTATATCGAATGAATCGGACGACATGTGACTGAGATATCAACATTCAAAGGAGTCGGGTTTCTCCTGTCACGCCAAGTGAGAAATGGAGAAATCTGCCTTTGAAGTTGACTATCGACGTAGCACTCACAGACGCTTGGTGCGGTCGTGGCTACGTTTGCATTTACGGTAGCCTACGCTGCATTCACAGCCACACGGATAGCCTACCTGCGTTAGGTTAACTGAACTCGGGAGACGAAGAAATATCCGGATTCCTGAGAAATATCTTCGCGCTAGTCAACGAGTGGATTTATCGTAAATATTGAAGTAGAGCGGTCAAAACACCTCACCTCAAGAAAGTCAGGTTTTTAGGATGGAAAGGGTAAGTTTTTCAAATTTATTCACCACAGTACAGACCTTCCACTGTTTCAAAACGCTAAAAACAAAAAAAACAAAAAAACTTTACCCCACGCAACATTAACGGTCGTTTTTCTCAGAAACTTCCGTTGCGACAAGCGACTGGTTTTCCGTGGAGGGTCACATTTATACTATTACAGGTAACTGTAATGTACATATTACGGGATAAGTATATATGGTAACAGCCAGTGTGCATTCTTTATTGCATAATGGATCTAAAAGCAAACATAAACATCAGGTGAGAGACAGACAGAAAGAGAGATAAATGTCATTTTCACTTAATCCCCTGTAAAAAAAAAAAAAAAAAAAAAAAAAACCCTTCTTGCATACAGATTAGAGTAAACAGGCACAGGATCAGTTAACATGAAGCCATTAACAGAGTGGCCAAGCTAAATGAGACAAGAAAATATCCATTAAAATTATGTTATTGTAAATATGGACATTTTTTAACCCCTTATCAAGTCAGCACTGTGGCTCCAGTCCATATTTCTGTCAGAGACTTTAGCTTGATGAGGCTCATCGTCTCTGTTTGCAGCGGCGCCAGTTAAACCCACTGGCTGTGATGTTGTCTAAGCCGCATCAATCATCATTACGCTCACTGTCGTTTCTCTGGCACGTCGGCACATTATTTCAGACTAGATGTCCTCAGTCCATCCTTAATAAGGACCGCACGCATTTTAATGAGCTCCACATTTTGAATCTATTCCAGCTGACAGCACACCTGAAGCAGGTAATTAAGAAGTGGAGAATGCTGATAACTCAGGTGAACGCTCGCTCTACTCTGGGTTTATGCTTTTAGCAGTCAAGAAAATAAGCAATTTCATGAACAAATTTACTTAATTATGAACACGCTCATCCTTTTACATTTATGGCATTTAGCAGACAAGCTTATCTCTAGACCGACTAACGTTTCCTCGTTTACGTTCCGCAGTTCTCTGGGGCGACTTAAGGGTTTAAGGCCTTTCCCGTCTCCAGCTTTTAGGCCAATGGTCCCCAATTATTTTTCCTTGAGGGCCAAATTACGTAAAGCAAGTCAGGCTGAGGGCCAACAAATCCACGCCACATATCCAGACATGATGCACATGACGGCATTCCATATGAGGGTCGCGAGCGCTAACGTGTGTTTACTTAGCCAACAACGGAATTAATGCGTGTGTTTGGTTTCTGTAAGTTAAACGGGTTCTGAGTTATTAAAACACTAATTAATAAACAACCCAAAATGCCTGCGTCGGTCTCAAAGAGTTTTAATAGTGATATTCTAAGAGTTGTCCGAGTTCATGACAAGACAGAGTACGAATACGGCCAAGTCTGAGACAAGACCGAGACTTCTAAAAACTGGTCTCGAGACCACGATTAAAATAAAACAAAACTGTTCCGTCCAGCTGGGTTTAAACTGACCATTTTCCCTATCGACTTTACGTTTTCTTTACTTGTCATGGTCTATTATCGTAACTGTTATCGTTAAGATTTCGCTCACTCTTAATGATTAGCGGAGTTGTCAAGCTACTGACGTGGAGATCGCTAATCACAGATGGCCATAGGGAGCGCACATGTCTGTTTACATTTGTTGCCAATGTAATGCTCTGGCCTGATCTGGCCCACGGGCCGCCATCTGAGGTACACAGAATTGCAACACTCATCCCCACAGAGTTGCAACCAGAGGTGGGTAGAGTAGCCAAAAATCTTCCTCAAGTAGGAGTAGTGTTACTTTAGAATAATATTACTCAAGTAAAAGTGAAAAGTAGTCATCCCAAAAATTACTCAAGTAAGAGTAAGAAGTACTCGGTGAAAAAACTACTCAAGTACTGAGTAACTTCTGAGTGAATTAAAGATTAATTGGTTTATTATACAATCAAATATGCAAAAATATAAATAATTTACAATGTGTTTGGATATTACCAAACAATATTACATAAAAAAGATGAAGAAATATCTGGATTCCGGAGAATATTGAAGTAGAGCGGTCAAAACAGAAACTTAACATTCCGCCGGAATTGAATTCCTCACCTCAAGAAAGTCACCTTTTTAGGATGGAAAGGGTAAGTTTTTCAGCCAAATTTATTCACAACAGTACAGTATAGACCTTCCACTGTTTCAAAACACTAAAAACAAAAAATCCAAAAATTTACCCCTCGCAACATAAACGGTCATTTTTCTCGGAAACCTCCGTTGCGACAAGCGACTGGTTTTGCTGTGCAGTCACATTTTCACGTAAAGTAAACTCTCGCCGTGCTGTCTACACCCGAGTTCCGGAGTGAGGGACGCGTGTGGGCATTTAGGAATATTAATAAGAAGCAGCCTGTTCTGAAAGGGACTGAAACAGAGGAGTAAAAAGCAGGTGAAAATGTCTAATCTGAGAGGTGTTTACAGCAAACTATCAGCAGAGACATGTTTAGTGGAGCTCATAGACCTGTTTTAACTTGTTGAAAAAATGTGTAATATGGGAGTTTTAAACATTTAATAGTAGTTTAATGAGTCAAAATTCAGTGTTACACAATATCTCACATTTTAATTGCATTTTTACATTTAATGCATTTTTCCAGAGCGCCTTCTGCCTGGCCGCAGGAGAGCAACACAAAGTGCCGGTCCATATGAGTTTCCAAAACCACTAGATGACCACTGCCACTATTGTTACTGTATTACTTGTAGTTACTACCTTAAAATACCGCAAGAAAATCTCATATATATTTTGAACAATACCATAAAATTGTCCTGATTAATCAAATAGTGTTTGTTTCACGTGACATTGCGTGAATGTGAACCGCACCAGGGAACTAGAAGTGGTAAGGCTCGGTTCAGGGAGTATGCATGAAGCGCCTCTTCTGCCAAGTCACCAGGCATCGAGTCACCAGCCCAACTCTGACTCAGTTCAGCCAACTGTGAGTAATTTCGTGTTATTCGTTGTTTATTCTTGATTGTGTGTCTGTTAGAACATGTTTTCTTGTAATTTTTGCTCTCTTAAAGAGAGTTCTCAGAGTAAACGTGGCTATTCTATTACCAGGCGCATTATCTGCTAGTTAACGTAATAATAGCCAACGGTTAGCATCTCGCCATCCCCAACCACATCACTGACAGCGTTAATTTATTAAGTATATAACGTAATAATAATAAATATCGGTACACCCCTAATAAGTATTATTCGTTACCAACAACCCCAAAAAAATATATATATATATATAGATTTATACAAAAAAACTTCAAGGCCAAGCTCATCAAAGCATTTGTATGAGCGCCGGAGCAGTGCAGTGCTGCAGACTGCACAGAAATCTATATTTCTCAGCCGCACTGCTACACAAAATCGATTCTGCGGACCTTTTAGCGTAATGACACGTTTATATGCTTTGTCAGTTTTCTTTCACAGTCGTCCTTGACACAGTCGTGTTACTGTAATGCTTAGGTGATAGCTCTTAAATAAAATATATTTTGTTTATTATAGGAAGGAGACCCTGCAAACCAGCAAACTATACCGTTTTTAAAACATGTTATGTCTATAATCAAAGTGAAAGGTGGTGGTTTTGAAGAATCTAAAAATATGAAAAATATTCTGCTTAACACTTTTTGTTTACTGTATATTTCTCTCATGTGTTCTTTATCATTTTGTTGCTTCCAAATAATAATCTTACATGTAGGAAAAATAAAACAAAGAAAAACCGATACCTCATGCAATTCCGATGGAGCTTTGAGATGTTCTGGCAAACAGCTAACCGGGGAAACCGCTCAAAAATAGGTGCGCTAAGCTAGGCATCACACCAAAACACCCTGGAGGCTGCAATTGCCGCTAAAGGTAGTTTTTACAAAGTATTGAGCAACGCTTTAATACTTTATGCAAATGCTTCGACTTTTGCTCTTATTTTTAATAAATCAAAAGGTCTAAAATAAACTTTTTTCATCATTGTCATTATGGTCTATTGCGTGCAGAACTTTGAGTGCAAAAGATTTAATTTAATTTATTTTGGGAATAAGACTGTAAATATTGCGGGATCCTAACTTCCGGAAGTTCCGGGAGTTCTATGATATATTATCGACAGGCTGCCTCTGATGCCCGCAAATTGAATAAAATATCCCGAAAACTGGAGCAAGCAACTGTATGTGTAAGGTTAAAAGCCCTAGGCATTTCCTTTTAGTAGTTTATAACTCAGCCCTGATATTTGCGCTTTATCGCCGATTGAGCAGCAGAGAGTTGGATAAATCACGGTGTCTGCAAGTCCCGTGAGGTGTTAATGCTGCAATGACGAAAGGCTGCTGTCTTTGTAGAGTAAATGAGCTGATGCTTGAAATAACAGCCCCAACGCAGTGCTGGAAGGTAAAGTGCTGCTGTTGTTGCTGCCGACTGCTTAGTAGGAAAATGAGACGTGAAGGTGAAAAGAAATGTGGTGTGTTTTGAGCTTATAGCGTGGTCTCAAAGTCCGTTCACCTTTACCCCGGCGCACGGTCTGCCTAACTGGCTTCTATGAACACACAAAGTGCTCTGGTTCGCTTTCAGTACCTTTTGTCCCATGAAAACCCAGAATGCAAAGCAGTAGTCTGAGACTCATTAGAATTAATGAGGAACAGAAACGGACTGAGGCCCCATCTGAGCTGAAGAGGAGACCAGAAAGAGAACTGAGTACCCTTTTTCTAAATGAATAACTTACATTTGTAACATAACAGAATTGATTTCTTTGTTATTCACTTTTGACTTACTTTAGAGATTTGAAGTTCGTTTCTGAAGAGGGACTATATAGACCCTTCTTATGAAAATTAGTCGCTTGTCTCAAATCTTCAAAATTGAGTTATTATAAGCTTATGATTATCGGGGTTGAGCATAGGCATCGGTCAAGTAATAAAGCAATTACATAGTGCTAATGTGGCTCCACTGCCGTCTCTTCTCTGTGTCATTTCCTCTCGACTCGCTGCTTCATTTAATGTCCCACCCACAGCAGTCTCTGATTGGCTATATGTCACGTGAGTAGTAGACAATCAACACTGAAGCCTGTTGTTATTTCACACCACCAGCGTGAATTCTCGAGAAGGAGAGCTCAGCTGAGCCTGGTGTTTGTAAATTCAAAATATTGATAGATTTTATTTATTTTGGCATATCGTTCCAAATATTCTATCGGCCCTGCTAATCAGCACAATCGGTATCGACACGCCAAGAAAAACAATGGTTGACTCAAAAAGAGACACACACAATAACATTGGCTATTATTATTATTAAGCTAGATGATATATATATACATAGATATATATATGAATAGAACCAACATGAGTTCATGCATGCACACACTTTACACACAAAGCATGTATTATTAGATGTTGCTGCTGTGTGCTTGATTTACAGGGTCTGTGTGTGTAAATAATGTGAGCAGCTTGGGTTTGGTGAACATAATGCATCAGAGCCAGACATACCTGCAATAACTGTAATGTTAGTCAAGTATCAACAAAAGAAAAACCCCAATAAAAACACACAGCTCTACGATAGCAGAGCACTAGACAGTATATACATGTTTCTTTTTTAAAGGTGGGAAAGTGAAAGGATACTATTTCTAAATGATTTAAGGCTCTGTTAGTAAGAGTTGCCCAGAAGGAAGAGCTGTATAGGTGAGTGAGGCTGGCGGGACTTGAAGAAAACGGTAAAAAATATAAAAGCGTGAAATCTGTCCTGCTTCCTATTGCTTCCACATAAGAGCGAGGATAACAGCTTATTATTTTCATTAATGTTAATAAATCTATAATTTTCAAAAACATTTTGTTCCTGTTTGGAATGTTCACCGCATTTCAGAGAGCGGAGAGAACTGTCAATAACAAAGAGAAAATTATAGCCTCGTCACAAGAAAGGCCTGAAGAGAGAGGAGATGGGTTTGAAAAGAGGAAACACTTCAAAACTAAAAATGCCTGGTGGTTTCCAATAAACGGGCAATCCCACACCTTACTCTCTAATGTTTAGTCCGATACATGTGAACCTCCCCAACAGGGCCAGATGATAAAGAGAGCCACTTTAATGTCACAACATGCTATCCTTCTTTTTCCTTTCTAGGTTACATTGTGGGGAAGTGGAAGCCTGGCCATCAGTGTAGCAGCACACTCCTCCTCCCCTCCCTCCCGCCCTTCCCCTCCCTCCCCCGCCCTCCCTCTCCCTCCCTCCCTCCCTCCCCCCTGCCCTCCTCTCTCTGTCCATCTCTCTCCTCCTTCTTCTTTCCCCTCCCCTCACTCTCTCTCCCTCCTCCTTCCTTCCTTCCCCTCCTCCCCTCTCCTTCCCTCCTCCCTCTTTCCCCCTCCCTCTCCTCTTCACCCCCTCCTCCCTCTCTCTCTCTCTCTCTCTCCCCTCCCTCTTTCTCACTCTCTCTCTCTCCTCCCTCTCCTCAGCTGGCTGTGACACTGGCTGCATGGGGCAGAGTTGAGGAGTAGTGCTGTTACTAATGATGATTTGTTGTTTGATAGCGTTGTAACGATACATCGATCCACACTGATTCAATGATCAAAAAGCCCACAGCCCAAAAAAAAGTTTATTTGTCAGTGGTGAATTACATCACAGCATTGTTAACACAGTGCAACTACTGTACCAAATGTGACCTCTCTGGACTTGGCCCGGCCCATGAAGGAAGAAAGTGGCATCTAAGGCCAGGAGCAGTGCTTGGACATGTGAAGCTAATATAATACAGTGTTATTCTTCTGGTTTGGGACTTGAATCAGCCACCTACCAATCAAGTCAACCCCCAACCAACCACCAGATGCAGAGAGTTTCATATTTCGCTGTGGTGCACTGAGTGATGTGTTAGGTGGTTCAAACATGGTTAAATTGGTTAGAGTGTTCAGTTTTGATGGTCCAACTCTAGAACAGCATTCAGATATTTCTAGGAGCCCTGTGCTGCTTCTGATGTACTTGTTTGGTTGAGAACCTTTATAATGAATCTCATTAGTGACTCTGCTGCAGCAGCCATAATTTTTTAAAAACTCTTGCACCGTCTGGAGAAAATCAATGACCTGAGCCGAAAAAGGGCTTTCTACATCTTTTAATGCAGCAATTATAACTAAATACTAAATCTTATAAAAACTTATTACTAAATGATTATAATCGAATTACTGCTAGGGTCTTCATTAAAAAAGAAACCAGCCGCAACGCGAAAACTCATCAACCTGGTGTCCGAGCATCATTCTTACTGTATGGTAAGTTCATATTTACCATAAATAGTAAGATGACAAAAGTAAAAAATATTTTGCCAGGCTAACACTGGTAAGTATTTCTTGCCTTTGTTTTTGTCTTTCACCAAGTTTGGAATTAAAAATAACAATAAATGCTGCTAAGCGAGTTTCAAAAGGTCACTAAACTACTGAACTCCCCAGGTACCAAAAAATGGCTGAATGTGGAGCCAAAACATCAGATTGCAATAAAGTGAAAAAACACACACTGTGTAATAACGTACGACAACTTACATCTAGGCCTCACAACTGCGCTGCCCCTGAGCACACACAAGAGCTGTATGATACACGCCTCAAATAGGTGGTCCCCATGTCTCGTGCACTCACCAGACGCAATGCCTGACAGTCTCTTGGTGCCAAATCTCCCCACTTCAGCCTCTAAGACAGGAGTGGGCAAGAGTAAAACACCGCCATCTTCAAATGCTAATGCTCACTTCGATCCCATCAAAGGCACCTTGCTAGAGGGTAATTTCCACTTCCGAAAATGCTGCCAATGCTCTTTACTTTGAGCTATTGCTATCAATTCAATCTCTTTCCAAAATGCCCGTTCTCAAAACAACACTTCTCTGGCCATCACTTACCTTCTGGCGTTCTTATCATGAGTGCTTTTTTATTTCCTGTCTAACGGCCAATATCTGTTCGAACAGCAACAGCTTTTTCCCCTGTCTCTTCCTCTTGAGTACCCTAAACTCATTGCCTTCGCAAGTGTAAAAACCAAACGGAATACGTGAGGAGGAAAGACGGCGAGGCGTCCGACGCAAACGGCGCGACAGACTGAAGCTTAAGCTGGAGACGGCACTTTCTAGAGAGCCTGAATGATTCAAAGTTCAGTGCCTGGGCTAAGTAAAAAGACAGAGAGAGAGAGAGAGAAGACACGAAGTCAAAAGTTGTGAATCTCTGATAACTGCTTTCATGAGAATTTCCAAACCGTTCTCGGCACGCTGAGAAGTGAAGTGTCAGAGTGGAGCAGACGCAACATCAAAGGCTCTCAATGCCGTTCGTTTGCTCCTTTGATGCATCGACACCAGTAAACATCACTGCTGTGATAATAAAAAGAAGGAATTGCAGGGTCATAGAGACGGGAAAAACAGAATGGGAAGATTTTCAAAAAATACACACGTCAGCCATAACATTATGACCAGCTGTCTAACACTGGCGTAACTCTGCAGTCACATACACAGCGAAACGTGATGCACTAGTGGATCGGACAACAGTCTAGCCTTCACACTGTCATTCAGCAATCACTGGAGCCTCACCCTGTCGCACCGTCTGGAAACGCTTCCTTCTTGGACTAATTTCCGGCACCCTGACCACTGCAAGGAGCCGAACAACAGCCCAAGAATTTGCAGCCTTGGGAGAGATGCCCTGACCCTGTCATCTAGTCATTATCACAATTTAGCCCTTGTCAAAGCAGCTCAGATTTTGCTTAGCCTATTTTTTTGAGCAAAACACAGTCTTCAAGGGCAAAATGTTCACTTATGTTTAAACGTTTGTCATTTCAGCTATATATAGGTATACAGAGAAATAAGATGAGCAGTTTCCAGTTACTACAGAGTACAACAAAGGCACATGGAATACACATAAATAAATAAACTGTAGAATGTACAGTTGAAACTAATGCAATGAAACTAGTGAAACGTGTCATTTTAGTAATGAGGTATCCAAGACATAAAAAAATACAGAACAGCAATCATGAGCAAAGACCATAATTAAAGTTTGCATTAGCTGTGGCAGATTCAAGTAAAGCGACATGAGTATAACAAATAGACACGACAATAAATTCATATTATATATTGTTTTGGGGTTAAATAGTATTCTATACAGTCCAAACCAAAGTAGTAGAGGAAAAACAATTCAGTAAAACATGTGAATACTGCAGCAGTCAATATAACCTACCTACTGCCAGGTGTCGAGGTGTAACCGATAATTAACAGAGCCATTTAGAGGTTAGCAAGTGTTCTTTTTAGTAGTTAAAATATAGAAGTATAGTATTGACATTTAATATCGGTCATGGTCAAAATTAAACACTGATACAGATAATAAGCAAAATGCCTAATATCGGCCCCTGATAATCGCCCCGGCCGATAATCGTTTGACCCTTACAGTCTACAGGCAGTTTCTGTCTTACAATCAGATGACCTATTCGCGACTTGAAAATATGGTAAGTTGGGACATTGGGCTTTAAAAAACCAAAAACACAAAAATATGCACTTTTACACCGAGACAAATAAACCTGTCGACTGATGGCAAGAGTGAGGTGTCCGAGTCGAGGCGAGTGAGGAGTTTGAGTAAACTGCTATTGTTGTCGGCTTGAATCAGTAACACTAAGAAAGAGACCAACTGTCTTCAGACATAAAGAGCCTGAATCAAGGAGCACTCTGAAATCTCTAAAGAATCCGTATGCAATTTCCTCTTATAGCTAATCTAGAGCAACTACCATTCCATAATTAACAGATCTGGGTCCCTGAGCAGACTGACTTCTAGTAAAAAACTCTTACCTGTGGGAGTCAATGGTGCTGGAAGTAGGATCTGAACCCACAACCTTTTGGTCCAGAGCCGAACATCTCCAACACTAGACATTTTGCAGGACGCTCATTCAGAGAGACTTCTCATGATCCCAATCTCGTATATCAGCCCCTGGAGCGATTTGGGGATTATGGTCTTGCCTGGTGACACCCAGTGATGGTCGCAAGCTGGTAGGATTCAAAAACCACAATCTTTTAGGTCCAGAGGCGAAAGTATCTCGACCAATTAGACTACCTACTATCTGGGAATTCTGGATTATCTTGAATCTTTTAGGTTCCAATTAAATGGGATCTGCAGCCAGCTCTTATTATTTTTTGTTTATTTTTTCAAAAAACCATTTGGTCTGAGGTGGATGGGGAAACGACGCGTCAGTGCTCGAGTTCTCAGATGTGCGCCCAACGACTTTAACGCATATTGCTGGAGATGAATCTATGTTGCTCCGTTGGTACAGCTTCAGTAATTTCAGAGCCTGATGTGCAGACACGCTGCCCTCTTCATCCCACTAATCGGCGTAATTTCACTGATCTTATTAGCTGTAATTGAGCAGCTTTTTGTCTCTACATGCTAGGATAAGTGTGCTAAAGGTGGAACGTTACGCCTTTGTTCTTGAAATGAGGTTGCAGAATCCGCCGAAGATTTAGCAGACAATGGCTAAAGCCTTTTAACAAAGGCAATAAGGGTTTAAAGAGTTTAGAGAAATTGGTTCATGGATCTATTTATTTGTGTTTTTCCAGAACAGGTTGAAATGTCTACTTCTCAAAACTACAAATCAATGAAATCTCACAGACTTAAATGGCGGATAAATGATGCCTATTAGCTTTTGTTCATTGTTCGCCACAATAGCGTCTTCACGAGCCCATCTCTTGAAAAGTTCAAACTCAGAAATGAAGTATTTTCAGTGATGTTTGCATTGTGAAAAACTCCTGGCTTGTCTAGGATTCATACAAGAAGATTTAAATACCAGGCATTCTCAAAATTTCATGTTGAGAGGTAAATTGCTATTAACAGTTTTTTCATTGCAAGAAAGTTAGCACTGATTGATCATTCTGCTAGAGAAAGTGGTTTTCTCAAAGCCAATTTTCTTTATAGTGTTGGTGAGAGATCAGCGTGTTACTATCAATACTATAATTTCAAGAGAATCCAGCATGATCACAGATCTCTTTTCCAGAAATTTCCTGTTCAGTTTATTTCCAGAACAGCTCTTTAAAATTCACTTATTCGTATCTCTGCAATATTAAGATGAGGGTTGGAAAACAGAAGTTATGGAAATAGAATAGAATTGTATAATAATGCATTGTATCGAGAGTTTATACTTATGTATTTATAATGAGATAGAGTTTAAATTTACATTTCCATCTTCCGTCCCAGGCCAAAAACCCCACCAGCATCTGTTAAATCAGCTACTTTGCCAAAATGCCTGACCTGCCCAAACAAAACAGCCATTTCAACAAGAAAATACATCCACGGCAAACCGCACCAATTGTTCACGTTTCGCAAATACCTAAAATGTTATCTGGTTTATTGATTTAAAATTAGTAGGGTGCTATTTCAAAATGTAATACATTGCAGGTTACTAGTTAATGTTATTTCAAAGTAACTTGTTAAAATATCACTGTTTCAGAAGTGTAGGTATATTTTTGATATTTTCACTAAAATAATGATGCAATCACACCACTTTTTAACAAAACCCATACCTAGCAATTTCCAGCATTTTTATTCTGTGTACTTCTGTTTAATAATGAGCAAATCGATACCCATAATTTCCAGATTCTTAGATGCAGCACTGGGGAGCAAGTAGATTTTATTTTCTCCTTGCAGATTATAATAGTGTAGGGATGCACTGGATACCATTTTTTTTGGAGACAGAGTATTATTTTGTGTACTCACTTATCAATTTAGCACCGATACCTGCAGGCCTGGTTATTAACAACAATGACGATAATAGTAGAATTTTAATATTTTACCATCAATTACCTTATTTCCAACGATGTCATCTGCATGTTATTAGCCAGGATAGTATTGAATTTACCAATCTGAAGTGAAAGACCACGCCATTTGCCACTTCCCTGGAGGTCTTGGCAACTCTATAGCATTATTATACATCAACTGCAAATCATAAGCTTGCCAGCATTCCACAAACAGTTGTGCAACGGGCTATTTCATGAACAACGTGAAACCAGAAACAGACAGAACCAAGTTTCTCACAAAGCCAAATCCTTCTCCACCTATAAGCCCACCAGCAGCAAGGAAGCAGCTGCAATATCTGAGAGCGATACCCAGTGACGAAGTGTGTCCAACATTGGTGACAGAAGTAGCACAGGTCACAATCGAGTAGTTCGGCGACCTGATGACGCGCACGATCTGGACGGAAGGATTTGAAAGATGCGCCTAAATCATTTTTACATTTCAAAGTTACATTTATTTAGGTGATGAGATGCAGACAGATGATTGGATATTGTTGTACTCAGGTAGTACTCCCCACCTCCAGCCCAAACGAAAATCAAAAACCTATTCTTTCCCTAGCCAACAATAAATCTTGTTTTTATTTCTGTTAATTGTTAGTCATTTATTAAATACTTAGGATGTAGCTGTAATGTAGCAAAAGGACCGAAAAGCGTAATTTTACATTAAAAGCGTAACGACTGATGTATGCCGATTGCCAGACAGAACATCATCAACGACTCCATCTTTGTTTTATGTCAGTTTTCGAACTGCTATACTAGCAAATAGTACATTTAAATCAACGAATCATTTAGTATGTCGCTCTTTTGTGCGCTAATTTTTCTTTAGCGCACGCGCTTTTAGATAGGCTACCCCACTTGCCAAGACGCATTCCAACACGCAGGTTTGTAAATTGATATAAGCGCGCCTATCGTTACAAACACTCAAAAACACTCTTCAAAACCAAATAAATTAGTATACTTTTGAGTTTTGAGGATGTTATTTATCAATGAACGTACTTATTTTTATCCATTTATTTGTCCTATGTATCAAAATGGCAAAAAGTAAATAAATTGAAGAAACATTAAATATTATCTGGAGCGAGGTTACATGTTTTAGTACTGGGATTTTATTCTTGCATAGTTTATAAGCGATGGTAAGAGTTAGTATTTACACGTTTCAAGGTATGTATAAGCACAACTACATTTCATATCTTCTACATGCAAGTAACGGCAGCAAGGCATCGAATTTTGTTCAGTACTTGGTATGTGGGTACTGTACTGGCATCTATATTTAGTATTGTAGCATTCCTAAAAATAACTGTGAAAGTAGGACTTGGCATTCTACAGCGGTAAGTAAAATGTAGTTTCCTACAGTTCATTCTACATCCAGTGGAGGGCGATGGTGAGCATAAATGACCCATGCACACAGTCCAGGTGAAGTAGTTTTTCACTCGGCCAAACCCCAGCCAAAGATTTAAAACAAAACAAAACAGCACTAATTGGGGTTGGTGCAACGTAAAATTAATAATGCTAACTAAAACGATATGTAACAAGTATAGTCATTACCAAAAACTTATTATTGGTGCCTTCACATGAGGTGAAAGAAAGTGATTGTCATCGCAAAACACATACTGTTATAGGGATATTTTAACATGAGCACTAGGATGTCCCAGTGAGATTGTGAACTAATCTTAAATAACGTTCCCGACAATGTCACGCCTTTACCGCCAAATAAACCTATTCTAAAGTGTAGCAGTATAAATGCAGTGATGGCCTCCAAAAGCTATAAAGCAACTTCACAGTCAATGTAATTACCGTCTGTATTTTTGTGCCAGAAATAATTTGGCATGAGCTTGGAAAACCATCTCAGAAAGCCGCAGCATTCTCACGCATTTTCCCCTCTCTTGTCCTTTGTGAATCTGGCACCGCGGTAATAACGCAGGTATGCCAAAAACCTTGACTGCAGTGCATCCGATTCCTGGCGAATTTTGGCATGTGGATTAATGTGTCAAGTAGTACAGATGACTTGCTAATTGTAGAAGTAAAAATAGTAAATGAAACAGGAGTGAATGAGAAAAGGTAGGTTGTGGAGGAGGGAATAGGAGGGAGATGAGTGGAGACGAGTATTCTGCAGTAATTCAAAAACGGCGATCAACTGGAGGAGGCAGTGCCTGCCCTAAGATTGCTGTAAGTCCCAAATGACCTACTCAAACTTTCATACACGGGTGCTCGGAATTAAAAATCCAGTAACGGCTGAGCTTCCTGCAGCAGCTGTTTGCATCTGCACCGCTGACCATCTGCCTATGCAAAAGTCCAAATGACATAGTGTCTGAAATCGCTCCGAAAACTTGATAAAGCGCACAGCACCTTCCTCAGTGTGGCTGCAAATAGCAGGGGAGGCAGGAAGAAATAAATAAAAAAACACTACCTTGTGCTGCATTTTTTGTGATATTTGAGATCAAAACAAACAACAGCAGGGTCCCACTGCACTCATTAGCATTAATATGTCGCTGCATTTTAAATTAGGTTGGTTTATTTTAGGGTAATTTTGCGAGAAAAGTTTATTATAAATTCTTGACCTCAAGGACTTCCGCGCCGCCCACATGCAGGGCACAATTTAGCTTTAATTCAAGAACGATTCTTTAATTCAGAGAATCGCTATAAACCATATCTTAAGAGTCGATCTCAGCCAACTAGAAATGAAAGAGAACCCACTCGCAGGTTGTCTCCCAATGTTGTGTACTTTATACTGCTGATGGAATTATTTATTATTATTATATTATTATTATTATTATTCTTTTATGAAGTTTGCATATTATACTCAATCATGTATATTTACCTAAGTTAAAAACTGCAGGTCAGCATAGAGAAAGCGGGCCGCCAACCGGTTTCCTTGTCCACGATCCATGCATCCAAACTGATATGCCCGCGGCCCGCCCATCTCGCCATCCAT
Organism: Distichodus sexfasciatus; assembly: GCA_032718565.1. Classification (NCBI taxonomy): domain Eukaryota; kingdom Metazoa; phylum Chordata; class Actinopteri; order Characiformes; family Distichodontidae; genus Distichodus; species Distichodus sexfasciatus. Next base: position 2,036,314 of record JAVGVS010000039.1, on the reverse strand, counting down.
CCATCCATCCATCCATCCATCTGTGCCCATCCATCCATCCATCCATCCATATGTCTGTCTATCCATCCATCCATCTATTCCAAAGCCTATCTATCTATCTATCCATCTATCTATAGGTGCCCTGTCTATCTATCCATCCATCCATCCATCCATCCTTCCATCCATCTGTGTATATCCATCCACATGTCCGTTCATCCATCCATCCATCCATCCAAAGCCCATCCATCCATCCATCCATCCATCCATCCATATGTCTGTTCATTCCATTCATCCATCCATCCATCCATCCATCCATCCATCCATCCGTGCGCCTATTCATCCATCCACCATCCATCCATCCATCCATATGTCTGTCTATTCATTCTATCCATCCATCCATCCATCCATCTGTGCGCCCATCTATCCATCTATCTATCCATCCATCTATATAAGTCTGTTCTTATCTATCCATCCATCCATCCATCCGTTTTTATCAAGTTTTCGAGCGATTTCAGACATTGGCGGTTATTGGACTTTTGTATAGGTATGGTCAGCGTGCAGATGCAAACAGCCGCCAAGGAAACCCAGCCTGCCACTGATGTCCGTCCGGCCTCCATCCGCCCTGTGTAAGCTCCATTTATTTATCCATCCATCCGTCTTATCATTCATCATCTATCTATCTATCTATCTATCCATCTATCTATCTTTCATCTATCTATCTATCCATCCATCCATCCATCCAACCATCTGTCTGTGTGTCTGTCCATCCATGTCTTTCTGTCTATCTATCTATCTATCTATCTATCTATCTATCTATCTATCTATCTATCTATCTATCTTATCTATCTGTTCATCTATCCATTCATCCATGTGTATCAATCTATTCATCTATCAATCCATTCATCCATCCATATGTTCATCTATCTATCTATCTATCTATCTATCTATCTGTCTGGTTCATATAAGTTTATTCATTCATCTATCTATTCCATCTATTCATCTATCTATCTATCCATCCATGTCCTACCCATCCATCCATCCATCCATTTGTTCAGGTGTGACTTCATCATCCATCCACAATTCCATCTCATCCACCCGTCTACCGGGCTGCGTCTTGTTCATCCATCCATATGCCTGCGTCTCTAGGACCAACTACCTTGGCCCCGCATTGCATATGACAACGTACCTGGTAACAAACCTCATCCCGCTTCCGATTTTAATTATTACACTAAACACTGTGGGCTGAATGAGAGGTGACTCAAGACTTGTGCACAGCGAGTTTTTACAATTGAAGAAAGTCATGTTCTCTTAGTGGACTACAAAGCACTGATGCATGTTGCTCCGGATCAGAGCTTATAAGTGTATTCTATGCGCCTTTTGCACATCATAAATTCATAAATTGGGTTACTGAATTCAGCTGAGATGACAAAAAGGATGTAATCATATTTCTCTTTCTGTATGCCCCCGTTCCTAAACAAATGTCCTCACAGAGCATCATAATCCAGTATGTGATGTAACTTCACTAATCATCTCCCCTGAGGGTGTGCCTGCAAGATTTAAAACAGGCACCGCAGATGAGCTGCCACTTCCCAAACAGCTTTTTGAGGTTGCTGGTGGCTGGGACTTGGGGCAGCAGGCGTGAACGGTAGGTGGTGCCTGCCTGGGATTGCAAAGGTCGAGGTTCGAACCAGGCCGGTGCTGAGCCATTTGAGGTAATTGGCGAGCAAGGCACCGCCCCAAGCACTGCCTCGGCTTGTTCATGCCACTGCTCCTTCACGGATGGGGTTCAGAATTCAGAGGTTACATTTCGTTGTAGCACTGTGCTGTGCTGTGTCTACATGACAAACAATCACCCGCCACTTCTGTGGTCTGAGGAGGTTGCCACTCTTCCACACTATGTTACTCCCCAAGTCTATCTCCGCCCCATCAGGCTTTATTGTTTATCCTATAAAGTTTAATGTCAAAGTCTTGATCCAATATAAACTGCATTACAGTGACTAGTTGTTTGACCTGGGAGAATAACTTTTTCTGCCGAAATGCTAAAACATAAACCGTACTGACACCTATATTTCGGAGACGACCGACCCGGTGAATAAAACATATTGAGGGCCACTGGGTTTACACTGTCCCCCCACCCAACATTTGTCTGCCAGCCACAAAATGCAGCGCTGGTATTTGCTGCTTATGAATCCGCGTAATCTGGATGCTGCACTGTAATACATACAGGCTTTAAGATCCAGTCTGGCCAGGCCGTAAGCTTGTAGCAAATCGATATGGAATGCGCACACACACCAACACACGCACACGCAGACAGAGTTTCCTAGAGGGAATGGCTCAACTGGGGTGCTTCAATCTGCCCACAAATGAGATTCGGGAGTGGATCTGAGGGGAGGAGAGGAGAGAGACATGCTTGCATGCTTTTTTCAGGAGCAAGAAAAAGGGGGGAAAAATTCTGCCAGCTTGGGAGATTAAGCTCGTGAATTTGTCAGGAGAATTGCAGCTGCAGCAGCAGCAACGGCAGCCAGACGCTGGTTTGCAGGACTGCAGAAGCGGTAGCTGAGAAGACGGAGCTAATTGACACTGACAAATGAGAGGTCGGGCCGTTTAACCCGGGAGAGATGTAAAGGACGTGTAGCGAGACGGCCGCTCTCAATATACAGACAGCCTGCTTCACTTATCGACGTCGGACAGCAGCGGCGTGACTGCAGGCAAATTGCTGTATATGTGGGGTTATGATAAATAAATGTACACACGTACAAGAGAAAAGATCATATAAATGGAAGCGTATACGTAATCCATAGAATGCATATCAAAGACATTTAAAGACACACACACATACACACACACACAAGCAAAGAGGCAATATGAAAGTGAGTGGGTGAGTGAGTGAGAAATTTAGGAAGAGAAAACAAGCACAAAAGAGAGAGAGAGAGAGAGAGAGAGAGTGACCTGAGGAAAGAAAGAAAGAAAGAAAGTGAGTGATTTTGAGAGAGAGTGAGAGGGAGAAGGAGTGAAATTGAGCACAAGAGAGAAATTATGAGAAAGAGATGGAGAGGAAGTGACAGGAGGAGGGGTGAGTAGGAGGGAAATGGGAGATAGAGGAAATCGAGCACAAGTATATAAAATTAGAGAAAGGGTGGAGTGAGTGAGTAGGTGGTGTGAGTGGTTGAGGAGTGGGTGGGTGGGTGGGTGAGCGACATGGGCGTGAGTGGAATGTAGTGAGATACAGAGTGAAATTTGAGCACTAGAGAATGTGAGAAAGAGATGGAGCAGTGTGGAGAGCAAAGGACAGTGAGGAGGAGTGAGTGAGAGGGAGGAGTGGGAGGAGTGGGTTTGAAAGTGAGCAGGAGCCGGAAAGGGGGCCAAGAGGGAGTGAGTGAGTGGAGGAGGAGTGAGTGAGTGAGCGAAGAGTGAAAGGAGCTGAGTGAGCGAGCTGAAAGGAGTGGGTGGGTTGTGGAGGAGGAGGAGTGGGAAAATGCAGGAGATACAGAGGAATATACAGAGAGAAATTAGAGAAAGACGGAGAGGTAGTGACAGGAGGAGGAGGTGAGGAGCAAAAGGAAGTAGCAAGAAATGCAGTGAATGTAGAAATGAGGAATGAGTTTAAGAGAGAAATAGAGGAAGCTATACCCATGAAAGAGACAGACAGCAAGAGCTATGTTTTGAGGGAGAGAGCCAGCAAACCGTGCAAAAATAGACTGAGAGAAACAAACACACAAAAAGCCACCAGCATGTTTTCTTTAATATTTATAACATTCTGCATATCAAATTTAACTAATGCAGAAAAATTTGACCAATAAGACGGTTACACAGACAATCGAAGTGGAGGCAGGTGAGAGATGGAGCTGAACTCTTCACAAACTCTTCTCTTCTCTCTCTTCGCTTTCCCCTTCTTTCCCTCTTTCGCCTCCCCTTGCTTTCTTTTTCTTGTTGCTTTTCTCTCTTTTATTTTTCCTTTCTTTGTTCTCTCCTTTCGCTTTCTGTCTTCCCCCTCACCATCATTGGTACTGCTGTTATGGAGAGGAAACTAGCTGTTAATCTGGGATATAGTTCTTTCTGTCAGAGAGAGGGAGAGGAGGGAGGAAGAGGAGGAGGAAGAGGAGGAGGCTCTACGGCCCTGGTCTTGCAGATCTATTCATTATGATGTGTTTTCTGATTTCTGATGAAATAAAGTACGTCATGAAGACGTGCAATAAACGCACTCTTCTTCGATAATAAAAAATGGTTTAACTCATGCAGGAACACATCCTATACTGCCTTTTTTCCCACAGGGGCCATCACTTCTGGCTTCTTTCACTTTTCCTGTCTTCTCATTTCCTCCGGCCCCTCTTCTTCCCCAACTCTCCCTTCTCGCCGGGCTTTCTTTCTTCCCTTTATAGCCTCTCTCACGCTCTCTTTCTCACCCTTCTCTACCTCTACCAACTTTCTCCCATCATTCTATCTTCAACTTTCTCCTTCTCTTTCAATCGCCGCTCTATCATTCTTTCTTTCCTTCTTCTTTCTTTTCTCTCTATCTGTTCTTCTAACTTCGTTCTCTCTATCTCACTCTTTCTACATCTTCTTTCTCAACCTCTCTTCCCTCCCCCCACCCCCTTTTCTATATTTCTTTCTCAACTCTCTTTCCCTTTCTTCACTCTTTTATATTTCTTTTTTCTAACTCTTTCACTTTACTTTTTAACCTGTCTGACCTATCCTCACCTTTCTACACCGTCCCTCCTTTCTAACCCCTTTTTTTCTTTCTTTTCTTAATTTTTTTTCTCTTCTTTTTCTCAACTTCCTTCTACTTTCTTTTTCTCTACACTCTCCTTTTCAACCCCCTTCTCTTCCTTAATTTTCTCAACTCTCTCTTTTCCCTTCCCACTCTTTTTTTTTCTTTTTCTCAACTTCTCTTCACTTTTTCTACACTTTCTTTCAACCCCCTTCCCCTTTCTACTCTTTCCTCAATCCCTTCTTTCCCTTCTACTCTTCTTTTTTTCTTTTCAACTCTCTTCACTCTTTCACACTTCTTTTTCAACTCTTTCCTTCTCTTCATTTTCAACTTTTCTCTTTATATCCTTTCTTCTTTCTCAATCCTGCCCCTTATCCCACCTCTACAATACTTTCAACTCTTTTTCCTTCTTTCTCACTTTTTAATTTTTTTCAATTCCTTTTCCCTTTTCTTTAGCTTTTTTAATTTCTTTTTCTTTTACTAATTTTTTATTTTTTTATACTTTTTTCAATCTCTTTTCTTCTTCTTTACTTATTTTTCAACTTCTTTCTCATCCTCTTCAACTCTGCCTCATCTCGACCTTCTCTGCACCCCTTTCTCAACTCTCTCCTCTCTCACTTTCTACACTTTCTTTCAACCCCCTTCCTCTCTCACTCTTTCTCCCTCTCTTCCTCTCACTCTCTCTCTTCTCCTCCTTTTTCTCCCCTTTGTCTCTCTCACTCTCTTTTCTTTCTGCCATCCCTTATTCTCTCTCGTCTCCTCATCTCCTCATCATCCTGGATTCCTCCTTTCTTCTCTCCTCCTCCCCCTCTGCCTTTTCCCCACCGCCTCCCTTCTTTCTTTTCTTATCTCCTTCACTCTCTCCCATCCCTGCTTCGTGTCTCTTCTCCATCTCTCTCGCCTCCTCTTCCTCTCTCATCATCTTCTTCCGCTCTCACCACCCCTTTTGCCCCCTTTCCGCCTCTTCCTGTCTCCTCCGTCCCTCCTCTGTTCCTACTCTTCTTCCTGTTCTTCCATGTTCTCTCTCACTACTTTTCCTTTCTGTTCTCTCTCGTCTTCACCTTCTTTTTTTACCCTGTTTCTAGATCATTTCTCTCTCTCTTTTACCATCGCCCATCAGTTCAGCTCCCACCATTGCGCTCTGAATCACATGAATCACCCCCGTCGTACAAATAAACACAATCTGAGGGATCTTTCGTCTAATCAAGCATCTCCTGTTGCTCCATTAATTACTTGAAGGCGATGCCGGGCTGCTTGCTGGTTCGGCCTGTTTCTCTCCCCGAACCCCGCGCCCGCTTATTTTTTTCTTTTTACCACAGCTGTAATTGGCCATTCTCTGGCCAGAGTGGTAGTCAATCACTCTACTTAGGGTTAGGATGGTGATTCCCCAACTGCCTGCCCCAGGCCGAGCGCCCAGGAAATTTACACAACAGTGCGTGAGGGACTCTGTGCTTATGGATATGTGAAGAAAAAATAAATAGATAGGTATAAGGCGGCTATATTAAAGAATCTATAATAGAAAACAATATATAATTAAAAAGTTTGACTGGTAATATAAATATTGTGACGTGGCGCTGAGCAGTGTGCGGGGGATGTGGGAAATGTTCTCTTCAAGAAACAGCAAAAGCGGCTAAAAAGAGGTCCAAACTGTCTCAGAACTACTTTTTAAAGTAAAAGTTTTGGGTAATTTTGAACCAATTTGGACTCATTTTAGGTGTGCCAAAAAAATCCAATAGAATCGAATCGTGATTCTTTCTCTGTCAATTCAAAATCGATTCATTCATTCGTTCTCCAAACTGCTTAATCCCAACAGGGGTCGCGGGGGGACTGGAGCCTATCCGGGGAACCACGGGCGCAAGGCGGGGACCAACCCTGGTCAGGCGCCTACACACCGCAGGGCACGTGACTTCCTCACAACAACCACCTCACATTCACACCTTAAGGTGCCAAGTCTGTGGAGGAAACCGACACCTGGCGGAAAACCCACGGGAATATCGGGAGAAATAACTCCATTAATAGACCGGATCGAACCTAGGACTATCTGTGAGGGCGGCAGAGCTAACTAAGGTGCCAGCGTTCAGCCTCAAAATTGATTCAATGCATTCCCAAAAAATCGCATTCACATTTTTCAATCCAACGAATGGCACTAGGCTGGGACTTTTTTCCTGCATGAATCAGAACCCGCCTGGCTGAACCCAAACCGCCTTGAACCCAACCTGCCCAAGAATCGGCACCCAAACTGAACCGTGATGTTTTTGGAATCAGCACCTCAAGCGACACAATTTCTCTATATCTTTCATTATTCTTTATATTTTCTTCTTGTAAGGCTTCTTTAACTTAATCTGCACATTTCTAACTACTTTAATTTGTATGTGACAAATTAAGAATCTAGAATCTCGGTAGCAGGCCTTGTTTGGGTCTGTCCTCTCGCTCCCTCTCTTCAGGCGGGAGTTGGAGTCATTACGCGACCCCCGCAGCGCCAGCGTCGATGGCTTCATGCCCGTGGTCAGCACGAGCAGGCGGCATTGCACGGCCTTGCTGATATTTAAGTGACCTCCTCTGTCAATACGTCTGAATGATCTACCAGCTGAAGTCTCACACGCGTTTATACGTGCATGCACGCACACACACACACACACTCAGATCAACACATGTACGCTTGTGACAGGAACAAGGGCACTTGGCGCCACTGGTGCACCTCACGCGGCCTGCAACGGCCCCATTTGACACTGGGACTCAGGAAAAATTAAACATGGTAATGCAAATGTAAAAGATGTAGAGAACATTAACAGATATTATTATTACACGAGGATACTGACTGAAAAAGAGAGAGAGAGAGAGAAAGAAAGAAAGAAAGAAAGAAGGACAGTACGTGAGTAAGATGGAGAGAGAGAAGGACGAGAGGGAGAAAAAGATACTGAGAGAGAAGGAAAGATAGGGGAAAGTAACAAGCGAAAGGGAGAAGGAGAGACTGAATGAAGGGAAGTGAGAGAGGAGAGGAGAGAGAAGGGCAGTGGGAGAAAACAGAAGAGAGAGACAGAAAAGAGAAGGAGAGAGAGAAAGAAAGAAAAAGAAAGATCAGGAAAGACAAGGGAAGAGAAGAAGAGTAAGAGAGGGGAAGAGAGAAGAAGGAGAGAGAGAGAAAGAGAGAGGGAGGGGGAGCGAGAGAGAGAGACAGGAAAGGAAAAGAGAGTGAGGAGAAAGAGAGAGAGAAAGGAAAAAATAGAAGGGGAATGAGAGAGAGAGAGAGAGAGAGATATGAAGTGAGAGATAAGGAAGAGTCGAGAGAGGGAGAGAGAGAGTTGAGAGAGAACAGAGGACAAAAACTAATTAAAAATCCCCCAAAATAAATTAACCGCTCGTTAACCGGAATCGAGGTAAAATGTTGAATTAATCGTGATATTGATGAGGCTATGTCGTTCAGCCTCTGCATCTCAAATAACCATCAAGTGATTCTAACAAACTCTTCACCCAGAAAGCTGATATGCACACACACACACACACACAGGGACAGAAGTGCCATAACATTGAGCCCACGGGCCCAAAACCACACACAACCCCCGGGGTAAGGAATGAAGTTAGAGAAGGCCTGGCCATGCTGACGCCCCGCGTCTCAGCTCGTCTTGATCTGAGCTGCAGGTTATCTGGCCTCTCACTAATTTTAGTCACCACTTTTAGCCACACGTAGCTTTGAAGTGGCCGTCCTCCAGGAAACAGGGCTACAGCGCTTATCAGAAGAGAAAGACAGATACACACACACACACACACACACACACACACACACACACACGGTCATATGAGCTCATGGACACGCAAGACATACAAGGATACATGGGACTATTATCCCCGAGAGAGAGATAGGGATTAAGAGAGGACAGAGAGAGAGCAAGAGAAAAAGATACTGAGAGAGGTGTATAAGGGGGAGAAAGAATTTTAAAAGAACAAATAGAAGATAGAAGAGAAAGCAAGAGAGGGAGAGATAGAGAAAGAGAAGGACAGTGAGAGGGAAGAGAGAAGGAAAGAGGGAGGGCAATGCCAAGGGGCATGGCGAGAGTGTCTAAAGGGAAGTGGAGAGAGGAGAGGAGAGAGAAGGGCAGTGGGAGAAAAACAGAAGAGAGAGAGAGTCAGAAAGAGAAGGAGAGAGAGAAAGAAAGAAAAAGAAAGATTTAGAAAGACAAGGGGATGAGAAACACTGAGAAGGAGGAAGAAGAGAAGAGAGGGCAGGAGAAGAAGGAGAGAGAGAAAGAGAGAGGGAGGGGAGGGAGAGAGAGAGACAGAAGAGGAAAGAGAGAGAGAGAGAGAGAGGGTGAAAAAGTGGGAATGAGAGAGTATTAAAAAGACAGAGGGAGTGAGAGAAGACAGAGGACAGAGTAAAGAGCAAGCAAGAGAGGAGAGCGAGAGGTAAAGAAAGCAAGCAAGAGAAAAGAGAGAAAGAGAGAGAGAGGGAGAGAGAAGAACGAGGCCAAGATCAAAAGAAAGGGAGAGATAAGGATGAGGGGAGAGAGTGAGAGTGAGATGGTAATTTATTTTTAAGGAAGCAGAGATCAGAACTGTTGGGGTTAATGGAAAGCAATTCTCCACACGTCTTGGTGAGGGATGATGACCTCGCAACAGAGAACACTTACCACAGCCAGTGCTATGCTAGCAGGAAGAAAGAGTTGAATATGAGTTTTTGAAAACAATTTGCAAATCAGCAGTAGACGACAACGTTTAGTGTGTTGTTAAGAGGAGTTTACTCTCAGTTTGCTTAATAATCGCCACCTCATCTTAACTCAACACTTCACTATCCCTACCCCCAGCCCTTGTACACTCAGCCACACACACCCACGAGGAAGCAAGTCCTACTTTTCTTTTAGCAGCGAGAGTTTAGGGTTTTTGATAGTTTTGAAATGATTTAAATTGAAGAATACTGCACACAATCACAGCACAAGACACATGGCAAGAAGTCTATAAATGTATACATCTACAAACAATGCCAAAAAAATCTAATTTATGAATATTCAGTTAATGTAAGTGAAATGGAGTATGAGGTTGAATTTTTCAAAACAATTTTCTGAAAATCGCCAATTCCGCATGTATATTACAGCATATATCCCTGCAGCACTTTACAGAAAAAGGAATAGAGTAGGTGAGGCTGTCAAAACCGCCGAAAAATAAGAACGATATTCAGAGAGAGAGCTATGAAAGTCTTTATAAGTTTTTACAGATACTTTTTGAAACTTACCTGGATTATTGACGTATGAGTAGGTCCTGCCTTAGTAAGATTTGCTTCCCACCTTTTGTATATGATCCCAGTTAATCCTCAAAGTGAGGTGCCCCAAACCCAGCAGAAAAAACAAGGAGGAGAATGGGATTAAATACCATGGGGTGGCTGTATACAGTCAACATTTAAGACATGTTGTAGCCATTTAGTTTTAATATTCTTTCCAGTGATTTTGTGCTAAAAAAAGGAAGTTGGTAGTGTAACGTTAGAGTTATTCATATCGGAGGGTCATCTGTCTAGTAACTAGATCAGAAGTTACTAATGAGGTATCATAAGTATATTTATTCTCTGCCACTGCTCCTGGTTGCTATGTGGTGCTAATTTTTCTGTTTATATGGTTGTCAAATGTAGAGGGTTTTGGTTAGACTGTTAGGTGTTTATACGATAATCACCATGAGTCCGCAAAGTGCTGGACCCCACACTTCTTAATAGAACTTTGGCAAATGATGAACGATATTCAAAATTCTTTCACTGTTGCACGCAGACAACATGGCATGGTGGTGGTGGCGCAGAATGACATATGTTTTTCAATCCCAGTTCAGAATAATGGAGCTTAGGAATCCGGCATTTTGGGCAATCACAGGCACTGATTCTACGTTAATTACATCAGTAGCAACAGTTGTAAGCGTAACGAAACCCTGCAATCTCAGCAAGAGGGTGGGGCCAGAGGGATCAGATTGAACGCTATCCAGAGTGTTGATCCAAGCGTTGTCCACTATTTAGGGCCGATATTAGGAATTTTACCGACTATCGTATCGCGTTTCATTCTCGGCCATCACTCGATATTAAGTCATAAGGTGCGCTATCAGGTTTCCACTGCCGTCTTTCTTTGTCTGCTTCTGCTCTCGACTGACCGCCCAACAACGCCCCACCCACAACAGTTCTAATTTATATGTCACATTTAGGTAGATAGTTAACACTAAAAAGCTCTCGCTGTCACTCACACCACACTCACACATGAGCGCAGCGTGAAGCTCCGAGAAGAGAAGAGGAGAGAGGAGAGTTTCAGCTGAGCTTGGTGTTTGTAAACTAACATTTTATTGTTATCTTCTTTTTTGTAAATCGTTCCCACATCGCCCATCGTGCCCTGCTAAACAGTTAAGCACCCCTGCTCCATATTGGCACCAAAATAGTGACACTGTAGGTCTCTAGTTAGAAGACACTCGCTTTCTGTACCAAGAGCTCTGGGGTTTGAAACCCACTCTCCAGCACTACCCTCACTGGGTCCCTGAGCAAGACCCTTCACCCTAAGTGGCTTTCAGGGAAACTGTCCAAGAAGTCGCTCCGGATGAGAGCATCTGCTAAACGCCATAATTGTAGTTGTAACAAACAATGTGATTATTATATTTTTCCTTGTAGCTAGCAATATCTTCTACAAACAGCTACCGTATTCACATTTAATGATATAAACTCTATTGAGAAAACAATACACTTTTTGACCAAATTCCATCAACTATGCTGTTGGGTATTACAAAGAACGTTCAAAGAGTGCCTACTTTCACATAAAGTCAGGCACAAAGTCGTGAATGCCGCTGATCAAATGCTTTGTCACCATTAATTTTGGAAAATAATCTAGCAATAATGAAATTTTACTAGTTGTAAATTTCATTCTGAACCTGTTTTGCAGAACATCCCCAAAAACAGCTTTATCGCTGTCAAAAAATTAAAATAAAAAACAGGTTAAATAAAAATGTTTTTATGCACCTGAACTCAAAAAGGTAAGCTTATGGAAATGTAGGATTTACACCCTGTAAAACAGGGAGTGGAGGTGTGTTAATAAAATACAGCATGTCTCAGAATTAAGAGTTCAAAACTTTCGCAGCCCTCAGAGTTTTAGTTAAATGTTAAGTACGACAAGTAAGTGATGTGGATTCAAATTGAGACGTGATTGTAGTGGATTTTGGAGGAGAGATCGGGGCTGTTTGGTCTGTAATTTAGACAGGAATCAGAGAACATGGGCACCTGAAACAAGAAGGGGAACATGCTATTACACACACACACACCTCTCGTTTCTAACACCTGCTTTTGAGAATTCCCGCCAAAAGGCCATTGGTAAAGAGCAGGAGAGCCATAAAGCATAATATAAGCATCCGTATGAGAAAAAAGAGACAGGTGGGATGTGTTTCCCAGGCCGGGGCCAGAGCATAAAATTTTAAAGAGCATCAGCAGCACAGCTTGAGTGGAATCTAGAAGCTATGTGTGGCAGTTTCAAGTTAAAGTCAGTTGCAGACTCTACAATTCTTCCCTAAAAATCACCAGGATCTAAGTAAGCCCACAGCCAGGACTGGACAATGAACATATATGTGACCTCCACGTAAAAACTAGTCATTATCGTGAACGGAGGTTTCACAGAAAGTTCAATGCTATGGTTTTTAGTGTTTTGAAACAGTGGAAGGTCTGTACTGTGCTGTTGTGAATAAATTTCGCTGAAAAACTTACCCTTTCCATCCTAAAAACGTGACTTTCTTGAGGTGAGGAATTCAATTCCAGCAGAATGTTAAAAGTTTCTGTTTTGACCGCTCTACTTCAATATTTACGGTAAATCCACTGGTTGACTAGCGTGAAGATATTTCTCCGGAATCCATCTTCGTCTCCCGAGTTCAGTTAACCTAACGCAGGTAGGCTATCCGTGTGGCTGTGAATGCAGCGTAGGCTACCGTAAATGCAAACGTAGCCGCGACCACACCAAGCGTCTGTGAGTGCTACGTCGATAATCAACTTCAAAGGCAGATTTCTCCGTTTCTCACTTGACGTGACAGGACTCCTTTGAATGTTGATATCTCAGTCATATGTCGTCCGATTCATTCCATATAGGTATCGTTTTGAAGGTTGATTTATGCCCTTTCAGGAAAACATAACTCAATTTTGAAAATTTGCGACAAGCGACTGGTTTTGCCGTGGAGGGTCACATATCTGTGAAGGTATGAGAACTAGAGGTTGACCGATATTGGTTTTTCAGGGCGATATCGATAATGATTACTACTAGTTAAGGGGGTGATGACCGATATTTGGAACCGAGATGCAAACAAAAGAAAATCTGTCAAAATGTAGCATTTTACGAACACCAAGCTCAGCTGACACTCTCCTCCTTCTCCTTCTCGGAGCTTCATGCTGCGCTCGTGTGTGAGTGTGCTGTGAGTGACAACAAGGCTCCAGTGTTGATTGGCTACAACTCATGTGACATATAGCCAGTCAGAGACTGTTGTGGTTGCAACATTAAATGAAGCAGTGAGTCGAGAGCAAACGGCACGGAGAGAAGAGAGGGCAGTGGAGCCACAGTAGCGCACCTTATAATGATTTAATATCGGTGATGGTCAAAATTAAACACAGATACTGATAATCAGCAAAATGCCTAATATCGGCCTGGCTCAATCGGTTGACCCTTAATGAGAACACACATAGAACACACACACACACACACTCAACCCCAAGGGACTGGCAGCTATGTGATGAGATACGGTGTGTGATGTGGAGGCTGTACTTGATGTGTTGAGTGAATGATGGTCCTCTTTTCACAGGCTGAGATGAGAGGTGCTGTAGGTGCCTACAGGCTGATTTAGGGGCCCAATCACACACTCACTCACACACACACCTACAAGTAGAAAGACAGACACACACACACACACAACCCACAGCTCTCTATCCATGAGTTATGACAGCCCTGCCTTTCATTTCCGCTCTGTGATGAGGAACGACAATGCTGCTTCCATTCCATCACTTAGTGCTTCTCTGTCAGACTCTGAGAGTATAGCAACACAGGCAAATACCATCTCAGACATGCCCCTAGACAGCCGCCTAACACACACACACACGTCTCCAGATCAACCCTCCACTCAAACACCTCCCTGTTCAACAGCTGCAACTGAGGGTTGTTCATTAGGGTTGTATATTGTCTTGTATATTTGTATAATAATGTCTTGTTTATTCTACTGTATATTTAGCGCTGTATAGTACTGATCTGCAAAAAAAGCGAATCGAATGGAAGTAAGAGTGGAAAAAGGACTTGGCGTTTCAAAATGCTAAAATGTAGTTTATTGCTGTTCATTCTACATCCGGTGGAGAGCGATGTGGCGTAGCATAGTAGGTAGAAATGTAGGAAAGAGCTTTTTTATTCGTCCAATTTAACTCTTGTTCCAAAGGTCTTGTGGTGCTGGTGATAAAAAAAAAAAAAAAAAAAAAACAGCACAAAATTTTGGGTTAAAAGTATGTTGTAACACAAGTTACTGAAATACAGTACGTAACAAGTTTAATATTCATTCATTCATTCATTCTCCGAACTGCTTAATCCCAACCTGAGTCACGAGGGGGGCTGGAGCCCATCCTGGGAACTTGCGGGCAAAGGGTGGGGACCAACCCTGGGCAGGCGCCAACAAACCTACACTGCTCCGGGATCAAACCCCAGACCTTCTTGCTGCGAGGCGGCAGCGCTGACCACTACGCCACCGTGCCACCTTAAGTATAATATTACTGAAAATGTATTCCTAATGCCTTACATTACTGCTTTACAGCAAAAAAAGTAATACATCACAGTAATTGTGTTACTTTTCTAATGCGTCACTCCCAACACTGACAATATGTACAGTGTATATTTTTTGATCAACTTTCACGTCCTGGTCAAGCCACTTGTGCTGAACAACACCCCAAAATGGAATATTATTTTTGTTATTTGCGCACAAAAACGTAAACTGGAAAATGACTCATTATTTATTTTTTTCCATTTAGGTTTTGCAAACAATTTTTTTCCATGAAAAAAATGTAAGACATGTTTTTAATGTGAAAAATGAAAGATACAGAGACTAAAGCGATGTGATATGGTCTATCCAGTGAAGGACAAGTGTAATTTTATTCTTAATGAACATCACCTTCACCTTCAAACACAAAGGGGAAAGCACTTGATTACAGCATTCCCCTGCAGTAAATCAACCTGCTTTGCCTTGATTTCCAGCACTGCAGCTCATCATCGTATGGCGATGGTTCTGTACAGACCGCCTAAATCAGGCACAGTAAACAGCGTAGCGGTCTGGAGCTTGATTATTAACAGTCTCATTGTGTTATTCTAAGCGTCTGTGGGCCTGCGGAGGTCAGACTCTTCCCTGCGCTCCGCTGATAACTGGCCGTCTTGAGAGATGTACGACACACACCCGATTGCGCTCAGAGGGGTGGGGGTTGGTGCAGGACGTGGACGTGGGGCAGGACATTTGTAACCAAAAGCGCTTTGCTACCAGATTAAAGCCTCAATGGCACATATCAAACTAAAGGCGGATGTGACCTTTCCACTGTAAGCAATATGCAGCCTATTTGAGGAAAATACGAGGTAACGGTGAGGAGGCAAAAAGAGATTCTCTACAAAACCAGGACTTGGATGCATGGATTTGTTCGGGTCTTTTCACCCTGGTATAATTAAGGGTCGACCGACACGGTTTATTCAGGGCCGTTACCGATGTTGATCATTACTAGGGGTAGGTGTCGGCAAGGACCCCATGATACGATACATATCACGATACATGGGTCACCATATGACTATATCACGACATATTGCGATACTATACATATTACGATACATTTCGATATTTTACAGTTCTCTGAAAATGTAAAAACTGAGCTGAAATGCAAGTTGCTGTGTGCGATCTGGGTGGTCCTAATGAGGGCAGTTGGTGGCGTAACGGTAGGGTGTTCGACCCGTGATCAGAAGGTTGCAGGTTGTAATCCAGGGGTGGTAAAGTTACCACTGAGGTACTCATGAGCAAGGTACCGTCCCCAAGCACTGCCCCCCGGGCGCTTGTTAGCTGCCCACTGCTCCTTCACGGATGGGTTAAATGCAGAGGTCACAGTTCATTGTGGTGTACTGTGTGCCGTGCTGTGGTGTGTTCACAATGACAAAAAATAATCACTCACTCAAAAAGTAGATTTTGCGTCTGAGAGTCTAGGCTCACCTAAAAGTTAGACACTTTCCACACCAGAATCTAATTTCCTGCTCAAACAAAAAAGACACACACACACACACACACACTTGTGGACAGAAGTTCAGGATCAACAGCTGTCCTGCTCAGTCTCTGTCCACTCTACTCAGGCCACGCACTGCCTCTCCAGCACACACACCAACACACACACAACGAAGTCACAAACACTCATCCATCTGGTGAAATCGTCTGTAATGCTGTGTGTGTGTGTGTGTCTCTGGAGACGCCTCTACAGAGTCTCAGGGGTCGTTTCTTCAGCACATTGTGTCTAATCCTGTCCCGTAGGAAACGGCACTTCACCCAAATCCCAAACAGCTGCATTCATCTCTCTCTCATTCTCCCTCTCTCTCCCTTCAATTTCGAGTTGAGGATCCTCGCACCTCGGCAGAGACGTCATGCTTCTCGACCCGGAAAGTTGCACTTTTGCACATCTTGGTTCAAAATCTACAGTTGGTTATCAATTTCAATCCTACATCCCCTACTTCCGGCACATTCACGCCATGACTCTTTTTCTCATTGTGTGATCTCTTCAGGTAAATTCTGTCACTAACTACATGTTTGCACTCTCTTCAAATAATTTTATTGTTCAATTTGTACATTGTTCATTTCATATTCTTCTATTTACTTGCATTCGTACCTTGTATATATTTTAAAACATCGGCCTGCTTTAAAGTCTTCAAGCAACAACCTACTTGGCAATAAACGTCATCCCGATTCTCATTCTCAGTCTCTTGCTTCTAGCCCTCATACCGAGTCCAAATACGAAGGACGTGATGCCATCGCCCAGGAATGCTGGGTAAGAGATTCACACGGTCTTCGATGGCAAGAAGCGAGACCTGCAGTTGATGACACTCCACCTGTTTAACAAGTGAGACCTGGCAACAGATTGGGTGTCCTTCTATCCCCCAGACATGTATGAGGAAAACACAGACGCTTTGAATAAAAAGAGACGGCAAATTATCCACTACGAGGTCACTACGACGACAAGGGCACTGGTCATTTAAGTTAGTGTTTAAATTAGGGGAGTAGCAACATCCTTATAAAAGAAATTAAAAATTCTATGAATGCAAGAAATTATTGGCCGACGCCGATATACAATATTTTCATGCTTATATCTGCTGATGGCAATACCGACATCGATAAATGAGTCGAGCGCAAGCGCAGACAGAGTCGGGTTCGTAAAGACAAGATATTTACACTGTGCACTTAGAAAAATAACGTCATACTTCTGACATTTCTAATACAGCACCAAGTCAAGTGAGTGTGAGAGCGGAGTGGAGCGAGGACGGAGCATTTTGAGAGTAGTGAACAACACTAAGAAAAAGTCACTTCCCGCCCTATATGGTGTACCAAGTCAAATAGGGCGCGTGTGACACTCTGTGTGCACTACCTAGCGCATGGAGAGCCGTTAAGCTACTGTACAACCCCGGCTATTTTCTGAGATGCATACAACCGCATAGAAAAGTATGATAAGAGCACCTTACCCACCATACTATTAAGTGCGGCATTAAGTACGCGGCTCGGGACACAGCCCATGTGAGGCAAAGACGCAATTTAGTTAGTTTGAAATGATTTGCGTGTGCAGGCAGAGTTGAGTGCATAAACATAAGAGATTTTGCTTGTGAACGTTCCACCGCGTGACACAAAATAACACCATACATTTTAAGACAGAAGACGCGAGATGTATAAAACCCCACCTCGGCCTTCGGACATGCCTGGCACAAGCGCTACTTTTCCGACGTACAACAAATGCGCCATCAAATAACGGCTGAAATCATTTGGGCAAATCGAAGTATCAGTGCCATGATGATTACTAAAAAAATAATAATAATTCATTGGTCAATTCCGATACGATCCCGATATCATCGTGCACCCCTAAAAAATTCTCTTTACAAAACCGGGTGTACTCATCTTCCAAGTGTTTCTGAATGGTGTCGAACTGGCAGAGGTGGCATCTGACGGTCTACATTTTGCATCATGGCATCACAGCGTGCTCTTGGTAGCTGCGAGATGGAGTCAGAGGACGGAGTCCACTTTTGTGAAAATAGAAGCGAGAATCTGAGGCTCTGAAATAGCTTGGTTGAGGCGAGAAAATCGCTGTTCATCTTCGTCAACCTTGAAGAACTGCTCCACTGCCCCGTCCCAGGATTCCTGGGTTAATCTGGAGAATTCCACAACGTTCACGGCGAATTATTCGTGCCGAGCGTGAGCTCCAGCGTGTAGAGACCGAGGACTGGACGTGGGCCAGACATTGTGCGGGGCTGAATGATGTAAGCTGTGTTTGGAGAGAGCTCCAGCACCAGTTGCATCAGGAAATTTAAGCCTAATGAGAAGTGCTGTGGTTTTGCTCCCGTCCAAATCACTGCGGCCTTTATCTCATGCCCGGAACTTGTTAAGCTTTAATGTACAGCGCCAACAAAGCAGATCAGGTTTTAGGACGCAAGTGCTGCACTTGAAGAATCTGATGATGTAAGCTTGAGCCGAATTTGCTGAGCGTCAGTATTGCTGTGTCGTACGACGCTTTCATATCTTGTCTTGAAGAAATAGTTGTGCTTTAATGCCTAAAACATTGAGGCTCAACCGCAGGTTTCAGAAATTTTGGCAAACATTTAAGGCATGATAACCAAATTAGGGAACGCCAGTAAAAAACGAACAACGCTAAAGAGCGATGGAAACATTGAGTAATGTGGAATTTACATTTACTGTATTTGCAAGAATCTAAGATATAAAACATGTTTTGGGTTATTTCACACTTTTTGTTTACTACATAATTCCATATGTGACCCTCCACGGCAAAACCAGTCGCTTGTCGCAACGGAGGTTTCCGAGAAAAACGAGCGTTGATTTTGCGTGGGGTAAAATTTTGGATTTTTTGTTTTTAGTGTTTTGAAACAGGGGAAGGTCTATACTGTACTGTTGTGAATAAATTTGGCTGAAAAACTTACCCTTTCCATCCTAAAAACGTGACTTTCTTGAGGTGAGGAATTCAATTCCAGCAGAATGTTAAAAGTTTCTGTTTTGACCGCTCTACTTCAATATTTACGGTAAATCCACTGGTTGACTAGCGTGAAGATATTTCTCCGGAATCCATCTTCGTCTCCCGAGTTCAGTTAACCTAACGCAGGTAGGCTATCCGTGCGTCTGTGAATGCAGCGTAGGCTACTGTAAATACAAACGTAGCCGCGACCGCACCAAGCGTCTGTGAGTGCTACGGCGATAGTCAACTTCAAAGGCAGATTTCTCCGTTTCTCACTTGGTGTGACAGCAGAAACCCGACTCCTTTGAATGTTGATATCTCAGTCATATGTCGTCCGATTCATTCCATATAGGTATCATTTTGAAGCTTGATTTAAAACGAACATAAATAACTCAATTTTGAAAATTTGCAACAAGCGACTGGTTTTGCCGTGGAGGGTCACATATGTGTTCATTCATAGTGCCTTCAGTGAGAATCTACAATGTAAATAGTCATGATAATAAAGAATAAAACATTGAATGGGAAGGTGTGTCCAAACTTTTGACTGGTGGTGTACATGACGTTACGGGACGCGGATGCTTGCGGATGCTTGCGGATGCTGCTGCCACGCAAGCGATGTAATGACTATACTTCTGTGTGTACTATTTGTTAACCTTGAGGATTCCAACAGGTGGCACTATAAAGCGTCCCATTTCACAGCAAAACCGGCCGATATTTTCTCGCACTGCCACCTTCTAGAAGCCGGCCGGTTTTGCTGTGAAATGGGGGAAGAAAGATGTTGAAGATAAACATTCTTCCCGTTCCAACGTTACGAAGGTGCAAAAGAGACGGCGAAACCGTTCAACCGTGTTGATAGTAAACAACGATGCTGACATCACGTACCAAAACTTGAACACACTGCCACCCCAATATTTGCTGGTACTGGTTAAATTCTGACGACGTGCTCAGAGGACGGGCCAAGAGAACGCTGGGAATGCGCGGCAGCCATGATGCGTGCGCGTAAGCGTTCTGAGCGTCGAGTATATCCTGGCCCTAACGGTTAGGGAGTTGGCCCTGTGATCGGCATGTCGCCAGTTCCAATCCCGGTTCCGTTACACCACTGAGGTACTCATTTGCAATGTACCGTCCCCACATGCTGCCCATCTTGGCTGCCCGCTGCTCTTTGCCGACCTTCTGATCACGGGGCGAACGCCTAACTGTTACAGCACCACTTAAGTGAACAACTCAATGTATATTTCACAGTTTAGTAAATGTCATTGTGAACACAGCACAGCACACAGTGCACCACCACCCAAATGTGACCTCTGCATTTGACCCCTCCCAGAAAGAGTTTTTGGTAGCACCCACGGGGCAGTGCTTGGAGACGGTACCTTGCTCACGAGTACCTCAGTGATAACTCTACCGGTCCGGTACTTGAACCGGCGGCCTTCCGATTACAGACCGAGCACCTTAACCGTTACACTACCTACTGTCCGCCTCCAGGAGAGTGTGTTCTGAAATCTTTGATACGTCTCAATCCTGAAACCAATATTTTTTGCCAAGGATCAAAAACTAGAGAGCCACTCGGCGTGAGCATCATTCATCAAACGGCGGTGGCCAGAAGTTTTTTTGTCGTCCCTCAACAGGAAGCGGCGCTCTACCGTCCTCACACTTGCGTGTCCTTCATCCTCGTTACAGCCGATAGCGTCGGTGCAGCTTCCTTCCTATGAAATATTCATCTCCACAAGAGCATTTCCATTTCACTCTGCAGCTTCTGCCACTGCACGAGGCTCCTAATGGCCTATGTAAATCTCTTCTCACTGTTGTTTTATTGTTACAGGGATAAGAATTCTGATTTGCGGAACAGCTGCAGGAAAAATGAGAGGGAGGCAGAGAAGTAATCAGCGCTATGAGAGACACCGCTGGAGTGTGGAGCAGCATACCGAAGATTAGGCAAACGGGAGACGCGAAGAGCCCAAAAGCAGAAGCAGACAGAGCTGTTTGTGTGGAAGCATCACACCCAACTGCAGCTCTGGCACTGCACGTGCAAGTCAATTAAAGCCTTTTGGCTCCTCACGCCTCCTCCATTTTACGGAAGGATACGAGTCTAAAACAGAGAAAGGCACAAAGAGAAATGAACGTAATAAACACAAAGGAAAAAAGAAAGAATTAAATCGAACCAGTTTAAAACATTAAATTATTTTTAAGGGGTATTTTAACCGTTTAACTGAAGACAATGAGATCTACATTTTAAAAAAGTTAAAAAATTACTGAATAAACACGAAAGGATAAAAATAAAGTATTTCAATTCTCACGTAAACCCTATCCTTTATTTTCAGTAAAATTATTGTCTTTAACTGAAAAATTAGATGTTAACTTATGAGGGTAAATCATAGCAAATTGAAAAAATAAGACTTTTTTTCTTCAATTTGTCTGAAAGAAATAGAATCCAGAATAGAGAAACGTGAAAAAGAATCTATTGCTCCTATTCCTAGAGTGAAATCTAATTTTTTTGCATTTTCAGTAGAAATGTTCTGTCTTTAACTGAAAAATATGATATCGTTTGCTGGTGAATTACGGCAAGTTTAAGGGTGAATATTTTTATAAACTTTCATTTTTTTTTATTGCGTTTAGACGACATTCAGTTAAAAAAAATCTCCGTACACACTCGAACACGAAATGATTCCAAACTCGAATGTTCACCACTTGTCTGCATCATATTTTTTTTCCCGTCAGTGAGTAACAGGCGACGTGTCTGGCGTGGATCACGATACAGCAGCCCTCTTCATGGCTACCATGGTCACTTGTGGTATGTAAGGTAGCGTGGCCGAGCGGTCTAAGGCTCCAGTCCCTTCGGGGGCATGGGTTCAAATCCCACCACTGCCATTGCATGCATTTAGGGGCAGTTGGTGGCGTTACGGTAAAAGTTACCACTGAGGTACTCATGAGCAAGGTACCGTCCCCAAGCACTGCTCCCCGGGCGCTGCCCTTGTTAGCTGCCCACTGCTCCTTCACGGATGGGTCAAATGCAGAGGTCACGTGTGGTTGTGCTGCACTGTGTGCTGTGCTGTGTTCACAATGACAAATAATCACTCACTTTCACTTTCATGTGTTCAGGCGCACACACATTATAAACTACGCGTGTCATTGTTTTAAGAAAACTGTGTTTTACTCATTTACACGTATCCACAGAATCCAGCGTGTAGGAAAATCTTCACTTTGGAGGGCGTTTAAAACGTTTGTTTACGGTGGCTCCATTTACGTGTAAACGAAAGTATAAAAACGTATTTAAAAAATGTGCATTTATAAAAATATCCGCATATGTGTAAACAGACCCTAAAACATACTGTACGTTATAATAAAGAAACCAGTCGCTTGTCGCAACGGAGGTTTCCGAGAAAAACGACCGTTTATGTTGCGTGGGGTAAAATTTGGGATTTTTGGTTTTTAGTGTTTTGAAACAGGAAGGTCTGTATTGTACTGTTGTGAATAGATTTACGCTAAAACTTACCCTTTCCATCCTAAAAAGCGTGACTTTCTTGAGGTGAGAATTCAATTCCAGCAGAGATATTAAAAGTTTCTGTTTTGACCGCTCTCACTTCAATATTTCGGTAAAATCCACTGGTTGACTAAGCGTGAAGATATTTCTCCGGAATCCATGTCTCCCGAGTTCAGTTAACCTAACGCAGGTAGGCTATCCGTGTGGCTGTGAATGCAGCGTAGGCTACCGTAAATACAAACGTAGCCGCGACCGCACCGAGCGTCTGTGAGTGCTACGTCGATAGTCAACTTCAAAGGCAGATTTCTCCGTTTCTCACTTGGTGTGACAGCAGAAACCCGACTCCTTTGAATGTTGATATCTCAGTCATATGTCGTCCCATTCATTCAATATAGGTATCGTTTTGAAGCTTGATTTATGCCCTTTCATGACAACATAACTCAATTTTGAAAATTTGCGACAAGCGACTGGTTTTGCCGTGGAGGGTCACATTTGTTGGTGGCATAACGGTTAAGTTGTTCTCCCCGCGATTGGGAGGTCACCGGTTCTAATTCCATACTGGTAAAGGTACCACTGAGGTACTCATGAGCAAGGTACTGTCCCCAAGCCCTGCTCGATGGGTCCTGCTCGTGTTAGTATCCCACTGCTCCTTCACGGATGGGTCAAATGCACAGCTTGCTGTGCTGTGGTGTGTTCACAATGACAAATACTCACTTTCATTTTCTATTTCCACACATTTATTGGTATTTTAAACTTGTAATTAATCTGTCACATCTACCCACGTCTGGCATTCTTCCACACCGCTGCTCCGGCCGCAGGACAAGCGCCGTTTCAGCACCAGGGACCGCAGACGCTTGACGGCAACAGGTACAGCTCCTGTTTACCAACACAGCGCCCCACCTCCGATCACCCACGGCTGGAGCGAAATTACGGCCTCATTAACGCTCGTCAGGAGGAGTACAAAAGAGGACGCGGTCGGAGAGAAGCATGCGCCTCCTCGCCTAATCTCTCTCTCTCTCTCACACTCCTTCACCAGATTCATCCACGGAGCTGCCCTGAACTCTTCACGCCACGCGCTGCACCCTAGCACTGGACAAAAGACGACAAGACGATGGACTTTCACAAGGACAGGACTCTACCAGACTGACTTCTCCCCCCACATATTCTGCGCAATAAAGAAGCCCCTTCGGCTCATGAACTTACTCTCTGTCTGTTGCGTGTTACTCGATTCCCAGCACTAGTTATTACTAGATATCGTGGTCCCAAAATGCATAAGCAGATTCAAAATTCAGCGTTTTGCCCCTAAATGGTATCTGTAGCGTGACAGATCTTCTGTCCAGCTGGACCCTGGCGTGAAGCTGTTCTTTTTTAGCAGCTAAAGATGGTTGAAGTTCCATATCTGCAGCACAACAGAACCTCCACCTGTGGCTCCGGCTCAAGCTCGCTGTCTGCCATGAGTCAGAGCGCCTGCGTGGGAGGATGTTTTACTGGTGAAAATTAGCTCCAAAAGCAACTAGAACGTGACGTTGAATTATGATTCGTTCTTTATGGACCCCTAAAGCCGCTGCCCGGATCCACATTTCACCGACGATAGCCCAGGGCCAGAAATCTGTCAAAAAAGGGCCATCGGTCGCAGAAAAAAAAATAAATTAGCGACTGAGGAGATCATAGGTTGTGAAGATTTGTCGACGTTGCCTTGATGCTGAAATTGCGAGCAGACGTTTAAGAGGGAGTAAAGGATATGTTTATGGTTAAGCTGCCCTTCGCCAGTCTCCACCTGAGCGAGATTAGACATCAAGTCTGACAGATGAAGGCAGAGCAGGTTTCAAAAAGAAAAGCAACAAGAAAGCGGCTCCTCGTGCACCTGAGAGCAGACGGCGCGCTGATAAAGGAACGCCAGTGAACTCGGAGAGATCCGATAGACAGACGGGAGAGATATGAAGTTTATCGCCTCCGGCAACTCGGCGGTAATCACTGTGTGTAAATCTGAAGTTTCACCATTAGCGGCGGGAAATGATCAATATCAATGCCACTGTCGATTCTGCCTATCAATACAATTCATCAATTCTCTTATCGATTCCTGAGTAGTTTTTTGAGTGTGAGAAAAGTAGTTCTACACAGTCTTCCACAACAAAAGCAACATTTATTTTTCCAAAAATGATGTCTGCACAAGACTGTGAACCTCAACACATATTCATATTCATATTCAGAGTTGTTATTATGTAGAGACATTATATGGTTTAGTTTATGAAGAACAATAAGGTCAGTGCAGGTGAAAACACTTCTTTATCCATTTGAACTCCATCTGGATATAGAATAAAATGATTTGATAACAAATAATGCATTTTTCTATATTTATTTTTTACTCTCTAACATTATAGAATGAAGACACTATTTTCTGATTAATGGAAAATGAAGAAATAATGAAGTTTTGGCAATTTTTGAGCATTTTGGCCTATAACTCATTTTTGACTCATTTCTGGGAGAGAAGTCCATTTTTGCCATGAGGGCGTTCCATATTAGTGCTGTGGACGCACGTTGGGAATAAATATACAGTATATCAAGTAAATGTCTGTGCTGTGAGTAGAACGCTGGTTGTTTTTGTTATTTATCAGCTAATATTGAAGTCGACTGTTGGCTAAAAGTACATTTAAAACCTGCTTAGGCGGTGTGGGCAGCACCAATTTTGGTCGTTTTTCTCGCGTTTTTCTCGAGTACCTCAGTGGCACCAATATTACTGATCCGAGACTTTGCCGGAATGGGCGAAACAGCACGGCACACATTGCACGTCAACAAAATGTGACTCTGCACTAGACTCATCTGTGAGGGAGCAGCGGGCAGCTTTTTGGCAGTTCCTGGAGAGCGGTACTTGAGGACGATACTATGCTCGTGAGTACCTCAGTGGCACCAATATTACTGATCCGGGACTTTGCCAGAATGGGCGAAACTCCGATCAACTGCGCCTTTAATTTAACACAACCACTTAGATGTACAGTACATCAAACCACAAAAGCAACTCAAATAAAATATCTGTGAGGGAGCAGTGGGCAGCTTTTTTGGCAGTTCCCGGGGAGCGGTGCTTGAGGACGGTACTTTGCTCATGAGTACCTCAGTGGTACCTTTATCGGCGCGTAATTCGAACTGGCGACCTTCTGATCTCAGGGCGAACACCGGAACACGGGGCGTTACGCCACCAACTGCCCCATATGTATGATGTCTGATGATTTTGGATCAATGCTATGGACTTGTCATCTGTCTCTAGAATAATTTTGCAAACTCAGGTTAAACGTCGATACATTTTTTAAATTTAGTATATACATGCAGATACACCTGTACCCAGCTTGAGTCGTAAATTAAACTTGTACTCCATGCACATATGGAACTTTATGTACCTTACAGTATATAAGATATAGTTTTATTTTGTCTCTTTTCCCTGACCTCCTTATTTAAGTTTGTATTTGTATCTCTATTTTTGTTTTTCTCTAAATTGCCTAATTGCACAGTTAAAAGAGCGGATCAGGATACATTTCACTGCATGTTGTACCTGTATAATTTGCACGTGACAAATAAAGAATCTTGAATCTTCTTGTTCATTGAATCAATGTATCGATGTATTGTTTTTCACCCCAAGTTTCACCCCAATATTCCCCACGATTCAATGTCTGCATGCATCACAAAGTCTGCTACGATTCAATATCAGGAGCCAGCGATCAACACAATCACTTCCATTCATATCCAAAGAGCAACTAAAACACGATTTGACATTTTAATTCCTGAGCAATAGCCCTCAGTAACATCCGTTGTCTTGTTTAATATAAGTTGTAAGAAAGCCAGTTGAAGGATGTTACAATACGTGTGACGCCTAATCAATGTCTTCAATTTGGATCGATCTGACGGACTTGCTGATCATTTAATCAATGTATCAATGTAGATCGATGTATCGTTACACCCTTAGCAATTAAGCTGTGTGTGTGTTTTTTGTATCAGAGGAGGACTGTGTCCCGGGGCAACGTGCGTTTACCTGCTGAGCCATTTTTAATCAGATGCGACTTGGCTGATGGAGGAAAAACACCCCGTGTTCATCTTCTCATCCCCAAACTTCTAGGTTATAATTGAGACGTGCTGCATCCCAGCAGACGTAAAACTCACCATCGTTTGCTTGGAAGTGCGGTTACTTTGTTGCATATCACCCAGCTTAAACAATGGCAGCTCGGAGAAAGACTTGAACACTAAATCTTTTGAATTCTCTCCTGGCTGGCTCGCCTACACCAGCCACGCGTTTGAGCTGAGGACAAACAAACAACCCCATGAAAACACAATTAGGGCTTGAAAAAAGAGAGAAATAAGTTTGTATGCAAGCGCGTAACCATGGCTCCAAACTTAAATTAACTTACAAAAAGTAAAGAGTCCAAACTTAGACCAGAATAAGACAAAGCACCGCTGGTATACAGTAAAATTAGTTTTAATACTGCATGTCGAGAACGTTCGAAACCGCTCTCCAAAACAATAAATAAACAGAATTTGTAGCGCGCGCTGCTCCGAACATTAATGACATTATTAAAGTAAACGCAGGCCGTAATCATGACGAGGAAATCAGGTGTTGGATGTTGAAAGAGTCTCGAGTCTCGGCTCATTATTATACATGACACATTCCTCACTTCCATATGCTGACTACACTTTATTAATAATGCATATCATTTATATGATCATTTACAGGAGTCATTACCATGGCGAGGGGAGCGATCAAATTCAATGATTAAAGCAGGGAATTTTGCTGCAGTTGGTGTCGTCATGATCGGGAAGCGGATGGGATCTCGGAACGCCGACGTGCCAGTTCAAGTTATTATTTATTTACAGAGTATTTAAAACAACCATAGCTAAGCTACAGTCTGTGAGTGATGTGTACGTGAGACAAAAAAATACAAAAATAATAAAAACATGACACGCCTGAGAACAAAAAATGTAAAATAAATGTCAAAAAAATAATAGTTCAAATAGAAACCTAGAACAAGAAACTTTAAACAGGCACTTGAATAAGGAAACTGTAAAAAATATACAAAATAAGTAGTTAAGTAAATAAACGAATAAATACAAATGCCCACAGTTCAGTACGTAACATAGTTTTTGGGCCACGGTGGTGGTATTTTCAGCACGTCCATTGCTTTATTGTGACGCAGCTCCGAGTGGGGCGCTGGGGATTGTGGGAAATATAGTTCAGGAAGGCTAAACACAGCTCATTTTATAGGCCAAAATGAGTCCAAATTGTTTCAAAATGACCCAAAACTGATCTATAATAAATACATTTTTATAGTTCTTCTTTCCTATTGATTACTCTGTAGCAAAAAAAAAAATTGGAAAAAAACCCCCGATCAACTGAAAATGAACTACTGAAGTTTTTGATAGTTTTGAGCCTCATTTTGGCCTATAAAATGATGAAACTTGTCATTTACCGCTCTAGCTAGCATTAGGGGGAAAGGCCTGGTCCGTACAAGTTCTTATTTGCATTCTAATCGTAAACTAAACTGCACACGAGACACTGCTTCAGTGCGAAGCTGCACCGTTTGGCCACGTTTAGGAGGAAATTCCGTCCTGATCCACCGTGCAATCGCCGGCATCTGCAAAGCCCACTAAGCCAAAATTCCCGCACAGGGCAAAAGCGTTTAGGGTTGGCCTACGGCATGCGTGAAGGCAGAGGGAGATGGAACGGAGTTTGGGGTTTATAGAGGAGGGCAGCAGCTGTGTGAAACCCCACCCTACCCCCTCCATCGGACATTCTGAGCAGAAGCGGCGAATGTGCCATAGCTGGAGGATGAGCTGTCAGCACCCAAAAACCCTCCTGATCTAGAACACACAGGCATGACATCATGCACCAAGCCTGCTGTTCGGCTTCCGTGGAACGAGAGAATATTCTGTGGAGTAAGATCACGGTCCAATATTAATAAGAGCCCAAATATGTGGTTAAACTGAGTAATACAATGTCGGGGAGCAGCTAACTACAAATAACTTAATGACTTTTTTGAAGGTGCTTTTAAATTCTGTAACTAATTTCTATTCATTACAAAATTTCCACATTTTTCTCTCTTTACAAAGACAGAACTTGTCTAATCGCTGCTGATTTGGCATGTGATAGACTATGCACGCCCACAGCATCACAGCACGCCTCTTGACAGCTGCGAGGAGTCGTCTAACTTGGCGAAGATGGATGCAAGAATTTGTGGCCATATTTATCAAAATATGCGGCACGGTAAAGGATGCTGATAGCTGGGTTTTCGTTGGCAGCTGTTAGCCAATCAGAGCACAGCTAATCTGCATGTTAAATATTTATGAGAACTGGCCCGTATCGAGTTGTGTCTTCCTGCAGGGCTTCTATACCATGCTAGAATGGCATAAAAGAAGAGAACTGAGGCATTTTTTCCCCAAAAAATGTTACAGAGTCCATGGAAGGACATCAGGCATTACCCCAGAATAGAGCTGGGCGATACGAACAAAAACATTATCACAATATTTTTTGTCATATTGATCGATTTCGATAATTATCACGATATATTGTAATATTGTGTTTTTATGTTTTGTTTTTTTGGATTCTTATACAGACTGAATGAACAAGTTAAAATAATCAAACAATATTAAACAAATAATTTTCAACAAATTTCTACTTGAAGAGCTCTGAGAACTGGGGCAAAAAAAATTGCCGCCGCCAAAGAACAGCTAAAGAGAGATGTCAACACCTCACTTCCAGAGCGCTTTCTCGGTGCTTGTTGTTGCTAAGTTACGAAAAGCGTCATCGGGTACTTTCACGTTCATATTTTATTAGTTTTTTCCCAGGCGGCATTTGTTGTCAAAGTGTCCGCCGTAACTATGGAGCGCTGCATTTTCATCGCCTTTTTCACTCACCGCGGTATCTAAGGGCCGCGACATACTCAGCGCTACGTGACGGGTGCGCTTGCGCTTAATCTTGAGGACTCCAACAGGTGGCAGTGTACACCATAAAAGCGTCCAGTCTGCCGTTAAGTGACAGAAGAAGAGGAAGAAGTAGAAAGCGGCAGTGAGAGAAAACATTTTGCTGTGAAATGAGGAAGATAAAAAATTACTTGCATTCGGATGTTACAAATGTGCAAAAAAAATTGGGCGCGATTGGCTGTTGTGCTGGCATTATGCCAAGCTACGTGATTAGCCAAAGATACTGTCTATCTCAACGCACTGTCGCATAGTGGACAAACAAGTATGATCGAATTTTATAGCTTAGTTTATCATCGTTATCGTCATCACATTTTTCTCGATAAAATATCGAGATCGTTTTATCCCCCCAGCACTACCCCAAAATAATGAAATACATGTGGCAAGGCACCTTTAACCAGACCCGCCAAGATTACGCGATGTTGCGATCGCAACCATTAACGCAAATTCAGCTAATCCCTGCAATTTCCCTGCAAAATCCCTGAATTTTGAACAATTAGCGCAATTTTTCCACAATTTCCACAATGTCATTTCCCGCAAAATGTTGAGCCATACTTTAGGTCAGCGAAATCACTTTGTTGTTATGTTAAGAAGACGCAGAAAACAAGTCATGAAAACGCCTCACGTTGACCTTCAAAAATAACTAAATGGTTAATGGTTAACGAAAATAATTGTTAAAAAAAATGGTTTTGATTACTTTTGAAACTTTTCTAATGAATTAATTAAACTATAATTATGAAGGGAAAAAATTGCAACAATTATGG
The DNA here is from genome assembly GCA_032718565.1 of Distichodus sexfasciatus. Classification (NCBI taxonomy): domain Eukaryota; kingdom Metazoa; phylum Chordata; class Actinopteri; order Characiformes; family Distichodontidae; genus Distichodus; species Distichodus sexfasciatus. The sequence continues at coordinate 2,006,228 of JAVGVS010000039.1, read as the reverse complement.
TCTTAAAGTTGTTTTTTACACTGACTGTGCATAAGATCTATAACAGTTTCAACATGAAAAATTGTCTATTAAAAAGAGAGTATGATTAACAGTGATTTAGTATGAGCAAATATTGTAACAGCAGTGCAATACCTTCAACAAACTGTGCAAATATCCTGTCATCAGAGAGTGAGAAACTACAATCCAGGCCTCGAATCTCTGACATGTTTCTGATTTTAATTATTAAATGAGCGGATAGTGCCCTGCAGTGTGTTGGCGCCTGGCCGCCTGGCCAGGGATTGCCGGGATAGGCTCCGGTCCCCCCGCGACCCCAGTTGGGATTACAGCGGTTTGGAAAATGAATGAATGAATGAAATGAGCTGGTAATCCTGAAGTGAGCAGAAAGCGAATAAACACAGCAAACTTACAGTTAATCGATTGTAAGGCTGCTAGACTTCTTGCCAACCCTCTCGCTGGGTTTAGTTACATATCTTCACTTTCGGTGCAGTTGGTGGTGTAACAGCAGGGTGTTCACCCCGTGATCAGAAGGACGCAGGTTCGAATCCAGGACTGGTAAAGTTACCACTGAGATACTCATGAGCAAGGTACCGTCCCCAAGCACTGCTCCCCGGGCGCTGCCTTTGTCAGCTGCCCACTGCTCCTTCACGGATGGGTCAAATGCAGAGGTCAGATTTGGTTGTGGTGCACTGTGTGCTGTGCTGTGGTGTGGTGTGTTGACAATGACAAATAATCGGTCACTTTCCCTTTCACTCTCACATACTTGACAGCGATCCATAATATTCGCCCAGCCTCGATCATGAAAGACATACAAGACCCACAAACGCTCATGAATGTAAAAAGGGCTGAGGTTCGACGCAGACGTTTAGAGCTGCATGTTTATTTCACGCGTTTTATTGCTTGTTCTGGTCTTTCGGGAGACGGCGAACGCACACGTAGACGTGAGGAAGGCTTTTCAACTTTTAAATGCCAGCCATAACACACAGTGAAAGTGAAAGGCATATAGAGCAAAAAAATAGGTCACTATACTGTGCGCTCAAGAAGTGTTGGCGTGCTGAGAGAAAACATAATTAACACACATTTCATCTAGCAGCCAAGTGGGCTGTGAAACATGCCTTAGGAGGACAGTCGATCGGATTATTTGTGGAAAATAGTGCATACAGAAGGAAACAAATTGCATCACACATGAGCCTGTTAAAGAAAAGCTTTAACAGACAGAATAGCAACATAGAGACACAAATACGAACCAGATTCTGAAGCCTCTTATATTAATACTTTCAAGCTTCAAGTTCTAACAGCCAAGACTCACACAATTACGGCTAACAAAAAATTCCAGATGTTTCCGTTTTATTATGTATCCGTTTTATTATGTATTACTGAGTTTCCTGAGAAAATATGTCGCACTGATCAACCATTTGCTCCTGCTGTATGAGCCAAATGATCAACTGAAAACGTCTGTGCATACCTAGGCACGGTCCAGAGGACTTGCCATTGTCTTACATCACGTATCATCATTTCACTGCATTGCAGAACTTCGGGAGAGATGAGGCTTGAATGCGCTAACTACCAGGGACAGTCGAGACGCTGCACGTTCGATTCGGGTCCGAGATCAGCTGAGAGGGACGGAAGTATTGATGAACGTCAGTAGTTCTATTGAGTCGCCCTTACGTCTGAATCATCGAGTCATATGAGCATGCATGCACGATGAATGAGCTAGATTTGTATTCATGATCATGCATATGGATCTGTGAAATTTTCCCATGACTCAAAAAAAGCCTCTGCTGTGGGAACCACTGCACAGTCGGTGTAAAGACTCGGCTCCGCGGGAGGGCAAAATATTCTCTGTGTATTTGCATGGGCGTAGGCGGCGAAAGAGAGAGGGAGAGAGAAAAGCAGAGAGAGAGAGAGAGAGAGAGAGGGAGGGTTGGTAATGTGGTTGGTATCTCATTCAGCTCCATCTTACCCTTACTCAGCGGACATAAGAGAAAGTGGGCTGGAGGGCGGCATAGTGAGAGATGCTGAGGGATATGGAGAAGTTCAGAGTGTGAATAACTGCGTGAGCTGAGGGAGGGAGACGGAGAGCGCAGAGGAGCGAGGGGATTCCAACAAAACTAATATTTTGTCATGGCTTCTATCTAACGCAGTCATCATGGGAAAAGGTGTAGAGAATCAGAGAGAATTTGAAAGCAAACACTCACCATAATGTGCCTGCATTTCTCACTAAATGTTAAGTAACTTTTTAAAACTCAGAGATCACACCAAAACGTCTCAGTGAGCTTTCACTGTGGTCAGTCCAAGACTTTGGAGCGACGTCCATCTGCACATCGGGTCTTCTTCCTTAAGTCTCGCTTAAAATAAAACACTTCTTCAGGTAAAAAAAAAACGTTTTATATCCTTAAAAGTGTTTTTTTTGTCTTAGTTGTTCAGCACGTTGGGTAAACTGCTGTTGTATAAATGTGCTTTATGAACAAATTTGACTTGACTCTTCTGCTTCTCAAATATTGCCTACTGATCTGGTGATTACGAGCAAGATCTCATGCCTGACGAGTCTGAGGAACAGCCAGTAAGGCGGCTCACAAGAGAGGGGGGATTTCTGAGCTTTGAAACAGGTGCCAATGCAGCAAATGGAGCACAGTCAGTGCTTAGAGTCTCCAGTAATTATTTGCAGTAAGAAGTGGGCCATCACTCAATATGTTGTGTGAGGGACATCCATTACTCAATATGGTCAAGGCAGTGGAAAAGGACTCCTGATCTCTTGATCAAGCCTTCGACACAGCTGGAGTGTAATAATTACGGAGACACTTGAGTACCTCAGTGGTACCCTTACTGGTCCTGCCCACACACCCTACTCCAGAACTGGGGCGTAGACAGCACGGTGAGAGTTTACCTCATGCGAAAATAATCAACACGGCTGCTGCTAACAGACCATCCATACAGTTTAGCAAACATCTTAAAATGCACTGTTTTATAAATTCAGTGGTGAAAACTATTCTAACTAACGTTAGCTGCAGTGAACTCTCATGCTAAATGGCTAAAATGCCACAGGATAACTTGTTAATTTGTGCTAAACTGCAAAAGAAGCACATTATTTACATCTCCCTCGTCTGCAGGTTTGCCACGGACAGTTGAAAGTGCCCTCTTATTGAGACAAAGTTTTGTGGCTAATCCTAATTTGTACTGGCCAAAATTGATGACGCAGTCATCCTTGAAATGGTTAGCACACACCATCAGGTTTTTGTCAACTAAGGGCCTGTGTCCACACATTTTTTGCACTGAAAGCAGTCAAAACCTCACTTCCACAGCGCTTGTTGTTGCTAAGTTACGAAAAGAGCCACTGGACACTTCTATTTCATGTTAACTTCTATTTAATGTTGACATGTTGAACTAGACACTCACGTCTTCGAGACGTATAGATTTGGTGCATGAGATAAACCATGCAAGAAAACAGCTGGGAGAGTACCACTGATTTACATGCCCCGGCTCTTCCTCGATTTTGATTGGACATGACACTGATGAGCGCAACGGTTAGGGATTTGGCCCCTTGTTTAGAAGGTGGCTGGTTCAAGGCCCAGACCGTTAAAGGTACCACTGAGGTACTCATGAGTAAGGTATCGTCTCCAAGTTCTGCTTCTCAGATGCTGGCAAAAAGCTACCCCCTGCTCTGTGACGGAAGGGTTAAACGCAGTGGCCACATTTCGTTCTACTTGTACACTGCTGTCTTGGAACATCTTCCGTGACGGGCTGGTTTACTGCTGCCTCCTCTTATCCAAAATCAGACTACAGCAGGTTGTCCACTCAGCTTAAAAGTCTGACTGCCAGCTACCATCATGTTCATTCCGTCACATTTGCTGGCGGCACGATAACAAATCCCGGAAAAGTTGCTGCTGAAGACGCCAACACGAGAAGTCACCAAGCAAGCTGTACAAGTGCTCGGCCACCAACACGACACACCATCTGCAGCCTGTTTCCTGTAGTCTTCCAGCTTCTCATCAAAATTACCCAGCGTCACATCAAACAATCAACCAATAACGCTTCCATGGCCTGTACATTTGCACTACAATTATTAATATTGCACTACATCTGGTTATCTGTGAGTCTGCACATGTCTCATGACACTCTGCAGTCATTCACGCATGACGCTGTGATGTAAACTGAGCAGCTTGAGATACGTAGACACCGTGTTGTTTGTTTTGAATCCTTTTATATTCATGGTTTCTTGCAAATAGCATGTTCTTAGTTCTGATATATGGTTTGTAAACGGAATTGAGCAATGTGCATTTGCGCATTTGCGTTGCGGCTTTTGGCATTCACGCTGCAGCTTTGGTATTCACGTTGTGGTTCGTTTCGTATTTTCTTTACAACTTTTTTCAATTCACACTGGGGATTTTTGCATTTGTGTTGCATCTTTTTGCATTCACAGTGTGGCTTTTTTGCATTCACACTGCAGTGTTTTGCATTGGTTTTGCAGTTGTTTGCTGCAGCTTTTAGTATTCTTGTGAGTCGCCAGGAATCATCAGACCATTCCGTCTGGAGAACTACTGCCATTGGGCCCCTGAGCAGACCCTTAACCCCGAGCTGTTCCAGGGAGGTTGTACCTGTAAATAGGGGCTGGTGCCACAAATGTGACCCTCCACGGCAAAACTAGTCGCTTGTCGCAAATTTTCAAAACTGAGTTATTGTGTTTTCATGAAAGGGCATAAATCAACCTTCAAAACGATACCTATATCGAATGAATCGGACGACATATGACTGAGATATCAACATTCAAAGGAGTCGGGTTTCTCCTGTCACGCCAAGTGAGAAACGGAGAAATCTGCCTTTGACGTTGACTATCGACGTAGCACTCACAGACGCTTGGTGCGGTCGCGGCTACGTTTGTATTTACGGTAGCCTACGCTGCATTCACAGCCACACGGATAGCCTACCTGCGTTAGGTTAACTGAACTCGGGAGACGAAGATGGATTCCGGAGAAATATCTTCACGCTAGTCAACCAGTGGATTTACCGTAAATATTGGAGTAGAGCGGTCAAAACAGAAACTTTTAACATTCTGCTGGAATTGAATTCCTCACCTCAAGAAAGTCACGTTTTTAGGATGGAAAGGGTAAGTTTTTCAGCAAAATTTATTCACAACAGTACAGTGTAGACCTTCCACCTTTTCAAAACACAAAAAAACCCAAATTTTACCCCACGCAACATAAACGCTCGTTTTTCTCAGAAACCTCCGTTGCGACAAGCGACTGGTTTTGCCGTGGAGGGTCAGAAATGTAAAATGTAACCATAAGTGCAGGAGCAAACCAGAAAACTTTTAAGTAGTGTCCCAAGAAACCAGATGAAAAACCAGACACGGAAAAGGTGCAGCTCTCTGGATTCACAGGTGTTTATCCAGCTCAAGCAGAGGTCATTAGGAGTACTACGGAGCTCTGAGCTGTCAGGTTTATTCCAGCTCATCTGTGGGCCATAACCTCCCCTGCAGAGCCCACTCCATAAGCCCTTTCACAGACTGCTGCCGGACTATAAAGTAGCTCATAAAAAGGCCTCGCCCCAGTCGGAGAGCCACATAGATGCACCCCAGGCAACGGTCTTCCCGGAGCGGTCATCTGTTCTCTGGGGCAAACATTTTCCACAACGGATTACGCGAGCACCTCGGATCACGAATGACGCGCTGATTTGTTAGCGTCTCCCGCAAGGCGAAGGCCTGGCGGCGTTTGGGTTGCGAGCGGCTACCGGCTGTGCTGAAGGATGGCTGCTGAGAGTCTCAGCGGGCACAAACATTAATAGTACTCCGCCCAGGTAGACGCATGGAGGTGTTCTGCACACTTGCCCTGCAGTGGGGGGGGGGAAAAAGCTTAACGGAAAGCCAAAGTGGAGAAGAATAAAGGCAGGATTCTGGGAGTGAGCAGCTACACGTGGGACCATTTAAAGAGTAGTGGAGTACATCCATACATCGATTCAATGATCCCACATTCCCACAGCAGTAATCCAAAATGAAAAGCATCAAGACATCAGACATATCTCCAAGCAAGCAAGATATATTGAACACAGCACAGCACACAGATCACCTCAACGAAGTGTCTGACCCATCCGTAAAAGAGCAGTGGGCAGCTGACATGGGCAGCACCCGGGGAGCAGTTCTTGGGACGGTGCCTTGCTCAAGAGTACCTCAGTGATACCTTTACCAGCCCAGGATTTGAACCAGCGACCTTCCGAACACGGGGCGAACTCCCTAACCTAACTGTCCCACAGTAGACTTTGTGATGTCGGCTAACATCGAATCATTGTCCATTTAATCGAACACTGTACCACCTTAACACACCCCGTCCATTTTAAGCGTTTTTTTTCTTCTGCTTTGTGTTGGAACTTCCGGTTTGTTAGTCAGCTACGAGGGCTAGGCTACTTCAAGATGGACATTACCTGGAAGGAGACCACCGACACAGTTCGCAGGTCTGATGGTAAAATATTACCACACCCGGGGCGACTAATAGAGTGAGAAGATGACATGACAAGGTTTTTACATTTGTAATTACATTCTGTGGTAAAATTTCTTAATCTATATTTTGAAAGTACTTTACTCTTAAACGAGATATTGTTTGAAACCGTGAGTTTACAAGCAATCAGTCACACAGCTCAGCATCCCACTAATGAGAGCACAGCTTCCTCAACCTAGCGAGCTTGTTCACGTTAGCGTTCAGAGTTACGGTAAACTTAAGTTAAACTTACACGACGGCCTCACAAGCACGCGACGCGGACGCTTTACCTGAGCGTTACAGCCAAGACATTTCTCTGGAGACGGGTGTTGTGGTTTGTCTCCCCTCCACAAAATGAAAGGAACAAACATACGGCTTTTTCTGAGTTTTTTTCATTTTAGCGCCCTCAGCCAAAGACGCCGGTCTTCTTCATTGGAAGGAGGCGGGTAGAGGTTAAAATTATTGTGGCAAACCCCCGACCCCACCTGCTGGATAACCGGAAGTTCGAACACAAAGCAACAAAGCAGGCACCCCCTTGTAACCATGGAGAACAAGGTGAACAGTGATTAAACGTGTGATTTACACCGCTAGTAAAGAGGCAGTTAAGAGGCGTTTGACCAACAATACTATGTCGATTGATCCGTGTCTTCCTCAAAAAAGTGCACCATCAACTGGACCTATTCTAAAGTATAAACTGACCATGACATTTATCTCATAACTGACACCTACAGCCCACACTCACTCATGTTTATCAGTTACTCCCACATACACACACGGTCCAGCGCTGGGCTTTACCGCCGGTAGTAAATGTGGAGTGGACTGTGCAGAAATCCCTCATGAGCCGGGGTGGACATGAGCGCCTCTCCTCCCTTACTTATTTATTTATCTCCCTACATCGGTGCAGCTCAGCACAAGATCCGTTGCCCTGATAGTTTCATTAGAAAATAGACAAGTTCGGGCCAAACGGGGGTCGATTTCTCTGAATTCAGTGAATTAATTAAAATTCACTGTGCACCATGATGAAATATGACCTCCATTGTGCATCTGATCCATCTGTGAAGGAGCAGTGGACAGCTGACGTGGACATAGGGCTGGGCGATATGACCTCAAATCAATATCATGATTAACTGAGCATTTTACCTTGGTTACGATTAATGAAGTTAATGAACAATTATTTTGTAGGATTTTTGTTTGATTTTTCACTCAGAGTTTACTGATAAGCTTTGTACTGTAAATATACAGTATTACAGTATCACTGGTATCTTTACCGGGCAGCAATTTGAGGAGATGACCCTCCGATAAGGGTGCTGCCTGTTAGGGATTACCCCTAAACAGGGTATATATCTGAAGCCAGGATACTCGGGGGGGGGGGGAGAAGCATAAGGCATGCAGTCTCCATTTCAATGCCCTTAGCAGCACCAAAAGGAAAGAGGGCGGGGAGCGTGAAATCGCGCACTGGGATTGCAGAGGCGGACTGTTAATGGCATGTATCATTGCTCCTATTTTAACACTGCCTATTAATTCAGAGGCAGACAGCGCTGGCCTTTTCCAAGCAACGCTCCATAATATTTAGTAGCGTCGCCGCACAGCCCGCGTGGCTTCGGCTCGAGCTGCCGGCGGCTCCCGTCCTTCCGTCTCGAGCGGCTGTCAGCCGTGGGAATGACGAGTCAGGCGCCTCGCACAAATACACTGCACACTGTACACCGACCTCCTGGCGCCTGTCCACTGTTTGTCCTTCATGTGTCCTAGTGACCAACGTGTATGTTGGCCAATTACAGAGGCCCCACTGTGGCAACGGCGAACAGGGCCCGGAGCCGAGGAACTGGGAGGGGCTGAATGCACCAGATGTGGGGGCAGAACGGCGACGCTCAGCAGGTGAGGAAACTGCCAGTTCAATGCGTTTTCCGTAGTCCAGATGGAGGATTCACACTTAAGCCAATCCGGACTTTCATCCCATTTTATGCTGCGCTCATTCCCATAAGACTTCCTGGCCATTAGGGACGGAGTGGATCGTGAATGAAATAGGGAAAGCATGCAAGGACGGCTGGTCATTCTTAAAAAAGGAGTGAGCTGAAAGCTTCCACGGCTGGATCTGAAGTATATTATCCTGCTCTAATGTCACACTGAAATGTACTTTATAGGCTTAGCACAAGCAGCTGAACTTCAGAGCGCTCCACGGTGATGGATGTAGGATATGAAGTCCAGAAACATGAACTATGGCCCTAGCGTCCTATATAGGATTCAAATTAAATGGGAAAAAGAAACAATGATAAGTCAGTCCGCAACACAGATCTGTCACCCAGTGTTGGAGAAGTTACTTCCAACATGTAAATCATTACAGATTACTAGTTATTGTTATTTCAAAGTAACTCGATACAATATTACTGTCTCTGAATTGTAACACGTTACACAACTCCTGTATTACTTCTGAGTTACTTTCACCAAAATAACTGCGGAAGTAGGATTTGAAAGTGTGGAAGTGATTATTTGTCATTGTGAACACAGCACAGCACACCACAACCAAATGTGACCCATCCGTGAAGGAGCAGTGATCAGCTAACCAGGGCAGCGCCCGGGGAGCCAGCCTTTGGGGACGGTACCTTGCTCATGAGTACCTCAGTGGTAATTTTACTGGTCCCGGATTCGAACCTGCGACCTTCTAATCACGGGGCGAACGGCCTACCGTTACGCCACCGCCTACATAGTGAAATGCTGAAATGTAGTTTAGTGCAGTTCATTCTACATCCGGTGGAGGGCGATGTGGTGTAGCATAATAACCATACCCTCTATAAGAAATACCTCTTTTACACTCCAAATCTCCATGGAATAGGAATGCTCCGATCTGACACCGACATCTAATACTAGGGATCCACCGATCGATCGGCAAGCGATCGGAATCGGCCGATTTTTGGCCCGATCGGCCTGATCGGTGATAGGCCGATCACTCACACGTATTGCCGATTTCAAACCGATCTTGCGCACGCGCATTACTTGCAGCACAGCCACGTGCGCATTCAGGCAGCGTTCACATGTACGCTCAATGGAGGCGTTTCTCATTCACTTTGAATGGGGTGACATCGTGCGGCGACGAAATGAATTTTGGGCGCGCGAGTATGGCGTCACATCAATGCCAAAACTAGAGCGCGCAAAATGGCTTGCCGCAAAAAATTCACGGGCGTAAATTTCAAAGTGCAAATGTGAAACTCGAGAGCACAAAATTAAGAATCGAGTGCGCGGTTGTGATAATATTGCGCGCGGACTGTATTTTTCCTCTCGTGAATGTCTTTTTTCCTCTTGATGTGTTAAATGTTCTCGCGCGCGAAGCAGATTACCGACGAGCGGCTTTTTTGCTCCAGTGAGATTTCTGCGCGCGTGGTTTGAAAGGGGGCGGGTTTGGGCAGTTTGGGGGCGGGGTTTTTCCACTTGTCTGTCCCCAGTTCAAGATAAACACAGATGCACAAGTCAGTCACAAGATGATCACTAGATGATCAGCCGTTTTCCATAGCTGAGGATACAGGCTTCAGAAATCTGATAAATCACCTCTGCCCAAAATACACAATGCCAAGTAGGCGTTACTTTTCGGACGTCGAGTTACCGGCGTTGGTACATTTTACAAGTTACATTTTATTTATTTAAATTTGTAAAGAAAATTTGTTAGGAAAATAAAGCATTATATTAAAGAAAATTTGATTTTTGTTTGTATTTGCTGTAGAGCTGCCACTATTATATGTCACTATTATAAGCAACTAGTAATTGAAACCCATTTTTTGTGTCGATGTCGTTGACTACTCGCAGCAGCTCTAATTTTCTGTTATCTGAGGAAAAAAATCGGTATCGGCCGATCACACTTACAAAAAAATGGGTAATTGGAATCGGCCAAGAAAACTGCAATCGGTGCATCCCTATCTAATACTGGTCAGATACTGAGCAGACCTGCTGGCTGATTAATTTCTCTACATTAACTGCTTATACTTTTATTTTGGGTTTAATTGTATTTACAGAGTCCTCATTTAATACATTTTTATACTGGAATTTTACTGTAAAGTTGCAGGCGCACAATTATTCACTGTTAAAATAAAATGTATTTGGTTTATTTAGACTGTAACAAATACAGTCTAAGTTAGGGCTGACCGATTATCAGCCGGGAGGATTATCGGGAGCCGATATTAAGCATTTGGCCAATTATCGGCATCAGTGTTTCATTTTGACCGCTGATATTAAGTAATTACAAGTTGCGCTCGCGACTCACTGCCTCATTTGGTGATCTCTGATTGGCAATATGTCACACAAGATCTAGGTCAGCAGCTCCCTTCACCACAACCTGCTGCTGCTTAATTTGGAATACTAAAACGTTTCAAATTTAAATGTTCAGAGTTTAAAAATGTTAAGTGTATAAGTAATAGCATTTAAAGTTAAATTATGTAAATTATGTTAATGATGGAAAAAGTATTTAAAAACAATAGAGTTATTTAAATTATTACATAAAGTTTTGTGTCAGTGTTTGTAAAGATGCTGGTGTCACCCAGTGATAAAATCGCTTCAAGCAGTGTCCCGGCATCAACCGACACCCAGTCGCATGGCCGTGATCCCCCAGTCCCCTCATCCATCACGCTGCTCCTCAAAGCCGGCGCTCCAACCTGCACCTGAGCAAGCCCAGATTTGTTTGTGTGCAAACACACAACCTCATACACATTCGACGCTCACGTTCATACACACACACACCGATACACTCATTCATTTACCGCTCCTGACCCCAGCAGCCTGCCTCCTGCCCCGTTGATTTAGATTAATTGACAGGGAGGTGTATTGTCCCGGCTGCGGGTTAACAGACCTCCCGAAGAGAAATGGCCTGCTACAGAAACGTGTGCAGTGGCGTCGCAGCTCGGAGAGGTGTGTTTTTAAAACTACACACACCGGAAAAAAATCCCAGCAAATCTTCAGCCTGGGGAGAACTGAGAGGATGCATGTACCTGTCTAGACTGTGTGTCACAGAGGAGGCAGCAGCTGGCAGGGCCAGGGAGAAAAGCGAGTCTGGGTTATGTCAGAACGACTAAAAGAGGGAAGCAGTTTTCATACAGAATGATAAAAAAACCTGTCTGTGCCTCAACACTACGAACAAAGCCAGACAGACTTACAATAAAACGTTCAAGTAAAAATCACACCACATTTCTAGCCACGTTCAGACACACTGATAGATTCTCAGTGATGAAACAGCCAAGGACAGCGGGCCTCATTCAACAAGAAGAAATGTGCATCTTAAAACCCACTTCAACACAGATTCAACACAGATTCTGACCTTCACCAAACTTTTCCTTATTTCTAGGTTAGAACGGACGCTACCGTGAATTAAAGTGAGTGATTACTTGTCATTGTGAACACAGCACAGGCTGGCACACGGTGCACCACAACCAAATGTGACCTCTGCATTTGACCCATCTGTGAAGGAGCAGCGGGCAGCTTTTTGCTAGTGCTCAGAGAGCGGTACTTGGGGACGTTGCTCATGAGTATCTCAGTGGTACCTTAATCGGTCCGGAACTTGAACTGGTGACCCTCCGATCAAAGGGGCCTAACTACCTAATACACAAATATTTTGCAGAAATATTTCCGTACTGGATTTTCTTAAAATTCTACAGTTGTACAATATTATAGTATTGGAATCTCTTAGTTTTCTGAAAAAAATGAGAAAGTTTTGTTGAAAGACAACAAGCGCAACAAGTCTATTCCGTGTTTAATAATAAACTGCAACACTGCAACATATAGATTAAGGGCCGACAGACGGTTATCGTCCCCGTTAACTAGCAATAATCTGTATCGATATCGGCCCTGAAAAACCAATATCGGTCGACCTCTAGCGTAGATGCGTATTAATAGTGGTCTTTCTTTAAATTGAGGTAAAGACGGTGAATTATGAGTTCTTCATATAAATAAAAAAATAATACATTTCGTTTAATTAATGCTTCACGTTGATTTGGTTTTAAAATAGTTTAATCAGAGCACGGCATAAAAGCAGGAAGCAGTGGATGCTCTGAAAATCTTTACTCCCCACAAACCAAAACAGCTGCCACCGAACGAGGCCTTGTGCCGCAATTTATTCCGCACTGAAGTCCCGGAACGACACCGAATCTCTCCACGGATTCCTGTCAGCGGGGGTCTAGGAATCAAGGCAATCCCTTTGTATGAATACAGGTGAGTTCGCTCCCGATGTCTGGAATGCATTATTTTCCCTCAGAAAAATAAAACTGCACATACAGAGCCACTATTCTGGGGAAGCCTTGAGAGGCGAATAAATGTGCTTTAATTAACTCACAACGTGCAAAGTAGGTTTCACTGCTAAATCAAATGTGATTTAACCCTGACGTGTGTGTGTGTGTGTTTTTACACATTGAACATCTGTGAGATTTGTGCCAGTAGTGGGAGTGTATGTAAAGAGCTGAAGTTCGGAACGCCACGCTCCCCTCTCCAGAATCCAGCACCATCAAGGTTGAGAGGAATTTTTCGAGACTAGTCTGTTCTCACTCAACATCTGTGACGGAATTCTAAGGCAACGAGATCCCAACTTTAAGGGCTGCCTTCATCGCTTCAAAGACTAACACTACATGCAACTTGAGCTAAAATCTACATCGCCCTTCATGCCGGGAATAAAGGAGGTTGCGGCAGTGCCAGCTTTCTCACAACACACACGCACACACACAGTTCATACTGATGGAGCCGGAGTGTGTCCTCAATAAACCCTAAAACGTACGAGATGCTTAAATGCCACCTATAAGGTAGGACTGTGCGATATTAAGATTACTTGTAAGTCTATCGTTTCATAACATACTCTATCATTTATTTTGTGGTGCTACAAAATACACTGTTTACGGAAGTATTTCCGTGGTTTGGATGAGAGTTTGCGTCACATGGATGCAACTATGGTGTTAAATTTGCGCCTTAATTCTGAACATGCAGTGGAACTTTTCCAAGCAAAATCTTGTGTCTGTGTATGCTCCACACACACGCTCGAAACACTCCACACACTAGTGATGCGCGGGTGCGGGCGGTTTTAGGGCAGACATTTTTTAAATATTATGGGTGCGGGCGGGCGGGCGGGTCACAAATAGGGATGCACCGGGTGGTACCGATACCACCCCCCGTGCACATACTCGTACTCGTACCAAAATTCCCTGATACCTACTACCGATACCACATGTAGAAGATATGATGTAGTTATGCTTATCGCCACACGGAGGCAGTGTAAATGCCACAACTCTTGCCAAATAAACTGTAAACTGTGCGGAGATAAAAAGCCGTCTGGGGCACTTTAAAATAAAGGATAATAACCTTATGCAAACGAACTAATATTTTAATATTTAATGGCTGTAACAATTGTTTGCTTTTTTATGTTTTGTTGCCACAGGACAAATAAATGGATAAAAAATGAGTATGATTCATTTGATAAATGACATCATAAGGCTCAAAATATACTTTAATTTACATTTTGGTTTTGAAAGTGTTTTTGAGTGTTGCCCCAGCGATGAGCGCGGCTTATACATCAGTTTACAAACCTCTGCGTATTGGGTCGCGTCTTGTAGAGTGGGGAATTTAGCTATCTGAAACCATGGCTGCATTCACTAAAAAATTCATGCCTAAAGACAGCATACCCAAATGATTCATTGAATTTAAATGTACTGTTTACTGCAGCAACAACCATGGTTCAGCAACGCAAAGCGAAGATAGATCAGTGATGATGTTCTGTCGCTTAATACGGTAGCTGCGCATCAGTCGTTGCTGCAATATAAAAATGACACTTTTTCAGGCCTTTGCTGCATTACATTACATCCTAGTATTTAATACAAGCTGGGCAAAAACAAAATTTAACAGGAAATAAAAGAACAAAAAGTTTATTGTTGGCTGGGAAAGAATGGTTTTAATTTTCATTTGAGCGACTGGAGGTGGGGTACTGCAGTACCTTAACGTCAGTCATCTGTCTACATGTAAATACTTCGGTATAAAATTAGCAACACTGAAATGTAAAAAATGATTGGCGCATCTTTAAATCCTTAAAGTCAGATCGATGCGCGTCATAAATCGCCCGAACTACCGATTGTGACTATAATAACCTTTGCTGTCGCCGATGTTGGACAACGGCACCGTCCTGGTATTGCTCGCCGGATATTGCAGGCGCTGCTTGTGCTGCTGGTGGGCTTATAGGTGAAGGATTTCGGCTTTGGCGAAAGCCGTTCTGTACGCTTTCTGGTTTCGTTCCACGCGAAATAACCCATTCACACACTTGACTGTCGCGTGCATGCGTCATCTGCCGTACCCGAATTGAATGTATAATGTCACTATAGGTTAAAGACCTCTGAGGCGTAACCCAAATGGCGTGAATGCTTTCATAGTTAGTAGAGATTCAGTAGCGTCACGACTAATAACATGGGTGACGCCGTTGGAAATAAAGGTAATTGATATTGGTAAAAAAAAAAAATTCTACTATGTCGTCATTGTTGTAATAACAGACTACACAGTGTCGTTACACCGATATGGGTGAGTACCCAAAAATAAATATACTCGGCCTCAAAAATTGGTATCGGTGCATCCTAGTCAAAAGTTACCGAAGCACATTTCATAATCGATCAAAACGATGATGTTGTAAACGGGTTCGAATGACCTCTCCTCTCGATGCTGGCAAGAGCGGTGCTTTGCGTTTATGCAACCAGCGCATCGAGCGAGCGCGTGTTCAGTTCGCGTGCTGGAAGCCCGTCGAAATAGGCTAAACCCCGGCACGGTGGATTCCATCCTCTTTCTCCTGATTAGCTTCCAAACGGCTGTCATAAATGCACGATCGGCGTACGTTTTCAATTTTGGGTTTTCAATTTTGTAGGATAAGCTACTGGTTGGCGGTGAAATATCACGGTCCAAGTATGATCTGCTCTCTTCATTTTAGACAAAATTAAGTTAAAAAAGAAGACCCTAAGTTCTACTAGAGTTCATTGAAATCTGGGCTTCAAAATTCACTAAGTTCATTCAAAATCTGATAGAGGTTCTCAGATCTGATGTTACAGTTTTAGCCAACTAGTGTGTTTTGCATACATGTGGCGGCTTGTGTGTTTGTGTGTGTCTTGAGAATGTTTTCATGCAATTTTCATAACCCTTCAATAAATAGCAGCAAAAATCAATCTTTTTGGTTTTCTTTGTTGTTGTGTGACACACATTAATCTTGCATAAGAATTGTGTCATCATCTTCAATATGAATCTAGCACAAATCTATATCTAACGTTACAGTGTCACAAAATATTGCTTCATTGGTAAGTTCCATGGCAATACAGGCTCACTGGGGTTTTTCCTCCCAGGTCAGGTAGGGGTTTTGGCTCATTATCCGCAGCGTATTTTTTTGCGGGTTGGGCGGCTTGGATCTCCTAAGCCCAGGTGGGTTGAGGCAGAGTGTTAAAACACCGCACAACACTCCACACATGCTCATAGGAAAGGCCAACGGTGCCACAATTTGACAATATTTTTACTCAACTGACAGTAAACCATGTAAAATTAGCTAAATGCTGTTTTCTGCAGAGCTCTAATCAGTTCTCTAGGATTTCACGGGCCTTTTGATGTGTGTGGCAAATGCCTATTTTGCAGCTTTACTAAACCATTTTGCTTCGGCAAGTTGCAGGCGTTTTTAAAGCGTCTGGAATTGCAATAAGATTCTGCTTGCGGAAAAAGTTGCGATTTTTCGCTTTAAAATGATTTATTAACAATAGAATTAAAATGGAGAATAAAACCTATGCGCTCTCAGGATATGCTCCGTTGCGCCCCAAAGGCTATGCTACACTACACCCTGCTTACTGATAACACCACTTCACCAGACAGTGAGTTTTGCGGCGATGTACCCGCCCTCCACCAATTTTTATTCTGTTAGATCTGCATTTATCTCCGTATGCCTATGAGTTCAAGAGTCCAACGGACGGAAATCCCATCGCAACAACGGGAGACTCTAATCCCTGTAATACTGTATGGTTTCAAGGGTAAGTAAATGAACACACACTGGGGAAAGTATAAAAAATAATCAAAGTAACAGACATAGGCAAGATTACTACTACAGGTCCTGAATAGAGCTGAACCGATTATTGAATAACTCGAATAACTTTCGATTACAAAAATAGATAAATGGCATATCCATTTTTGGATATGCATAAATGACATTTTTTGCCAATATAGCTACACCGCACGCTGTTTGTAAAGCACCATTACTCATGGCGCTCCGTTTCCGTCAAAACGTCCCCTTTATTACAGACAAAACGCGTAATTTATCTGATAAATAACCACAACAACCAGCGTTCTAATCACAATACAGCCATTTATTAAGATTTTCCCATCGATTTTTTTTCATAGTTACGTTCCGGAACGCGCTGAACCCTCTATTGTAAGGCGGCTCCGAACCGTGCATGAGGATTGTAGAATGCAGTTCTCTTCAAGAAAGGCCAAAATATGTTTATTGGCCAAATTAGTTAAAATGACCGCCAGACACACTTGGTTCTTCATTTCAATTGAATACAACAACATAAAAGCGTCTGTGACTAACTTCTACTCACAGTAGAATGGCCTAATAACAAATGTATTGTCATTTTCATTTGTTTTTTATCCAATTACTCGATTAATCGCTAAAATAATCGATAGATTACTCGATTACAAAAATAGTCATTTGTTGCAGCCCTAGTCCTGAATGTCGGTTTGATTCATTTTGACTGGCGACTGATCCAATGTCACAGATTTGGTGAAACCTAAAGTTAAAGCTCTGAGTCTCTTCATAGTAAAAAAAAATGCTACGCTGTCCAGGAGGAAATGGGGCAAAAACCTAGTAAAGCTAATGAGGACTTTTAATTTAAACATCCTTCCACATTTCATGAATTATTAGCCCATTTGCATCTTTGTCATAAATGTTAGGGCAATTACCAAAACACACAGAAGGAAAGGTCTGGAATACCTCCTCCTAAACAAATATGCATTTTTTATCATGCATTATATTATAGTCTTAAAGATTAAGCATGATGGAGCAGAAAAAAAAAGTGACTGTTTAAAATTCATATTTATAGAGGTATTTAAAAACCTGCTTTGGCAGCCTGGGTTTCTCTGTCTGTTCATTCGCGGCCTTGATGTCCTCGGAAACTCTAGATAACAATTTTAAATAAACTTGCCAGATGAAGACCAGCAGAGACTGGAATGAGAATGAGGCTCAAACTGATAATTAACTGGACTTATGCAACTAACGACTGAATTACTTAGCATTATTTAAGCGAAACAACGAGATCAATAAAAGCGCTTGAAGCGTTCGACTTTGGGTACGGCTGACGAGGAGAGAGAACGCAGATGCTGTTGTTTACCAGCTCGGCCTTGTAAATGGGCTGTAAATATGCCGCAATGTCTCTTGTGAGTCGAGAAGCGGAGCTTGATATAGAATATTCTCCCTGGTATATAACTCTCGCGTGAAACACGCATCCCGCCGCCATTGTTAGGCTAAAATAAAAGCAAATAAATAAATAAATAAATAAATAAACTGCATGTGACGTCAGGGCCTTAAAGTGAAGGGCAAATCTTCGAACTCGCGGTATGTAGAGAAAACAAGCCTTCCCGTGTCACCTTGATGTACGACCATAACGACTCAACACATTTAATGGGGCCATAAAAGGCATGGTAATCCTGCCAGGGCCTGATAATAATAGACTTACAGTGGCATCATCAACATAGCTTTGAGTTAGAGCTTGCCAATCAATCTATCCGACCAGGCTGAACTCACAGGCCTTGACCCGCTGGTTAGAGCTGTGTGACGAGACGTGACAACAGCCCAGAGGTAATCGAAGCTATTCTCAGGCGTGCTCTGTAATGATAGAAGGAGTGTAACGATACATTGATTGGGGGCTGGGCGATGTATTGTAAAAATTTTTTATTCGTTTGGGCCTCGTTTGCGTATCCACAAGTCTTTTTTGAAAAATCTTCACTTTGGAGGGTTTGGTGGCTAAAACACTCTGCTTACATTTTCAAATGTGACTCTGCACGGCAAAACCAGTCGCTTGTCGCAAATTTTCAAAAATGAGTTATGATGTTTTCATGAAAGGGCATAAAAAACGATACCTATATCGAATGAATGGGACGACATATGACTGAGATATCAACATTCAAAGGAGTCGGGTTTCTCCTGTCACCAAGTGAGAAACGGAGAAATCTGCCTTTGAAGTTGACTATCGCCGTAGCACTCGCAGATGCTTGGTGCGGTCGCGGCTATGTTTGTATTCACGGTAGCCTACGCTGCATTCACAGCCACACGGATAGCCTACCTGCGTTAGGTTAACTGAACTCGGGGAGGCGGAGATGGATTCGGAGAAATATCTTCACGCTAGTCCAACCCAGTGGATTTACGTAAATACTGGAAGTGGGGCGGTCAAAACAGAAACTTTTAACATTCTGCTGGAATTGAAGATTCTCACCTCCAAGAAAGTCAAGTTTTAGGATGGAAAGGAGTAAGTTTTTCAGCGAAATTTATTCACAACAGTACAGTATAGACCTTCCACTGTTTCAAAACATTAAAAACAAAAAATCCCAAATTTTGCAGCAACTTATAGCGATTAGTTTTTCTTAAAATCTCCGTTCACGCGACAAATGACTGGTTTTTATGATGAAGGTCACATATGTAAGCGAAACAGAGATAAGTCACTTGGTTACAGACAAGACTCGTTTTGTCAAGTTAATCAAGTCAAAAAGTCTGCAGTAAACTTTACTGTCACCTCTGCTATATGCTGTGTAAGTAAACAGAGATGAGGCAGCGTGGTTCAGGAGTGCAAGAACAAAGGACAAGAACAAGGCCAGATAAAATACATAGAATAAAATATAAACAGAATATAAATGTATAATAAATAGTAAAAATATAAATGTAAACTTTAAATTTTAAACTAGGGCAAGGGACGGCACGGTGGCGGAGTGGTTAGCGTTGCCGCCTCACAGCGCGAAGGTCCTGGGTTCAAACCCGAATTGACGTGGAGGAGCCTTTCTGTGTATGGGTTGCACGCTCTCCCCGTTTTTACTATCGAATTATGGGTTTTCCTCCCACAGTCCAAAGGCATACGATACAGGTTAATTGGCAGCTAGCTGGCCCCATAAGGTGTGAGTGTGAGTGTGAATGTGTGTGCCCTGCGGTGTGTTGGCACCTGCCCAGGGCTGGTCCCCACCTTGCGCCCGTGGGGTCCCGGGACAGGCTCCGGTGCCCCCACGACCCCAGTTGGGATTAAGTGGTTCGGATAATGAATGAATAATGAATGATGAGTGCAATAAACATTTCAATTCGTAAAAAAAATTATGCAGAGAATTGTGATCTCAATTCTTATCAAGAAAATTATTGATTCAGATTTTTTCAGAATCATTGCAGCCTAATCATGGCAGGCTTTGAAATATCGGTATTGTGATGGGCAGTATTGTTACACCCTAACTATCTGCATTAACGTGGTAAGGGTCAGGCCAGCTAGGCTGCAATGCGACTATTTTGATAGTCGACTAGTCATCGACTATTAAAAGCGATTAGTCGACTAATCGGGATTACAAGTGCATAATTATAAAATGGCTCGATTTAGCTACAGCTTTTACATTTAGTATAGGGTTATTTAAATTTTGAAAAATAATAAAGACAAAGAAAGAATGGTTCACTCAAAAGCATATTTTAATAAATAAGGTTTTCTTCTTTGCCTTATCTAGCCCTTACGATGGCTCCTGGTTTTCTGATGGTACTGAAAATGGTAGCGATACCATGCAACATTTATGAAAGCGGTGACAAAAGCGTTGATTTACTAAGCGTTTCGTGTTTATTAAGCGTATAAGACCTAACTATTAAATTATATAATTATAAAATTAGATAAACTATAACTTAGTTAACCGACCTGTCGCGGTTCCTCTTCCTCTGACATCTTTGGTTTTCTTAGGAACTTTCTTCGTAATCCACAAAACCAGGGCCATTGTGTGGGATTACCGCAGGCAGAAACTGCCAAACTCCGCCCCCAAACTGCCAAAACCCGCCCCTTTCAAACCACGCGTGTAATCTCACTCGAGCAAAGAAGCCGCTCGTCGGTTATACTTTGTCTTGGCGAGGACATTTAACTGCTCGAGGAAAAAAAAGACATTTGAAGAGAAAAAATACAGTTCGGCGCACAATATTATCACAACTCTTTTCGATTCTTAATTTTGTGCTCTCGGGTTTCACGACTGGCGGCTCGCGACTTTGCCATAAAAATTTGCAGCATGCCATTTCGCGCTCTAGTTTTAGCGTTTGCATGGCCTGGGGCCCGTTCTTCCTGGCTGTCACTGAATGCTGTTGCTGGGCGAATCTCACCAGAGTGTGGTGTATTGAATTGCCTCTATTGGGAGAAAGCGGTGTGTTACTGGGTAGAAAGGAGGAAAACGTCTCACTCCGTTTAAAAATATGTCTGTGACAATTATGACTTATCGACAATCAAATTAGTAAAGTAAAACCTTTTTTATTGTCGACTTTACAACCGACAACGTCGAATAATCGTAGCACCCCTAGCCAGCACACGGTGGATTTGGGCCTGAATTTATAGTGCATGTTGGGAATGATCTAGATGGTCCGTGTTTCACTTACTCTAACACACTTCAAGTGGGGCGGCGAGGGCCTCTCGTCCTGATCGCTGCAGCTATATTTAAAGTGTAACAGCACATCACGTTGGGATTCTGTTACTGTACACACACACACACAGACACATCTAGGAGCTAAAACTACACTGGCTCCAATCTGCTGATCACAGGCCACAGGGATGATGGGAAGAGCCGAGTAGATCCTGACACTAACGAGGAACCGGAGGGCAGATCCGGGAGCTGGCAGCCTCCAACCAGCTGCAATATCAATACTGCAGCAGCTCAAACGGGGGCATCAACTGGTCCCGGGTTTTGTTTGGTTTTTTACTGGTCTAAACATTTTGCAGGAGGCTGAAAAGATTTAATGCAGACACCACTTTGTGATCTTAAATCGATCACTCACGGGTGAAACAAACAGTGATTACCTGCTTACGATAGCACCTGCAGACGTCCGTGAAGGAGCTGTTGGGAAGCTTTCTGACAGGGCCCGGGGAGAAGTGCTTGAAGACGGTACCTTGCTCATGAGTACCTCAGTGGTACCTTTAATGCTGGAACTTGAACTGGCAACCCTCCGATCATGGGGCCAACTACTACTACTAGCTTAACTTGATGACGTAACTTTGGGGTGTTAGATGCGTGATGGAAGGTGCTGATTTGAATTGAGACGGTAAAATTACCACTGAAATACTCATGAGCAGGGTACAGTATCATCCCTAAGCACTGCTTCCCAGGCACTGGATGGGTCAAATGCAGAGGTCACATTTGGTTGTGGTGTACTGTGTGCTGTGCTGTGGTGTGTTCACAATGACAAATAACCACTCACTTTCACTTACTAAAGTAGTTAAAGCCCCTACATCTACACTACCTTCGTCTACATCTCAGAGCTACAGTTAGGCAGATCTTTGGCGCTCATGCGTCACCATTTGTAAGCACTTCTTGTGTTAATGTTTATATATTGTTCGTACCTCATCGTGAAAAATTGTTTCAGTGCAATTAGAACAAGATAAATGTGTCTTCTTTTAGAACAAAACTGAATCAATGCATATCGTATATCGACATATGGTACAAAAATATCGCGATTTGGATTTGGAGTCATGTCGCCCTGCTCAAACTGCTGAAAAAATGAACGCTGGTTCCAACAGAAAGGTGTCAGAACACACAGTGCATTGCAGTTTATTGCGTATGTGGCCGTGCAGCCGCAGACCTACACAATATTAGGCATCATATAACAATATAACACAGAGCAGTGCAAAGCGTGGCAGGGTGAGCTGTAGGGTGCTCGTGGGACAATCTGATTAATTGCAGCCTGCGCAGATATTTGGCACAGTAGACGCCTCTAGAAGATGTTGGATGTTTCAAAGTGGCTGCTGCACTCTAGTGGCCGTATTTTAAACTCAGGTTATGTGAACAAAAAGCAAAATGTGATATGTTTTGATTTTTGGTGCATGTTACGAGCATTGACTTGACTGCAAAAACTATATTGCAGTTACTTCATTCATTCATTCATTCATTATCGAACCGCTTGCAACCGCTGCAAACTCCACAGGGGATCGGACCCGGACCTTCTACCGCTGTGGCGGCAGCGCTAACCACACGTGCCACCCTGCGGATTACTTGTCCCTTTCATTTTAGTAACACATTTTATAGTTTGCATCTATTGTTTCCTAGATCTAGAATATTTGACAGCAAGCCTTAAAATAAGTTTTATTATGCGGGAGAATTTTTTGCTATGTAGATTCTTTATGTAATTTGGAAGGGAAGAAACAACCAAATAAGCAGACATAAGAACACATGCATCTTTCGTTCTTTCTTTACAGAGGGATTTTTAAGTAAACCTCCAGCAGACACTATTTGGATTTTTTAAACAAGTCACTATGAAGACGATAAAAAATATTTTTTTATCAACATAGAAACAGAAATATCCAACACACACAACAGCTTTAAGCTTCATGATGAAGCTGGTTGACTACGTAGGAAGACTTCAACGCATGCCAGAAGAGCAAACAACTTCAGTGACAGAGTCGATGCATCTTTCAACCACTAGATGGGGCAAGTCACACAGAAACTGACCAAACATCATCCTGCAGCAGCTTGTGACCTAGCACAGCAGGAGAAAATGAATACGACAGACCAACTAAAGAGACAGTTGGTGGCGTAACAGTTAGTGAGTCCGCCCTGTGATCGGAAGGTCGGCGGTTCGAATCCCGGACCGGTAAAAATTACCACTAAAGGATACTCATGGTGAGGTACCGTCCCTAAGAACTGCTCTGCGGGTGCTTCTCATGCCAGCTACCCCACAGCTCCTTCACGGATGGGTCAAATGCAGAGGTCGCGTTCATTGAACGGGCATTTCTGCTAAATAAAGTAACATCGTCTAGGTGGACGTTTTTCTAGGATCCTTTCACCACTTTACTTTTCTGCCCGGCTCATTCATCTTCGTTGTAATTTTGTTTTATTAAGCATTACAGACGTTGGACTTAAGTGAAGTGTTAACGCGAGGCCTTAGACGTCTGCAAAATGTTCCTATATTTGCTACACTTATGTATTTCAGTGGAGACCACTTATTTCTCATCTCTTAACCTCTATTGTTTGCTTTTGTTTCATTTATTTTTGACAGAACATAAATGTTTGATTTCTAGTTACACATAGACCAAAAATGTATATTTTTGCAATATGTATATTTCGAAAATACTGTGCTTGGGGACGGCACCTTGCTCATGAGCACCTAAGTGGTACCTTTACTGGTCTGGGTTTTGAACCGGCGACCTTTCGATCATGCAGCGAACGCGCTAACCGTTACATGCTCCCCCAGCACTGCTCCTAGGCGGCTTGTTAGCTGCCGCTGCTCATCTCACGGATGGGTCAAATGCTGTATGTCTTTAGTCTGAGTGTCAAAAAGCTCTGATCTATGATCTCATGGCACAAAATAGTGTTCTAACATCAGACCACTTACTATACCTCAGCTTTAAACCCCACCCATCCAAACACACGTCTCCTTCTGTCCTCTGTTTCTCCTGCTTAAATGCTGACCGGTGATAAACCTCTTAGGACATATTTCATTAATTCAAGCTCTGTAACCTCGTTTGGCCTCTCCAAAACTATTGAAACATGAAACAATAATCTATTGTGATTTACACAGTCCCTGACGTGATAACAGTTCTATGTTTGGAACAAAGGGTCAAGGAACTGTTATCTAAAAGAGTCCTGCACACTTTTTCAGCCACACCATTATTCGCCTCATGCACAAAGGCTCAGACCTAAGAGTAAGAGAATCCTGTGTCTGACCCACACAATACCACAGACACTCTAAAGTCCTGTGTTCTTCTATGGTGGGGTCAGAAAAGGGTCAGCAAGAGCATGCACTGGAATAATAAAAGCCAGGGAGACGCCTTGGAGTTCACACATGACTGTCCAAACACACACACACACAAACAAAATCTAGTGTGGTCATCTGAGACATGCTGGCTATTTCTCACTCGAATCTGATGACCCCCTTTGATAGAGTCAGCCCCAAAGCTCAGAAAACTCATTAAAACTGGACACTGCACAAAGAGCTTCCAGACCTGAACAATTAATACAATGACAACAATTCGCAGCAAAAAAAAAGAAGCTCCGTGCCTCGTGCCAGCACGAAACCACCGCATGCCTCCCTAAATAGATGCGCTTTCAGAATTACACTGCGGTGCTAAATGAAACCAGTTCAACTTGGTTCATTTTAAAGAAACCCCAGCTGTCCTGCGGGTTTCATTTTACCCCGGCAGCGTGGCTTCCGTATTACCCAGGGTGTAACCAGCATTATACTTCTCTGCTCATCAGCTCTTGTGATCAGTGCTGCCCGCCTCAGCAGAGAACACGTCATCCGGGCCCGAGCCCTGAACAGAACAGCCAGATTTAGATCCCAGAATTAGGAGAAATGGGCCTGGTAACTGGCAACACCCAGGCCAAGCGGCAAACAATGCAGGCTCCAGATCTGCCGGGCCTGGGCTCGGAATTAGCTTTGTTCAGCAACGGGTGTGAGGTTAAGACTGGCCGTATTTACTAATCTACAATGAGTTCTACGCCATATACGCTATAAATTTATACCATCCGCCCTAATATTGATTAGGCTTTCAGCTATACAGTTCTATATTCAACAAAATGCAATGCAACAGTGTGTGTCTATCGAAACCGGCATGGACATTTACAGCAA
Organism: Distichodus sexfasciatus; assembly: GCA_032718565.1. Lineage (NCBI taxonomy): Eukaryota > Metazoa > Chordata > Actinopteri > Characiformes > Distichodontidae > Distichodus > Distichodus sexfasciatus. Next base: position 1,980,968 of record JAVGVS010000039.1, on the reverse strand, counting down.
TTTGAGCTATAGTAGCTCTTCTGTTCAATCAGACAACACAGGATAGCCTTCACTCCCTACATGCACTGACGAGACTCGGCCATAAGGCTGTTTGGTTCAAAATCACTAGTTTCATCATGATACAGTATTATATCAATTCAATGATCAACGATTCAACATCTACTGATATCACAAAGTCTGTCATGATATGATTCCGATCAGATTCACTTCAGGAGCCGACGTATGAGCCGGCATCATGCGCTGATCACTTCCATTGACATCAAATCACAAAAAGCAACAAAAACACTAGGGATGCAGATGACGCCGGAATCACATCGGAATCCGCCAACAGCTAGTTGTGCCTAAAAGTCATCAGCATCAAAACAAAGCAAAGAGCACACAGTGGAACACTCGCTCTGCCTTCCTCATTTATCGGCATCGGTATTGGCAGATGTACGCATGAAAAACGTATACCGTAGTTCATAGACGTCAACCAATAATTCAAATAAAAAACATAATTTGAATTTTATACACCTGCACTATGTCCAACAATAGCCTGTCTAATTGCCCTTATAGTGCGTTCCATCTGCCGTTGGTGCTCGGTTTCCGAGTTGTTTTCCGAGGGCTAAAGCTCACTTGTGACGATACGTCTCGAAGCAGCACAGAGGACCCCAAGTGCAGAATCCAAAATGGCTGCTCAGTGCAAATGCTGCGACTTTTTACATTTTTCAGCACTTTAGTGTTGTTTGTGTCTAACTTGGTCAGCTGTGTACATAATACAGTGTTGTTGTCGTCGATAAACATGTTATATGTGAAATACTGCATTATGTGTTGTTTATCGAGTGGCAATGCCAAATTGGCTGGTCGATGCAGCTAAACACAAATGACTAACCTAGTTAACCAAACAGAAAGGTGAACAGGATCAGCAACTCGAGACAGAAAATTCAGATGAAAAGTGTAGGTGTGTTAGCATTAATATAAGCCTAGCCTCTTCTATCCAAGTTCAACTCTCCTATGGCAAATGGAACGCAACTCAGTTTTCACTGTGTTTACAGCGGATGTGACATAATCTCCTCAACTGAAGTTCGGATCCCAAGACAAATGGAGCACACCATCAGTAAAACCTTGGCGAGGTGCTGGATAAAGCAGAGTTTCAACATGTATGAGGTCTAATCGTTGGGCTTTTTGATCATTGAATCAAGGTATTGATGTAGATCAACGTATCGTCACAGCCCAACCCATGATCCTGTCACTGGCTCACCGGTTTTCTGTCCTTGGTCCACTTTGGTAGCTCCTGACCATTGCAGAGCAGGAACATCCAAGGTTTAAGGTTCAAGGTACTTTATTTTCATCAGTCGCTTTATACATGTACAAAGTGTTAGGCGACAGCGTTTCCCCATGGCCCCGGTGCAACGCATAGTAACACTGAACATTACATTCAACAGGACAAAAGGTGCAACAAGCAACACAATAAATACAGACCTACGAATGCAAAAAATACAGTACAAAAGTGACGTTAAGTGAAGAGACGGAATCTAAACAAGTATTGCTTAGTGTATTTTTTTAAGGCACATTGGCAGCATCAGCATCTAAGCAGCTTATAACAGATGGAGCATCACAATACAAAACAATCACAATAAATAGACAGAACAATAAATACACAACACTCCAGTACTATTTGAAGGTGGGGATGTAAACCTTAATGACTGATAATGCACATGATTATTATACTGCACAGGTTAGATGTAGAATTGATGACATCATTGGAAAAAAGGAGAATTTACAGTTATTGTTGTCATGGATTTTTCCACTGAGCAAATCAGAAGAAGTCCGATCACAAAGTATTTATTCGCATTAACAATAATTTGCCAGGCAAATGAGCAGGTCTCCTTCACAGCGTGCTGATCAGAGAGTGCCCATAGTGAAAGGTGCGTTCTCCTTACATTTTGGCGCTAACCTCCCCCCCCTCCCCGAAACACAAATTGCCCGGTCGCCCGTTATCACCTCGAGGAGGCGCACGGTGACATACAAGAGTACATTTTGTTTTGTTTTGTCCTCCCCCTTTGGGATAGTGATAACCAACAGTGATAACCAACAGTAGGAGAAAGCATCTTGCACGCAAAACAACAGGATATCACTCATGGATTACGCACACACACAATAATTCATTATCTCATCAAGTCGGCTAGACAAGGTCTTGTAGAAGTCACCCTGACCAAAACTCACTCTACTTACAGTTAGGATCTTTAAGAATAACTAGTAATAAAAATTTCCTTCACAATTGTATTAACACTAGTGCATCTGAGTGAGCCTGATTTTTGATTTTGATAGTCGACTAGTCATCGACTATTAAAACGATTAGTCGACTAATCGGATTATAAATTGCATAATTATAAAATGGTATGAGGTTATTAGTATGAGGTTATTTAAATTTTGTGGTAAATAATAAAGACAAGAAAGATAGTTCACTCAAAAGCATATTTTAATAAATAAGTTTCTTCTTTGCCTTATCTAGCCTTACGATGGCTCCTGGTTTTCTGATGGTACTGAGAAAATGGTAACATACCATTATAACATTTATGAGCGAGTGACAAAGGCGTTGGTTACTTTACCGTTTTGCGTGCTTACTAAACGTGTAAGACCTAACTATTAAATTATAATTATAAGGTCGATAAATTATAACTTGTGTTTAACCGACCTGTCGCGGTTCCTCTTCCTCTGACATCTTTGGTTTTTCTGTAGGAACTTTCTTAAGCCAATCACAAAGCCAGGAGCCATCAGCCAATAGGATTCACAGGCAGAAGCTGCCAAAACCCCGCCCCCAAACTGTCCAAACCCGCCCCTTTCAAACCACGCGCGTAGAAATCTCACTCGAGCAAAAAAGCCGCTCATCGGTAATCTACTTTGTGCGCGAGGACATTTAACACATAGAGAAGAACAAGACATTTGAGAGAGGAAAAATACAGTTTGTGCACAATATTATCACAACCGCGCACTCGATTCTTAATTTTGTGCTCTCGAGTTTCACATTTGCGCTCGCGACTTTGAAATTTACGCCCGCAAAATTTTGCCATTTTGCGCGCTCTAGTTTTGGCGTTGATGTGACGCCATAGGGCCATTCTTCTAGCTGTCACTGAATGCTATTGCGCAAGAGCGAATCTCACCAGAGTGTGGTGTATTGGTGCACTCTATTGGAAAGCGGTAGTATTGCACAGGTAGAAAGGAAGGAAAACGTTTCACTCCGTTTAAAAATATGTCTGGCGACAATTATCGACTTATCGACAATCAAATTCGTCGGCGACTATTTTTATTGTCGACTTTTGTCGACAACGTTGAATAATCATTGCACCCCTAGTAAACAGTAGACAGTAGATGTGTGAAGTGCAGGTGTGGGGTAGTTTGAGTTATTTTAAGAGAGCTCTGATATTAATGTCCTGATGGCTTGTGGTATGAAGCTGTTACGCAGTCTCTTGGTGGCAGATTGGAGGCTACGATACCGTTTGCCAGACGGTAAAAGTGAAAAGAGTCCATGTAGTGGATGAGAGTGGTGCTTCGCTATGTTTCTGGCTCTGTTGTAGCAGCGGGTCTGGGAAATGTCTTTCAGGTGGGGTAGGGGCACACCAATGACCTTCTCAGCTGCTCTTACTATTCGCAACAACAGTTGTGGTATCAGTGATGCTCTGAACCAGTCATTAAGCGATCATCACAATTTGGCCAATTATGCATGTATTATTTTCATGCTTTTTAATATATCAGCTTAAAATAATTTACCCCACTCACTGCCAGGTACAACTGCAACCAGGTAATCAGTGCTATTCACTTCACAGGTCATAATGTTCTAGATAACTGGTGTTCATAGTGCACTGTTCATAAAGCACATCATTTCATAGAGTTACTACTTTGTTATGAGTGATCTGCATTCGCGCTGCTCACACGGCGCTGAGAGCCTGTTCTTTGCAGATGCGATGGCGCTGATTGGCCAGGTGCTAATTAGTGCAAACAGTAATTAGCTGGATCAAGGCTGAGAGTCACACAGTGCTGTTTGGTGTTTTTGCTCCTCTAACGCGTTAAATGGCAACACTGGTAATTAACCGGCAATTTGAATTTTATATGAAGGGAAAACGACTGTATAATGCTGGGCTTCTTCACTGTAAGCTTGAAACTGTGCCGAGTGTCACTCTGCTTATCCTAAAACACGGTATAGGGTTGAGAGTAAAAACATTTTCCTATTGACGCACATTCTTTATATAAGTGTTGAATTAATCGCAGAATCGATGCATCGCGATGCAGACGTGAACGGTTCTGAATCGATGCAATGACAGACTATAATCGATTATAACGGAGGTTTTCAAACGGTGGTCAGCTGCCTCCTAGTGGTGCGCAGTGGCCTTGGAGGTTGCCCGTGACATACAATACAGTTTTACTGCTGAAATCACATTTTAAAAATTATTCCTTTTTTCCCTTAACATTTCCATGATTTGGGCATCTTTATGAAAAGTGAATTTAATGCAATTATCCAAAAAAAAAATTATACAAAAAATACTTCCCCCACTCACGCTGCTTATTCTGAGTGGTGGTCTCTAGGACAGAAGCAGTTGAAAACCCCTGAATTAAATCACAATGACATTGCTTGGTGATTCTCTGGCTATGGCGTTCCAATCTGTGTGCAATGTGACGTAATATCGTAAAATGGCTGGGCTGCATCGTGATGCATCATGATAAACTGAGATATCGTATCGTATTGAATCATTGACCTAATAATCGCAATCTAAGCGAATCGTGAGACCAGTGAAGGTTCACACCTCTAATACTTTGACTATTTTACTGATTAGTTGATTAAACTAAATAATTTACTCTATTTTTGGCATTCCCCTGAAAAAAGTGTAAAAAATAACAAAAAACTCTTCATGTAACCCAGTCACTGGTGTATATATTTAATGCCCAGTCCCAAGCCCCTATAAATGCTCCTGAACGCCGTCCCGTGTAAGACTTTTGTCCAATCAATATACCAATGACTGGCTGTGGCAACACAGGAGCAGCCAAAAGAAGTAGAAAATAAGAGTTACGCATCAACAAACTCAGTAAGCAACGACGCACACTGTCAACTCTAGGTTTTACTAAAATATAATCATCATGAAAAAATACGAATGAGGCAAAAGGTATTAATAAACAAGTGCAAAAATGGAATAAAGTAAAATACATTAATCACTGGAGGAATGACATATTAAATTACTACTTTAACATATATGATTTAAACCTTAGTGACATCTCAAAAAAGCTACTACCGTCCAGGGGTGTGTTTCCCAAAAGCATAGTTGCTAACATAGTGTATATTACGTAACGTAGTTAGCAATACGTTAGCAACTAACATAGTGTACATTACGTAACGTAGTTAGCAATACGTTAGCAACTAACATAGTGTACATTAGCAACTAACAGTATATATTAGCAACTAACATAGTGTACATTACGTAACGTAGTTAGCAATACGTTAGCAACTAACATAGTATACATTAGCAACTAACAGCATATATTAGCAACTAACATAGTGTACATTACGTAACGTAGTTAGCAATACATTAGCAACTAACAATGTAAATTACATAACGTAGTTAACAATACGTTAGCAACTAACATAGTGTACATTATGTAACGTAGTTAGCAATACGTTAGCAACTAACATAGTGTACATTAGCAACTAACAGCATATATTAGCAACTAACATAGTGTACATTACGTAACGTAGTTAGCAATACGTTAGCAACTAACAATGTAAATTACATAACGTAGTTAGTAATACGTTAGCAACTAACATAGTGTACATTAGCAACTAACAGTATATATTAGCAACTAACATAGTGTACATTACGTAACATAGTTAGCAATATGTTAGCAACTAACAGTGTACATTAGCAACTAACAGTATATATTAGCAACTAACACAGTGTACGTTACTTAACATAGTTAGCAATACGTTAGCAACTAACATAGTGCACATTAGCAACTAACAGTATATATTAGCAACTAACATAGTGTACGTTACTTAACGTAGTTAGCAATACATTAGCAACTAACAGTGTACATTACGTAACGTAGTTAACAATACGTTAGCAACTAACATAGTGTACATTAGCAACTAACAGCAAATATTAGCAACTAACATAGTGTACATCACGTAACGTAGTTAGCAATACGTTAGCAACTAACATAGTGTACATTACGTAACATAGTTAGTAATACGTTAGCAACTAACAGTGTACATTAGCAACTAACAGTATATATTAGCAACTAACATAGTGTACATTACGTAACGTAGTTAGCAATACGTTAGCAACTAACAGTGTACATTAGCAACTAATAGCATATATTAGCAACTAACATAGTGTACATTACTTAACGTAGTTAGCAATACGTTAGCAACTAACAGTGTACATTAGCAACTAACAGCATATATTAGCAACTAACATAGTGTACATTACTTAAGGTAGTTAGCAATATGTTAGCAACTAAGCTTTTGGGAAACGCACCCCAGTCTGTCTGCTAAGTGAAAGTCAGTACAATAAAAACACACAGCAGACTAAATGAATTAGCTTAACGGGGGTCTTCATGAGGGGGAAAAACGTCCAGAGGTTAAAGGTTAAGCCCTGTTTCTGAACGTGGTTTTTTACAGGGCTGGATCTCAGTCCATGAGGGAAAAAGGAGGAGATAAGGAAAAAATTACGCAAAGCTTAGCCTAAATAAAAAAATTAAAAAAAATCCCAGTTAAAACCCAGAAGACAAGACAAGTCAGTGCAGATGTGCCTAAAAAAAGCCTACTGTTTACAGTCATTTAGATGCCATATTAAACATCAAGCTCAAAATAGCAGCATAGACACCACAGTGTATTTTCCAATATGACGTCACAAATTGGATTAAAGGAATATGGAAGGTTTATCCAAAGTCTCTGTGCGTGCAATCTGCGGAGGTTTGATGAGACTGGGTCATGCTTTACTCAGACTAAATTAAGGCTGTTGTACTATAAATATCTATAGCTACTAAAAAATGCTATATTATATTGTGCATTTCATTCACTTTTACTAACTTGAATATAAATACATTTAGTATATGACTATATGAACTATAAGGTCGTTTAATCAGTTTATTTTGTAATGTGTAGATTATTTTTAGTATTTGAATACATGCAAATGCAGCAGTGTTATGTAATCGATTAACTGCACAGTCATTAAAAAGTATCCTCGGAGAACAGAGTTAATTTAGCCCTTAATCAGCCGTGACCTGAAGAGAATGGCTCTTTTGACAGATGAAAACCAGAAGCGGAACCCAAACACATCATCATCAACCGTTCCTTTGACCGAGTCCATCATCGTGTGATATAATGAGTTTGTGTGTGGACATACTGTGTGTGCAAATAATAAATGACCTTCATATTACCAAAGCCTTTTACTCAAATAAAAAATTTCCCAAATATGCCCCTATCTGATATTCATGCCATTTTGCGTATGTTCTGTCTTCTGCAGGCGTTAATTACTCACATTCAAGTAAAAATAATAAAAATTTAAACTGATAAAAATTTGAAATGACGCTGAGAAAGTCTGAAAGCTTACACCTGAAAGAGGATTTTGCTTCTGAAAGTATTCACCAGTATTTTATCCATTTTTCTTACATTTGTTTATAAGAAAGTTAAGACATTTTAGGTGCACAATTACAGTTGCAAAATTCCAGGGATTATCAAAATTGGGATCTTTCCATGGGAATAAATGGGAATTAACTGCGAAAAACAGGAAGTTTTCAAAGTTGAAGGTTGGGAACATAAAATATAATTAGCAAAAAATATATTGTAGCATAATCTTGGCTAAAACATTCAGATTTGATGCAAATATAGTTGAGTATCTATGCTATTCCTTAATCACAGGCACATAACACACTACTTACTGGAGGGCTGTTGAGGCCACACCTTCTACACGCATTGTGCACTGCTCAACAGACATGCATTAAAAGGCACGTAAGAACGGTAGAATGTGTTCTTATTTGGTAAGAAATCGTAAATTAAAAAAAGATGAACATGAGAATCTTGACAAAAACTACGCCAGAGGATTTTAAGAAAAAATTCTTCGTACGAACAGCTGGTAAACGAGGGCCATTCTGCGGCTTCCTACATTCAATTCTTCCATCCCTTGAGCACAGAATTACTGTAAGATTTGTGCACACTAGAGCTTCCCGAAACCTTGGCGAAAATAAGTTCAGCTGCAGGTTATTTTCTCTGCCCAAGGCGTAATGCTATAGAGATTCAGCTTTGCTCTCGTCCCCTAAACATGCTGGAAAGACAAATGATAAATACGATGCATTGCTACAACAACAAGTGCCAGGCCTGACAGATGCAGCACTATCACCTGCCTAAAGCTGCCATAGAGCGAGCTGGTGTCATTCCAGCGATGGCTTTAGGGAGGTAAGTTACTGTTCTGTCACGGCAAAAGCAAACATTTCTTTCTTCTAGAAATGCAGTTTGGCAAAATAGTGTATACAGAGCCTAAGAAGCCAAAGTAGGCTACATATATCAGTGAAATATGTAACTAAATGGCACTGCAGATGAGCTGCGATAAACACATGACGTATTTGGACTCCACAGCAAATTTTAAAAAGATGGGGTTCATGTATCAACAAACGCAACAAACTCGATTGGCAAGGGCACACACCCTGTCAAACAACATAGAATAATTCCAGATTCTGGTCTAAACATTTCACGGAATAAAACCCAGATAATCAGCACCAAGTTTAAGCCATGTGTATTACGAGGGATTTTATAAGAGGTTAGGACACCAAACTCCCAAAAACGTTGTTAAATAGGGATGCGCGATGATATCGGAATCATATCGGAATCTGACAAAAAAAAAATTTTTGTAATTGCCATTTGGCATTTTGTTTGCAAAGGTTCAACTAAATTTACAGAAAATGTACTATATTGTGATATATATCATTATCAGGATATGAAATTACTTATACCGGGATATGAGAATTTGGTCATATCAGACAGCCCTAAAGTTTAGCCTAAATGTGACCCTCCACGGCAAAACCAGTCGCTTGTCGCAACGGAGGTTTCCGAGAAAAACGAGCGTTTATGTTGCGTGGGGTAAAATTTGGGATTTTTTGTTTTTAGTGTTTTGAAACAGTGGAAGGTCTATACTGTACTGTTGTGAATAAATTTCGCTGAAAAACTTACCCTTTCCATCCTAAAAACGTGACTTTCTTGAGGTGAGGAATTCAATTCCAGCAGAATGTTAAAAGTTTCTGTTTTGACCGCTCTACCTCAATATTTACGCTAAATCCACTGGTTGACTAGCGTGAAGATATTTCTGCAGAATCCATCTCCGTCTCCCGAGTTCAGTTAACCTAACGCAGGTAGGCTATCCGTGTGGCTGTGAATGCAGCGTAGGCTACCGTAAATACAAACGTAGCCGCGACCGCACCAAGCGTCTGTGAGTGCTACGTCGATAGTCAACTTCAAAGGCAGATTTCTCCGTTTCTCACTTGGTGTGACAGGAGAAACCGACTCCTTTGAATGCTGATATCTCAGTCACATTTCATCTGATTCATTCGATAAAGGTATCATTTTGAAGGTTGATTTATGCCTTTCATGAAAACATCATAACTCATTTTTTAAAATTTGCGACCAGCGACTGGTTTTGCCGTGGAGGGTCACAAATGTGGTGAAAACATTTAGAATTAAAATGCATTGGACAGGGTTGTGAAACCAGACTCCCACTTCTTCATCTTAACAAGAATGGTGTTAAAGGGCTGGACTCTCTAAAGACACTTTGTTGTGTTTTGGGAAAAAATCTGGAAAAAAAACAGAATTCTAAAACTGATATTTAGCGGGTTAACCATTGTGCCACTAAAAGGCGCTCCATGGTTTGTTCCTTCAACTTCTTTCTTTTATTTATCATTCTTCAACCCACCCTCGTCACTTCTAAATCTGTAATTAGGTCTCCGTTTGCTGGAAGAAACACCCGTGTGAATAACGGTCAGGATCTAAACGGCCAAAGTGGCATGCATGTCTGTTCCCACAACGTTTAAGAGGGTTCATGAGAAGTGTTTTCCCAGGTCAGGTTTAACATATTGCCAAAGGTTCAGATTGTCAAATTGGGCAAAAAAAAAAAACTGGGCAAAAAATGGCACGCCTCAAGCTACAGATGACATCATTCCTGCATTTCATATTTCACCAGTAAAATGGAGGAAATGCCCAATGGGCCTCATTCACCGCCTCGTTCTTGATGAGAAAATTTGCTCATGAAGCTTCTGAAGCTTTCACAAAGATTCCGAAATTTAAGATTTATTCATAGGTAAGAACAGAATCTACAACTAAAATCTTACTCAAATTGTATTGCATGGATGTTTGTACAAAACTTTAGGTTTCCTTTATTCTACAGTTGAAGAATGTTATACTTGTCAGTCTTTCTCCTAGGGTTACAGCTTTTACAGCTTTAAAGAAATCATTTTGTTCTTTTTATGACAATTATCCACAAAGTGTGCAGATTTTTATCACTGCTGTGTATCTTTTCAGAGCCTCTGCTTTTCAGGAGGTTGATGGGACATACAGTATGTGCGTGCACGTCTGTGTGAGTGTGTGTGTGCACGCAATTAGAGGAGAACAGTAAACGCGCTACCATGTGGAGATTGAAATGACATACCGTGGTGTAAATAAGATAAATAACATAAGGCTATTTATTTTGTTTAATAAAGGGACAGGGTATGACTGCTGTTGTGATCTGGTGCTATCTGGAAAATACAATTAAATAAAATTAACTTGACCTTCAAGGGCGGCGGTGGGGTTCCTTATATAATGGTAGGGAAAACAATGCTATTGAAATGCTTAAGATTTCCTATGAACAAATTTAAGAAATAAAAACTTAAGAAAATACAGGTACATGAGGCCTAATGTTCCACTGAATACATTGGTTGGAAAATAAGACATGGATATTTACAAACACAGCACAAGATTACTCTCTTTACCCAACATTTCTACAGGTTATTAATTGAAGCTGGCATTCAGAACCTCTACTCGATGTAGTCTTGCCTGTGGCGATCATTTCAATTCTATTCAATTCTGTCAGTGGGTTTTTTTAATAGAATTACATTAATACTTTCTCTGAGTTGTGTGTGTTCATGTACGGTCCCATTAAATACATACTAGTGTGTGTGTAGTCACATGACTTTGCCTGCAAATACATCTGCGTGTTTCCTCTCATTTTAAAATCAGATAAGATCTGAATTATAAAATGCATACTAGCTTTAATAGTTGAGCATATTTACAGTACAAAAAGATCAGTGAAGTATGAGAGCAAAAACAAACCAAAAATCCCAATAATACAATTATTCATTAATCGTAATCTAGGTAAAATATTCAATTAATCGTGATACTGATTTGATGTCATGTCGTCCAGCCTTAATTTTTAATGAAAATGTCATCGTTGGCATTGCTGTGCTTTAGGGCTTAAAATCTCTGTGCACAAGTCATATACCACGACCTGAATCTAAGTTTAAAAAAGTGGGATCCAGATGTTGTTATGCTACTGAAAGGCATGCTGGGAACACTGCAGGCGCAGACCGTACCCGCCTGAGGTCAAAATCAACCCTCCTGAATACCAAAATAGGGCCCCAAAATTCCCAGCTGATCCAATGCGGAGAAGACAAGTCGAGTGCAGGAGCACTGGTTAGTGAGATGCTGACAAAAACCTTGACAATCTTCACATACATTTCTCATTTCTGCGCTTTCTTATCTCCGTCTGAACATTGTGTTTGTGTGTGATTATATCAAAGTGTCTGAGATTTTTATTTAGATTAGTTCTGCACTGTGGTTAGAACAGTAAAACTTCTGTGGCAAAAATCAAATTGAATTTATAATAAATGTGTGGGGCTCGCTCTAAGATCTGGTGCCTCGTGGCCGAGTGACACCTTTACGAGCCCTTTGCTGCATGTTTCGACATGTTTCTGCCGGCCTAATAAGCCGTCATTAATTGTAAGTCCTTCGAGACATCATTTAATATTTCAGTGCGTTTCTTTTGCCCTGCAGGCAACCTGCTCCCTGAGGAGAAAAGGCCTAATGTAGAAAGCAGAAAAGTTATTTCCGGTCGCCACTGAGACGAGGCCCCGGAGACCGATCGATGGGATGCAAGCCAAGCAGCCAGAAATCTCTCACTCGCTCACCAGATGAAGTTTAATTCGGCTCTGGAGGTCAACCTGCTGGCCCTGAGCCATTACTCTAGTTCATGCATGGGAGGACTGGAAAATAACACTTCTGAACTGATTCTGAAAGTAGTCTATACCAAGGACTACACAATTATGGGACTCACTACGTCTAATCACTACTTACTTTGGGGTTTAATCGAATTAAATCAACAATTAATTAAACATTAAGTTTAAAAAGGGGAAGCTATTATCCAGCTTTTTAAATCACACTTTCAACCATAGAGAATTCTGAAATTAAAAATGTGAACCTTGGACCAAATTGTTCTAATGAGGCAACATTAGAGGCTTTTACTGACAGTTTGAATATTGAGAGACTTACCAGTTTCAAAAAGCAGATGGTGTCTGGAACATGCAATGGTCAACCCTGAAAAACACAAAGGGCATTCCTCACTTTGTAGAAGCAGCGGATTTAAATCAGGATTTTTAATACTAATAGTGATTCTTTGTCATTGTGAACACAGCACAGCACACAGCTCACCACAACCACATGTGACCTCTGCATTTGACCCATCCGTGAAGGAGCAGTGGGCAGCCTTTTTGGGGAGCAGTGCTTGGGGACTGTACCTTGCTCATGAGAACCTCAGTGGTAACTTTTCCGATCCGGGACTTGAACCGGCGACCTTCTGATCACAGGGTCAACTCCCTAGCTATTGTGCTACCAACTGGGCCAAACTAATGTAGTGAAAGTGAGTGATTTGTCATTGCGATTTGACACACAGTGCACCACAGTCAAATGTGACCTCTGCATTTGACCCATCTGTGAAGGAGCAGTGGGCAACTAACAAGCGCCCGGGGAGCAGTGCTTAGGGACCTTGCCGATGAGTACCTCAGTGGTAACTTAACCGGCCCTGGATTCAAACCTGCGACCTCCTGATCACGGGGCGAACACCCTACCGTTACGCCACCAACTGATCAACGTTCTATTAGAATGCACCACAACTTCATTTCTGCCTTAAAGGAAACGTTAAAAAATAATGCCATGGGCATAAAAACAATAAATTTAACAGGACCATAAAAAATGTTTCTGAAACACACCGTACTAGAGGTCGACCGATATTGGATATCAATAACGATTACTGCTAGTAAACGGCACAGAGAGAAGAGACGGTCAGTGGAGTCACATTAGTGCACCTTCTAATTACTTAATAATGCGATGTTCAAAATTAAACACTGATACTGATAAGCGGCAAAATGCCTAACATCAGCCCCCCATAATCGGTCTGGACGATAATCGGTCGACCCGTACACTGTAATGTGCAATTTCTTTATATTTTGCTAAGAAAATGAGACAGTAGCTGATTTATTGCAATATGTGCAAACATACTTTTTATTCTTCAAGACTAGATTAAAAGAACGAGAAAGCATTGCTCTTTGGGAGTAAAATAAGACTTTTGCACAGTACTTATGGTGGTGGCCATCAAGGTGTTAGGAAACTCACCCCTAGACCAAGACGTCATGGGTTGGAATCCTAACATCAGCACAACCATCATGGAGTCTGTGAGCAAGACCCTGAGCCCCAAGCTGCTCCAGGGAGACTGTCCCTGAAACTAGGAAAAATGGAAGTCACTCTGGATAAGATCGCTAAAATGCCGTAAATGTTCTGAGGTGCGTTTCCCAAAAGCATAGTTGCTGATGTATTAACTAACGTAGCAACACTATGTTAGTTGCTAATGTGCACTATGTTACTGCTCCTTCACAGCTTTTTGGAATCGCACCGCTGTACAATGGTAACATAGCCTGCTGCCCCAGGCTTGCACACTGGGGGCTTGGGCCGGTCAAATGTACAGCGCTTTGTGATAATGTCTGTTCGATTCAACTGAACTGAATCAAACCATAGGGACTGAATCATTTGGGTCAACTAATCAATTTCTCTGGAATCAGCTTTCTAAGAACAGTTCATTCATTCATTCATTCATTCATTCATTATCTGAACCGCTTTATCCCAACTGGGGTCGCAGGGGGTCCGGAGCCTATCGGGCACAAGGCGGGGAACAACCCTGAGCAGGCGCCAACACACCGCAGAGCACACACACACACTCACACGGTCACACGCACCTTCACACCTTACGGGGCCAATTTAGAGTCGCCAATGAACCTATAGTGCATGCCTTTGGACTGTGGGAGGAAACCGGAGCACCCAGAGAAAACCCACGCACACACGGGGAGAGCATGCAAACGCCACACAGAAAGACCCTACGGCCGTCTCTGGGGTTCGAACCCAGGAACTTCTCGCTGTGAGGTGGCGGCGCTAACCACTGCGCCACCGTGTCACCAAGAACAGTTCAATTATATAAAATTAAAAAATCCTACAACAGCAGTTCTGAAATCATCCTTATTTTTAGGGGTGTAATTCACAAGTTTCATCATAATATAATATTATTTAGATTCAATGGACTTTGATTCAATCACAAACTCTGCTACGACTCTTCGATTCAATTCAGTTTGGGAGTCAGGACTCGATATGGTACAGCATCTGATCAACGTTTTAATTTGGTTTAATGCTTTGGGCTTGTTGATCATTTAATGCATCTTTCATTCATTCATTATCCGAACCGCTTAATCCCAGTGGGGCCGGAGTCTACCCCGGGAACTACGGGCGGAAGGCGGGGACCAACCCTGGGCAGGCGCCAACACACTGCGGAGCACACAATCACAATCACACCTTACAGGGCCAAATTTAGAGATGCCAGTTAACCTACATTGCATGGCTTTGGACTGTGGGAAGAAACCGGAGCGCCCGGAGGAAACCCACACGAACACGGGGAGAGCATGCAAACTCCACACAGAAAGGCCCGATTTCGCATGTCATCCCTACTGATTTTGACAAAAAAAAATCTTTGGGGTTTCTGCTTTCAAATGTGAAATATATGACAGTGCTTTATTTTTAGTCCTGAACCAGTCTGGAAACAATTTGCCATGCTGGTCTGAATCAACCACATTGTTCCACTGCTCTCTACAGTCAAACTGGAACTAGAACTGCGTCAAGTGAAGATTTTAGAGGTGGAGGTGAAATTCCACTCCTTCGTGCAAGAACGGATGGGAAGCGTGTCCGCGGAGCAGCCGCTGTGTGTTAGGAGAACTCTGCTTTGTTGTTTTTTCATGAGGATTGGTAAGTACTCCCATGTCCATCTCTGGGTCTGGCCTCAACCACAGCTCTCATTGCAACGCCTCAATTACTCCTCCACCACAAGGCCAGGCCTGGAGAGTCCCGTTTCTGCTCACTCTGTCTGTCTTTCTCTCTCTGTCTCACTCTTTCCCACCATCCCACAGTCTGTCTGTCTGTCTGTCTGCCACACGCTTCTTTCTCTTCTTTCTCTCTCGCTCTCGTTCTTGCCCTTTCTCTCTTACTCCCTCTCTGTTCTCTCTACCCGTATGCATGTATCGCACTCGTTTCCTCTTTCTCTTTCGCTCCCTCTAACTCTCTCTCGCTTTCTCCATCTATGTCTCGCTCTCCACTCGTATCTCTCTCTTTCACTCTCTTTCCCTCTCATGTGCTTTTTCTTTATCTCTCTCTCTCCCACTTTTTCTCTATCTTGCTCCTGCCCTCTTGTGTGTTCTCTCTCTCTCTCTCTCTCACTGAATCTCTCGCTTTTCTATTTTCTCTCTGCCCTCGTGTGCTCTCCCTCTCGTTCCTTTCCTCCTGTGTTCTCTCTCACCGTTTTCTCTCTCTTTCTTTCTCTTATCGCTCTGTCTCGCTCGCTTTATCTCTCCCTGTCACTATTTTTCCCTTTTCCACTTTCTCTCTGGCTCACATTATCTCCTTCTCCTGTACTTTCTTTTTGTCTTTCACTTCCTCTTTCTTGCATTACCCATATCTCTCTCTCTCTCATTTGTATCACTCTTTTTTCTCTTGTTCTTGTTCTCGTCCTCTCATCTTCTTTTCTTCCCTCTCTCTCTTGCTTTATCCATCTCTTCATCTTGTTCACTCCCACTGTCTCTTTTCCATTTTCTCGTGTCCTTTCTTTCTTTCTTTCTTTCTTTCTTTCTGTCTCTCTTTCTCCCTCACTCCGTCTCTCTTATATTCTCCATCTCTCTTTCCCTGTCTTCATCTGTATTTCTTTCTCATCTCTCAGTCAAAGTGCTCAGTGAAACAAGCTCGAATGTGACATTCTAAACAGGATTATTTTAGTTCGCCCTCAAATCCAGAAGAAGACAAATGAGAGGCAATGTGTCATTAATAATGCTGTGTGTGTGTGTGTGTGTGTGCACGGTGCTTAGGGCACAGGTCTGCTCACATCATACATTAAATTAAGCAATTGGCAGTGAATTGGCTTTATTCCTCCTCAGCCTAATCTCCATTGATCCAAGTGCTTCCCTCTTTCTGTGAAATGCTGTTTCACACACCGCTGCTCTCTGGCTTCCTTAAGGACGACAGCAGACGCTCGTCTTTAAATGCAATTACCCAGTCTAATGTCAGGCTCTTTGGAGGGAGTGAAAGGAGCTCTCATATCAGCCTTTAAGGACAGAACCTGGTGTAAATGAAATCATGACTAGAGCTCATATTATCTGCCTTTCCAGACCAGCACTGTTCTCGTTTTAGGTTACTAAGAAGGGGACGCACGGATGTGATACTGATATCAGATATCGTTCTGGTGCTGACTGTAACAGCTGGATCAGGAATCAAAGTCAAAGCCAACTTTGTCATCTCAGCCATATAGATGTATATAGTATAGAGAGACGGGGCAACAGTTTTTACAGAGAACAAAGAAGGACAGAATATAACACACACAATATGCATATATAAATTAGAGATGTCACCGATCCGATATGTGGATCGGTATCAGTCCGAAAAACAGCTGGATCGTGTATCGGTGGCATTGGGCCGTTCTATGGAGCCGACCTGTAAATGCGTTGACGCACAATTCATTATGCATGGGAAGTGACACTGCGGTAAAATAGAGCTGAAACGATTGTCCCAATAACTCGAATAATTCTATTACAAAAAATTGGCAGATTCTTTAAGAATCGAAGCTTTGTTTAATTCATTTTACTCGCTGGAGCATGCTCCGCTTGTATTTCACACTGTATTTCACACAGTATTTGTGAGATGCCTTCACACAGTATCTGGAGATGTTCCGTGCACTAAAACAGAAGTAAATGCATAAATGACATTTTTCGCGATGTAAACACGCATGAGCGCCACTACTCGCTAAAACGCTCCAAAACGTCCCCTTTATTACAGACACAAACCATATTTTAGCTGATAAATAACCACAACAACCAGCGTTCTACTCACAATTCTATTTAGATTTTCCTATAGATTTTCCATCGTTCATCCTGGAATGCGCGCCCAACCCTTCATTGTGATGTGGCTCCAGGGCGCGTGCAGAGGATTGTGGGAAATGTACGTAGTTCTCTGCAAAAGCAGCTCATTTTATAGACCAAATTGGTTCAAAATGACAAACTTCAGTATTTCACTTTCAATTGATAATTCTTTTCAATTTGATATTGATATAGTGTAATCAACAAGAAAGAAGAAATATTTATATATTTAAACAATTTTTGAGAACAACTTATTTAGCATATACGTGTGCTTGTGTAATTATTATATTAAAATGATATATATCGTTTCTGCATCTAAATGTACAATATCGGTATCGCATTGGGCAGTTAAAAAGTGGTATCGTCACATCTCTAATATAAACAGACAAAATATCCACGCTAAACTAGAGGTAGAAAAAGAAAATGTGCAGTTTTAGCTCCACACGGAGTTCAATGATTTGTGCAAATGAAGACCTCACTTACAGTCCTGGAATTTGTCATTGTGAACACAGCTCAGCACAGCACAGCACACAGTGCACCACAACCAAATGAGACCGCTGCATTTGACCCATCCGTGAAGGAGCAGTGGGCAGGGTTTTTTTTTTGGTAGTGTCCAGGTAGTAGTGCTTGGGGACGGTATCTTACTGATTAATACCTCAGTGGTACCTTTACTGGTCCGGTGATTCGAACCGGCGACATTCAGATCATGGGGCGAACTCCACAACCGCTACACTACCAACTGCCCCCACTGCCCCCTGCCCTATGAAATAATAAAGAGTATTTCTATAAAGTCTAAGCTAAAAGATGTGATATTGAGTTCAATTATATGTGCAGCAGTCAAGTGGAGAAAACTACAATTACAATCCTGGAACGTACTTTTTGTGCATTTAATGTGTGTAATAAAAAAATAAACAGTATCTCTGCAAAACGAAATGTTTCTGATGTGAGTTTTTGACTGTAAGTGGTCGTCACGTGTTCTTGCGGGTGCAGTCCATCATGTGCTGGCAAAACTCTCAAAAGAGTTGTTCTCCCGATTCATAAAAATCGTTTGGGCATTGTTCTGCTCTAAACTTAGCACTAACAGTCGAATTCCGTAATTTTTTTGAGAAATTTTGTTTCAGCGAGCCTCTTCGCCATAGCTGACCGTTGACGTTTCCCCCCTCTGTGTCTGTGCATTTGTGTGAGTCCCGCCTCAGCAGGTAACACGTACAGGGGGCTGCAGCGGCCAAAATTGATTAGAAACCACTGCTTTGCTTTGCCCCCAACCGATATCAGCGAATTACACGACATTCCGCGTTTTACAACGGATTCCATTTTATTTGTTGACTTCCACATTGCGGAAATCATAGGGCCCTAGAGACGGTACTATGCAGCCTGGATGAGTTAATCAATAACAATGTGATTAATAACAATGCACCAATCTGTGCTTAGATTTGCCTTTTTTGAGATTTAGTTTTCTCTTGTTCTCATTCGATGTTGATTTTTGGATGGTATCGATCTTTTGGAATCTCTTATCAAGATGTTTGTGCATGATTATTTATTCTTTTACTAATAAATAATCCACTACGGTGAGATCACTACCACAGGACTGAAAGAGCAATTTCTTATTTTTTTTCGTTTCATCATACAACATATTTTGTCATATCGTACAGCCCTAGGCAAAAACCAAACAAACAAAAAACGAAATAACTGTGTCTTCAACATTAATGCAAAATATTGATTTGGGGTCATATCGTCCAACCCTACTTCCATCCACAGTAACTTCTTAGTATGCTGTTGAGTGCAAGCATTTGGGTGGGAAAAAATGAAAAACTTCTCCGTCTACACATGCCGCCACCTGCCAATTTTGCTTCCTGAAGGTCTTTGTGAGCTCAGCGCTGCACAAAGCAGGTAGCTCCAGATGGAGTGAACATCCAGCTGTGACGCAGTCGTCCTCTCTTTGTTTATTTGGCTGGCTTTCAGCAAACACAGAGCCGCAGTTGCATGACTTCTCCTTGACACCCCGATGCTGAAAGCTGGACAATGGGTGTGGAGCTCATTCAGTTCTGCCTCATTAAAAGCCTCATCCAAAAACGCTCAGTTCCATCAGATCTCAAGGCAAGCGACGTGGCGGGAAACGTAGCAAATATACAGCAAAATTAGCAGTTGTGCAATGTAGTGTCTCCAGAGGCCAGCACTTTTCACTCCAGGGGCATTTAGGAGTGGCCTTCAGAAGATTATGATAAAATTGTTTACAATCTTTCAGCTAAATCTTGAATCTTGAAAATTAATAATGACAACAGACAGACTGTGTGTATCAACTTTGCTTTCAAAGACTTTTTCTTGCTTTTGTGCTTTCCTGACTACTGAGCCCAACATCTATTAAAGAACATTTTGGTTAACATTAGATACAGAACACATTCCACCTTCTTCAAGTTCACGTCACTGACGTAGTTTATACCACCCCTGTATTTGGGCAATATGAAAGTCTATTAAACACTACAAACGTGAGCTTGGAAAGTTAATAAGGATGTTAAAATTAACCACATAATCGATGCATTGTGATGCAGACGTGAACGATTCCGCATCAGTTCAGTGGCAGACAATAATCTATAATATTGGGGACTTTCAAGCGGCGGTCCACTGCACCCTGTTGGTCTGTGCGGGTGGTCCATGACATGCAATCCAGTTTCACTACTGAAATTACTTTTACAAATTATTTCAGTTTATTTCTTTTTCAAAACATTTCCAGATGATTTGTGCATCTTTCTGAATAATGAATTGAATGCAAATATCAAAAATGTAACATAAAAAATACCCAGAGTGGTGGTCCCTGGGACAGAACCAGTTGATAGCCTATCAGAATGACATTGCTTCGTGATTTTTTTTTTTTTTGGCTATGGCATAAAATTTCAAGTTAAAAAAAACATCTCGGTAGTAACTATGCCCGATCTACATGCAATATAAAGTAACACAGAAAGATTGATAAAACACACCATTACAGCTCGAGATATCGTATATAAAAACGCATTGTTGACCTGATGACTAACCTCTAATAGTTAGTCATCAGTTATGCTACGTCAGATGTGTTAACAGTTTCTGACATTACTTTATAATAGTATCAGCTCACTTTCCATGTCAAATTTCACCACCTTAAATTATATTTGGAAATCACCTTAGACAGCATGTGTTTAAATTATTATTAACTATCGCGCACTGCATGGCAAAACTCAAGGCTTTAATTTTTCATAATGATCCGCAGTCTTGCACAGTCCAGGGGGTAACAGAAGGAAGGGCAAGTTTCAACACAGGAAGGAGCAGTTACCTCCCACCCCCCCCACCACACCACCACACAGCTCTGCCCCGAGTATCTCCCACATATGGTTGGTTTGAGAAATTCCACGGGACAAGTTATCTGTCATGGAATGAGTCACGTACATAAACAGCAGGAATGTCTGTGTATCTGCACATCTTCCACTATCACAGCCTTCACCGCCACAGAGGCTCAAATTCCACATCATTATCTGTAATTGTTCATAAACACAGACGGTTTTAGTAGAAGAGGTCTGGAATAATCTTCCAGTGAGTCAAATCATACACAATACAGAACAAAACTTTAATATAAAACAGGAAACTGTATAAACACTCGGGCCAGGCCTTCCTGTCCCATGAGTTCATTTCCTGCGACTAACAAGTTGGAAAATATTCTGCGTGAACTCAACAGTCACTGTCCCTGACTCCAAAATTCTTCAGCCGGCAAACCTTGAAGGGAAATAATAACCAGCAAATTTCAGTAAACAATGAAAGACACAGGGGCATAGAGACGCCATGTAAACAACTGAAGAGTCTACTTGAAATGACTGGATTTGACTTTCCTGCGTGTCTACCTTTCTAAAAGTTTCTAGGTTCCCCATCAGCACGACCTCTTCAAGGATAAGCCACATCAATCAGGCAGACAAGCTGCTCAGCATGCAGAAGCGGAGGAAGCAGGCGTGAATGTGAAACCATCGCTCTCACGGCCCGAGCAGCAGCACACAGACTCGGACGGTGGTCCTGATGGAGCTGTAACAGATGCTTAAAGCTTCTGGTAAGCACAAAGCCACCCCTAAAAATCTCCGAGTTAACTCTTTTAGGCGGATTCTTTTATGTTTTGCCTCCTGTTTTGATAGTATGTGCTGGGGGAGGCTTGAAAAGCACATTATTAATATTTTAAAAAATTTAACTGAGTGATTATTTGTCATTATAAACACAGCACTGCACACAGTGCACCACAACCAAATGTGACCTCTGCATTTGACCCATCCCACGGCTCCAGAGTGCGACCAAATTGGGTGCACGCGCGACCAAAATGCAAACCAGTGCAACTATTTTTATTCTAATTTTTTTTCCCCTTGGTCGCACTGGTGCACCTAACATTTCACATAGGGCTGTCAAACGTAAAAATAAATAAATAAATAAGAAAGAGAGAAAGAGACGGAACCAATCAAACGCGGTCCTCAGATAGATAGGGCAGTCCTTGCTTCTCATTGGTTTTTGATCCTGGGATTCGTGTGCAGTGCTTTGTGGGTT
This sequence comes from Distichodus sexfasciatus, assembly GCA_032718565.1. NCBI lineage: Eukaryota > Metazoa > Chordata > Actinopteri > Characiformes > Distichodontidae > Distichodus > Distichodus sexfasciatus. Next base: position 1,958,936 of record JAVGVS010000039.1, on the reverse strand, counting down.
TGAAACTGCGATTACTACAAGCCAGCAAAAATGCATAGGGAAATCAAAGTAACAAATAAAAAGTAATTGGTGGACCCAAATTTTGTGCTGGTGCACCTAAACGAAAAACGTGAGGCGCACCGGTGCAACCAGGCCAAAAAGTTAGTCTGGAGAACTGCATCCATGAAGGAGCAATGGCCAGCATTTTTGGCAGTGCCCAGAGGGGCAGAGCTTTGTGACAATGCCCTGCTCATTAGTACCTCAGTGGTACTTTTACCAGTCCGGCACTTGAACTGGCAAACTTCCAGTCATGGGGTCGACTGCCTAAACGCACTGACTGCAGTCAATCACAAAGTAGAAATCTCACTCGAGCAAAAAAGCCGCTCGTCAGTAATCTACTTTGTGCGCGAGGACATTTAACACACAGAGGGGAAAAAAGACATTAGAGAGAGGAAAAATACAGTTTGCGCGCAACATTATCACAACCGCGCACTCGATTCTTAATTTTGTGCTCTCGAATTTCACATTTGTGCTTGCGACTTTGAAATTTACGCCCGCAAAAATTTTAGTTTTGGCATTGACGTAAGGCTGTGCAATTAATCGAATTTTTTATTTCAATTACGATATCAGCTCCAAACAATCACAAAAACAAGGTAATCGACAAAAAACAATTATTTTTAATTTGTATAATTTGTATTTTATTTATATATTTTGTATTTTTTTCAAGAGATTGTATTGCTGATTTTGTTTACTTGTGTTTACTTTTTTATACAGTATTTGAATATTATACTTCATACTATGTGTTTCCAGTCAATGAGTAAACGTGTTAAATAATCGTGATTTCAGGATTTACCAAATTAATCGTGATCGTGTTTTTTTCCATAATCGAGCAGCCCTACATTGACGTGATGCCATACTCATCCCTATACAACAAAAGCATAATTATAGTTCGCCTCAAACTCATTGTGGATTTATTTAATTTGTATTATTTTTTCCCCAAGCTCATAAAATAAATTTGGGTCGCACATAAATTGCCAGGGTCGGTCAGAAACCGGAACCAAACCTTTTTTTTTCCTCAGGCCTTACCAGTGAGCCACAAGAGCTTATAATCTTCTTCTTCATTATTATTATTATTATTATTATTATTAATAATATAATAGATACTGAGGATCACTGCCCGATAACCTTTCTTCCGTTATTCCTTACTGCTCTGTGACTCCATGAAAACCCTTTGTTAGTGTAACGGTCAGGGAGTTGGCCCGATAATCTGAATGGGCCAGTTCAAGTCCCGGACCAGTAAAGGTACCACTGAGGTACTCATGAACAAGCACTGCTCCCCGGGTACTGCCAAAGCTGCCCACTGCCCCTTCACGGAAGGATAAATGCAGAGGTCACTACTTGTTGGGGTGCACTGTGGACAGTAAGTTGGTTTCTCTGTGATTTAGTGAGATTTCGCTAATACTATAAGATCAATGAGAGATGCATGATTCCTGAAGTCCCAACCCATAAACAGAAACTGATACACACCGTGCAACATCACTCCCGACAACATCAGCTGGCTTTATACAAGGGAAATACAATAATACAACGGCACAAACACAAACAGCCCACGTCATCCAGCAATTAATGAAGCCAAAAATGTTTAATGAGGGCAACTTTAATTGATTACCCAATTTAAAGCACCAACCAATAACATACTTTAATATCTTTTCCACATATAACATAAAAAGTCAGAATAAAGACTTGAGTCTAAAAAAAGTTATCAATTAAACCGCAGCTCTGTGGACGCAACTATTTATGAGCATATGAGCAAAACAAAACTTTTTAAAATGGCACTAATAGGGTAAAGATGTTTCCCTCTCACATTATATTTTCTATACAAGTGAGAGCAAAAAAAAGAGTAGCAATTAAAAGAATATGTTTTTCTACCACATCAAATTTTGTATAAAAGTAAACCGATTTAGACCAATGTAGACTAGAAAAATGTAATCAAACTCCACCTCTACAGACGCAAATATTTATGAGCATACTTGCAAAACAAAACTTTTACAAAAGGCACTAACAGGATAAAAATGTTTATCTCTGATAGTGTAATTCATAAAAAAGTGAAACGATGAAGCAAAAAAATAAATAATCACAAATTACTTCGTAAAAATGTTCTAAAATTGTATTTTGTATAAAAATAAAAAAATCTCCAAAATTTATTCATTCATTCATAAATTTTGGGGACCGGAATCGCAGGGACCGGAGCCTATCCCGAGAACCCCGGACAGGCGCCAACAAACCACAGGGCACACACCCTCACACAACTACACTCACATTCACACCTTATCGAGCCAAATTAAGAGTCGCCAATTAACCTATAGTGCATGCTTTTGGACTGTGGGAGGAAACCGGAACACCCGGAGAAAAACTCACGGGGAGAGCACACAAACTCCGCACACGAACCCCCCCCCGCACACAAACCCCACACAGAGAGAGCCCACGGCCGACCCGGGGTTCGAACCCAAGATCTTCTTGCCATGAGGCGGCGGCACTAACCACTGCGTCACCATGTCTCCGACATTATATTATATATAATGTATATAAGTAAAATGATTAAGCAAAAAAAATTGTTTAGGGGAAAAAACTGTCAGGAAGCATCGGTGTCAAAGCGCAGTCGAAATCCTTACTGTCTGAGTGTCTAATAGGAACGACACGATCAGAAAAACGCTTTAATGGAGCCGTGTATAAAAGTCTGTTTTGCCAGACCACTTTGCAGGACAGCTGGCACGTCTCCCACTCAGCAGCAGGCTAGTGAAACCTACAGGAGTCGGGGATATAAATGACTACACTCTCTCCCACAGCTTGTCAGCCAGATGAATGAAAGAATGGACAGAGAAAGAGAGAGAGAGAGAGATTTCCGAACGCAGCCAAGCTCACACCAACCCAGCTGTTTTCCCCACATGTTGGCACGCGTTCCCCACCAACCAACTTCAGGCTAATAAACTTCATATTGAAAGACTCGTGATTTTCTTGGACAAGCATAAGAGCCTCTGAAATGTTTTTAAATGGATGGCAATGTGGGGGCCGCAGGAGGTGAATGATTTTTGTGCTGATGCATATGGATACAGTTAGCAGTCCCTCAGGAATATTAAGGACGTGCTGCAGTTTTACGTGATACGGCCTTCACAAATTGGTTGAGTTGTTTTTGTCCCTAAAGTACTTCAGAAAAGGTGATTTCACTCTGAAACAATTGTTGTCAGAACTAAGATTCTAGCAGCTCCTAAAAATGTCTGCATGAATGCATCTTTATTTATATCAAACCAACTGTAAACAATTTTCTAAACTCTATTAGTAACTTACATCTAATTAGGCTCTTTCCTCTTGCTTCTCAGACACAAAAACACACACGCCCCAGTCCATCCAGACTATTCTCCTGGAGGTGTGATGGATGTAGATGAGAAATGTACAACATGACAATGTTTATGTTCAACGTTCAGAAGATAATCACTTGAAAGTTAGCGTAGCGCAGGGAGTTGGCCCGGTGATCGGAAGCTTGCCGGTTCCAGTACTGGAAGGGTAACGGTACAACTGAGGTACTCATGAGCAAGGTACCGTTCCCAAGCACTGCTCCCCGGGCGCTGCCAAAAAAGCTGCCCACTGCTCCTTCACGGATGGGTCAAATGCCAAGGTCATATTTAATTGTGGTGCACTGTGTGCTGTGCTGTGTTCAAAATGACAAATAATCCCTGCTTAAATTTACTCATTTAACACAAAATGCTTTGAGCATGTTCAAGTCAAGTGCAGCTTTATAGTTCACTTATTCTGAATTGCTTAATCCCTATCAGGGTCGCGAGTCGGGGCCTATCCGGGACTACGGACGCGAGGCAGGGACCAACTCTGGGGCGTGATGCCCAAAAGCATAGTTGCTAACGTACTGCTAACTATGTTAGCAACACAATGTTAGTTGCTAATGTACACAATGTTCGTTGCTAATGTACACAATGTTCGTTGCTAATGTACACAATGTTTGTTGCTAATGTACACAATGTTCGTTGCTAATGTACACTATGTTCTTTGCTAATGTACACTATGTTCTTTGCTAATGTGCACTATGTTCGTTGCTAATGTGCACTATGCTAGTTGCTAACGTACACTATGTTAGTTGCTAACGTACACTATGTTAGTTGCTAACGTAGTTAACAACCATGTTTTTTGGAAACGTACCCCAACACGCCGCATGGCAGCTTTACAATTATCTCACCAGTATGTATTAAAACACACAGCAGTGATGAAATAGCGTCCTTCTGGACCAAAAATGTGCAGCATGCTCTACAGACAGGTCAACAGAACATTCTTTTTGTTGACTCGGTGTGAGAGATTATTTGTCATTGTGAACACAGCACAGCACACAGTGCACCATAACGAAAGGTGACCTCTGCATTTGACCCATCCGTGAAGGAGCAGTGGGCAGCTGAAGTGATAGGTGGTACTTTTACCCTCTGATCACAGGGCCAACTCCTTAACCATTACACTCCCAACTGCCCCAACGTATAACAGTTACCAAATTTTAGAGGAGAGCTTGCACAATAGCACTTTTATCCCACATCTGTTTGAATTTGTTATGTACATCCAATCAAATTTTTCCCTCTTACAAATAATAAATTCATTAGTAAAAGCAAAGCCCTTAAAACTAAATAACTTTAGTGACATTAGCAGCATAATATGCTTTAAGAGCTATCCAATTGCCGTCTTCCTCATAGCTACCACGTCCAAGTGCTACACATGTTAAACAGAATCCTTGTGGTCATTCCGATCTCCCGATAATGTCTGAAGTGAAGGAACAAAAAGTCATATTAGCATACACATCTATATCAATCTACAGGTTATAAATTAATCTATACACACTTAAACCTGTCACTGAACTTTATAAAATAACCAGTATGTGAGTGAGTGAAGTTTTGAACACTGATTTTAAACCACTGCGGCACTGAGAATGTCTATTCTAGAGCCTGTGGAAGTAGACCACATGACTGTTTCGTGCAGGAGAAATGCACGCTGCAGCTAACACGTCTGGCGGACGTAATGGAGTATATTCCTGGCACATAAATACAGTGGTGACGGTGCTCCAGCAGTTCAACCCCATAATGTTAGGTGACTCTCCACACGCCAACAAAGCTGAGACGGGGGAGAGGTGTAGCAAGTCTGCTATAAAACTATGCATACTGGCTGCACATAAATAACTGTTACGAGTCCAAATAGCAGCGCTCAGTCAAACGTCGCAGCCAAAGATCTAGAACGGAAGGAAGCACTGCCCAACGAAAACGCAGGCTTTACCACAAGCAGGGGAATAGCAGCACTCTTCAACCTTGAGGAGCAAAACTGAATGAATGTCAACAAGCCTCTTCACGTCATGAAAACGCTAGCTTTACGCACAAATCACAAATGTAACCATGGTTACCAAAAAAATGGTTGCAATGAACAATGCAAATAAGCATAATTCAACAAGCGAAATATGATCCATGTCATCTAAAGATTTTTGTACGAATTTAATATGATACACTACCAGTCAAAAGTTCAAGTCCCAGACCGGTAAAGGTACCACTGAGGTACTTATGAGCAAGGTACCGTCCATAAGCACTGCTCTCCGGGCGCTGCCTAAATAATACTGTGCACTGTCCTGTGTTCACAATGACAAATAATCACTCACTTAAATTCTATAATAGTAGCAAAGAAGAGCAAACCCTAGAGCAGAGATGTAAATAGTTGTTTAACCCAGAGTGTTAAGAGCGGTTTGAACATTTTATATACACCAACACCGATTCTAGTCTGATTTGTTTCCCTTTAACAGCAAGAAGGCAAAAATTAATCTACAACCCTTAAAAACTGAGGGTCAACCGATTGTCAGCCAGGTCGATTATCTAGGGCCGATATTACACATTTTATCTGTGCTTCATTTTGACCATCACTGATGTTAAGTAATTACAGGTGTCCTATTTCTGTCTCTTCTCTTCTCTCCCTTCTGTGCCGTTTGCTCTCAACTCGCTGCTTCGTTTAATGTCCCGCCCACAACAGTGTCTGATTTTCTATACAGTATGTCAGACGAGTAGTAGTCAATCAACGCTGAAGCCTTACTGTCACTGACACCACACTCACGCACAAACACGCAATGTGAATCTCCGAGAAGGAGAAGAGGAGGGAGGAGTTTCAGCTGAACTTTGTGTTTGGAAAATTCTAAATTTTGACAGATTTTTTTTTTGTTTGTCGGTTCCAAATATCGGTTATCGGCCTCGTTAACTAGCAATAATCGGTATCGATATCACCCTGAAAAACCAATATCGGTGGGCCTCTAGTGAAATCAACTAGATAGTTCTATATTTCTCAGAGATTTTTTGCTGTGTACATTATGCTAAGTATGGACACCAGCACTACCAAAAAAAATTCTGATTAGATTTGAAACAGGACCCATTTCCTACTTTTAGTTCAATCCAAAAATTCAATTTGTGAGCAACAAAGAGCATCGTTTTGTGCCCTCTTTACCAAAGGGAAATAATCCTTGTGATCAAGACAGAGCATCAAACAAGCACACTCTTTCATGTAAAATGCCTTTCAACTGCACAAAAATGGCAGCATTGCAAAACAACAAGGCATTGTCAAATAACTCACTATTAAATTATAGGTTATACAGCACTTTTCATCTTAAATCCAATCTCCTAGAGAACAAAGCAACAATTAGAATTTTGAATTTGCCGTCCCAGTGCGTTTGGACAGCACTCCATAAAAGGAACAGCATTGACGAAATGACAACATTAGCATTTAACTCCCAAGAGGATGGATAAATCTAGAGTACGGCAGAAATGTATTTTTGGCTTCATCAGCCTCAAGTCTTCCGTGTCCTTCTGTATATAAATGGCGTTATCAAGGGTGAATGGTTTAATCTACGAAAGCCTTGGGCTTAAATACATGTGGAACTGTGTGTTGGCAAAACTCAGACAAGGACGCACGATATTGTGTGAGTAGCTGAAGATTTGTATTGTTGACCTGAGTTTAATTTGTTGGTCTGGGTTCACTGCCGAAACCTATTTCGGAACATCATTGTGGCCCACAAGAGACATGGGAAAAAAGAAAACAAGCAGCATTCCAGTGAGAAATGACCTTCATTCATCCATGCGTGAGCCAAAAAAAAACAGTCGATAGCAGAACACAAGCTTTTTCACGGAAACTGATAGACTTACAAAATATCTGGAAGTTTTATTAACCATCTACAGTTTTACACCAATCTTTCCTAACATCTCGGTGCCTTTCATATCCGCAAGCAGGCGATATGAAATCTCTCCTCGGACGCTGCCAGACTCTATTTCAAGTCTCACGCGTTGGCTGACACACACAAGCGGCTATGAAACTACACCACAATGCAACTAATTAACCATAGACGTGACGATAACCCCCCGAAGCTGACATCAGTTTGGCTGCGCTGGGAGGAAATGCTTGCTCAGTGTTAGTCTCCTGAATAGATGTGCTGACAGTGGACCACCTCAGACTGTTATTCTAAGACACACGCAGGCCCAGCTTTTATAAAAACACATAAAGGAACAGGAAAGGAGGGCTTAATGTGTTCTAAATGCATCTTACAGATTTAGCAGTTCATCGAAAAGGAATAAACACCAACATTAAGAACCTCTAATTAACGTAATACGTCCATGACAGTTATTTTGTTTTTTTTAACTGTCATTAATACTTTAAAAATATAATTCTGTTAATACTTTCCTTATCGTGTGCCCATGTAGTGCCCCCTTAAATGCATACTACTGTGTGTTGTCACGTGATTCAGCCACGTCCAGTTTGCCACTAGTGAAAGTGAGTGATTATTTGTCATTGACCCATCCATGAAGGAGCAGTGGGCAGCTAATATGGGTAGCACCTGGGGAGCAGTGCTTGTGGACGGTACCTTGCATATGAGTACCTCTGTGGTACTTTTACCGGTCTTGGGTTCTGAACCGGTCACCTTCCGATTGGGGGGGATGGGGGACGCTGCCAAATTAGATCGTTTTAAAATCACAAAGATATGCACTTTTCACTGGAAAAATAATCCCAGCTTTAGTAGTTGAGCACAGTACAAACTAAGGATCAAACGATTATATTGTCAGTGAACTATGAGGGCAAAAAATTCTAAAATAAAATGAACATTCAATAATCGTAATCGAGGTAAAACTTTCAATTTATCGTGACATTGATTTGAGGTCGTATCGCTCTGCTCACATGGCTTTGACATTTCAGGTCTGAACACACTTCAAAAGAGCAGATTCGTCTACAACAGCAAAGTTCCCCCCAAGCTGAACCCGAGGGTCATCCGAGGACAGCTATTTATAGAGGAGTAAAAGCTTTTTTTTTTGTCTAAGTCAGGTTGGCATTTCCTTAATAAGGCACATCACTAATAAAGACAAAGGTACAAAGCAAATAATATTCAGCTGCTCTAAATGTCAGTGCAAGTTTGGCTTCTTTGGGGCGGGAAAACCCCCAAAAAACTCATTTTGGGGCGTTCCAACAGTGCGTCCAGTAAAAAGCAGCGCAGAAAAAGCTAGAGAATGGATTAGAATGATTGCAGAGTAAATGACCCTGCGCTACCCTGCTCTGGTGCTGCTGCTGCTGGGACACACAAAGCAATCAAAAAGCTCTCTGCAGCCTTCAGATACACTAACGAGTGCATTACAGCTGTGTCAAATATGGTTTATATCAGCGGGACAGACATGGCCACATGGCTGCCAAACAAACTGGCTCAGACGTGCTCGCTTCCTCCAGCAGCTTACTGGATCTTAACGGCCAGAAAAAAGGAGGGCTGGACGATATGACCTCAGATTAATATCATGATACCATGATTAACCGAAGATTCTACCTCTATGTACAATGACTTGGTTTTGGGAGGTTTTGTCCTCATAGTTCACTGACAGGCTTTGTACTGTAAATATTCTCAAATATTAAAGCTGAGATCCTGTTTAACATTGAACGAGTGGAGATCTTTGTGACAAAAAAATTGAAGACAAAGTGCACAGATGTTGCTGCAGACTAGATGTGGTGGAGTCATGTAACAACACTGTACTTTGCAACACCACAAAAAAAATAAACAATAGACTTTTTAAGCCTGTCATCTAATACATTTCGTCATGTTCTCACAGCCCTACCTCGTAGCTGTGAGATATGACGAAATATATTAGATATTGGAATTAAAATGTTCATTAGGGGTGTGCGAAGGAATTAAATTGCGATTATTTTTGTGTTGCTTCAAAATCGATTCATATTTTTCAATAACGTAATGGAGTTCAGCTCGCCAATCCTATAGATGGCACAATGTCGAAATCTGCCCAGATGCACCTCCTTCGTGGGAGCATGAAGGAAACGCAGTCAGTATGGATACATACAGTATGCATTACATTTTGTAAACTACATTTGATTCAGTGTGGTGTTTTTGTTGATCTGCCACAGTCAAATGGGAAAAGTAACTCAAAAAATTGAATCGTGAATCGCTTATGAACCGTGAATCGATTCTGAATTGAATCATGAGCCCCAAGAATCAATATCAAATCAAATGGTGAGATTTTCTGAATCGTGCATCCCTAACGTCTATAACGCAGCCGGCAGCACATTTTGCATAAGGAGTTTATCTTTTTCACTTTTTGATGTCCAGACCTCTCTTTGTGTGTCCCTTTTTTGGTATTATCTCGACGCCCGCGGTAAAAACATTTACCCCCAGATTCACTCATGTTGCTCCAAGTTGGAGCGTACTAAAAGATGTGGGAGACTTTGACTACACACTACATGCCATTGATTCATAAAGGAGTTGACAGCAAAAAGCTGTGAGCCTGTGGATTTTTCTGGAGGATCACACAGCAGAAATGAGCTTGGTGGTGCTCTTGTCTTTATAAAACAACAAGCTGGATTCAAGCTGAATAAAACGGGCCACTGTGAGCCGCAGCTCAAGAATAAAAATATCCAGTACTACTTTAGGTGCTTTTTGCTCACTTGTTCGTTGTGATTGTGTTAAATCTGGGGATGAACGATATGGGAATTACTGGTAGATACCAAGCCGAGCTCGAGCGCGAGCGCAGAGTTGAACGCGTAAAGACAATATATTTTGCTCGCCAAAGTTCCACTGTGCTCAGAATTTTGGCACAAAAACAGCGCCACGGCTCTGACCTTTCTAACAGGCCGCCGTCGAGCGAGGAGGGGGCATTTCAAGCGTAGCACACAACATTTTAAGAAAAAGTTACTTCCCGCCCTATGTGGAGTACCGAGGACGCGTGTGACACTGCCTGTGCACTGCCTAGTGCATAGAGAGCTGTTAAGCTACAACCCTGGCTATTTCCTGAGATGCATACTACCGCATAGAAGAGCATGATAAGAGCGTTTTACCTACCATGCTATTAAGTGCGGCAGTACACGGCTCGGGAAACAGCCCATGTGCGAGCTTATGCTTGCTAAGTGAGGCAAACAAGCAATTTAAATGAAAGACAATAGATTTTGCTCACGAACGTTCCACTGTGTGCTCAGAATTTTGGCACAAAATAACGTTAAAATAATGTTAAGCCAGAAGACGTGGGTCGTAGAAAATCCCACTTCTGACTTTTATGCTACTTTCCGAAGTACAATAAATGTGCCATAAAATATTCACTGAAAATAAAAGCATGAAATCTAAGCATCGGTCTGATAATTTTTATTTTATTTTAAATCAGCCGATTCTGATATGATTCCGATATCATCACACATCCCTAGTTAAATCAGGATACGATATCTCTTGACTCTTGAACTGAGTCTAAATCGTTCTCGGCAGCCATCGAGTTGTCCATTCAATCGATTTAATATGGGACGAAGCTTGCAATTTACCCCCCTATTCTCTGCACTCTGAGCTCCCTCATTTTCCCCCACCATTAGAAACGTACATTACAGAAAAACGGCCAGATTCACTGAGACAGCTCCACATTCACTCAGAGTCTCAGAGTGCCATGGAAAACAGGAATGAGGTGACATTTATTTATTTAACATTTATTTTATTTATTTATCTGTGTGATGAGCACACTGAGCTAGTTATCCCATAAGGCCAATACACTTTTTTTCCCCCGCCACATGTACAAAAGTGCTTTTGAACGAACCCCGGGCAGAAACGACGCTGTGTGAAGGCCGAAGCCTTGCCAACGAGCTTCCCTCAGTGTTATTAGTTAAAGTGCAAGTGCATTCCATAATTTCTACAACAATCACACCAACATCTGAAGAGAGCGTTTAGCAGCGTGGTTAAAGAAAATAATGGAGCAATAAGAGAGAAGACATTACCTTTAAGGGAATACAAAGGAGGCAAACTGCAAATAATCTAAAATGTAAAATGTACCATTTTGAAAGCTCTTTCTTGGGTCCTGGAGAGGACTCGAATGAACTCGGTTGCAAATAAATGATTGACACAGTTGAGTCTGATCCCATTTTTTAGGCTTTAAAAATAAATTAAACAGTCTACACAAGTACACAAGTCATTTGACATTCAAAAATGTAATTAATCCCTAAACAGAGCAGCTTTCTCTGTCCCTACAGTCAGGGCAGCACAATTTAAAATTACCACAATTATATGTGACTCTCAACGGCAAAACCAGTCGCTTGTCGCAAATTTTCAAAATTGAGTTATGTTTTCATGAAAGGGCATAACTCAACCTTCAAAATGATATATATATCGAATGAATCGGGCGACATATGACTGAGATATCAACATTCAAATGAGTCGGGTTCCTCCTGTCACGCCAAGTGAGAAACGGAGAAATCTGCCGTCGAAGTTGACTATCGCCGTAGCACTCACAGACGCTTGGTGCGGTCGCGGCTACGTTTGTATTTACGGTAGCCTACGCTGCATTCACAGACGCACGGATAGCCTACCTGCGTTAGGTTAACTGAAGTCGGGAGACGAAGATGGATTCCGGAGAAATATCTTCACGCTAGTCGACCAGTGGATTTACCATAAATATTGAAGTAGAGCGGTCAAAACAGAAACTTTGAACATTCTGCTGGAATTGAATTCCTCACCTCAAGAAAGTCACGTTTTCAGGATGGAAAGGGTAAGTTTTTCAGCCAAATTTATTCACAACAGTACAGTATAGACCTTCCACTGTTTCAAAACACTAAAAACAAAAAGTCCAAAATTTTACCCCACGCAACATCAACGCTCGTTTTTCTCAGAAACCTCCATTGCGACAAGCGACTGGTTTTGCCGTGGAGGGTCACATATTCAGATTTATTTAGTAATGTATTGTAATTTACACAATGGAATTTCCTGAAATGTTTCCCAAACTCTTACCTTCCCTCTCTCCCTCTCTCTCCCTCCTTCCTTTCTTTCTTTCTCCTTCTCTCTACGTCTTCCTTCCTTCCTCCCTCCCTCGCCTCCCCTGCCCTGTTTTTTACCTTTCCCTCTTTCTCCTTTCCCCCCTCTTTATCTCTCTCTCTCCCTCTCCGCCTCCGAAACCATCGCTCTTTCTCCTTCTCTCCCTCTTTCTCACTCTCTCTCCGTCCAACTCCACATCTCTCCCTCTTCCTCTTCCCTCTTCCCAACTCTCTTTTTCTCTCCTTCCTGCCTTCGTTCTCCCCACCTTCTTCCCCCTTTCCCTGTCTTTTTCTCTCCTTCTTGCCCTCACTGTCCTCTCTTTCCTTCTCCTTCCACCTCCACTTCCCTCTTCCTGTCTCTGTCTCTTTCCTTCTCTCTCCCGGTTTGTCCTTATCTCTGATTCTTCCCCTCCTTCTCCATCTCTTTTTATTTTCTTCTCCACCTCCCTCTCCCTCTCTTTCATTCCCCACCGGTCTCTTGCTTTCTCTTTCTCTCTCTCCTTCTTACCCATCTCTCCTTCTCTCCCCTTCTTCTTTTTCTACCTCTCGCCTTCTTCCTGTTCCCCTCATTCACTCACTCAGTCACTCGGTCGGTCGTTCTATCTCACTGTCTCTCTTCTTCTCTCTCGCTCTTTCAATCTCTATTTCTCTCTCTTTCACACACACAGAGACACACACACACACACACACAAACACAGCACCTATCTCTTCCTACCCTGGTTTCCTAAACATCCAGGCCATGACTGGGTTGGGAATGCTGATTGAAAAACCATGTTCTGTTTTCCTGCGTTGAAAAAATGATGCAGACGATTATGAATACATGGAGAATAATATTCCAGACCAAATCCAAACCTGAAAAACAGACGCTACACCCAGGTGACTGGAACCTCTTAATCACCAAGCAGGAAGTCTGTAAAACACATACCGAAAATCATCTGCTAAACAAAGACCCTCCTCAAAAAAGAACCCTGTAATAATGAATTATTATTTTTGCTTTTTTAAGTATTAACAGATTTTTAAAAATGCTTGCAACTATCTTCATGGGCAAGATTAAAGGTTGATTAAATGTTCTAAATGTGGGTTTTTCGATTAATTACCCAGCCCTGCTCCTCACCATCACAATTTCATTCCCATTCCATAAAGAGTTACAGCCAGCTCTTGCATTTCATGATGTGTTGGAAACTTGTCTATGAAAGTCTCCCTTCTCTCTAATCAGGCCAAGCATGTGTCTTGAATTAACAATGTTCAAACCGCAGGGACAGAGATACAGAAATACTGATGCAGAAGTACATCAAATAATAAAAACGGACATTTAATTTCAGTTTTATGTTCAATGTAAGAGACATATAAGAGTACATTTTCACAGTCATCATAGCCACATCGAATTCCTATTCATATATTCATCTAGACAGTAATAAAGCTTAAGAAAACACAGGGAAGACACACAGAACTCTCTGTTTGTTTTGACTGCCCACCCATTCCCTACCCTCAAGCTCAGTATCGTCCCCTGATAACAAACAACGCAAGCAGCAGGGATACTCAAAAAGCCCAAACCAAGTTCCTGACAGAGCGGCTACAGACAGGACAGATAAGACGTCTTAATTACCAGCAGGATGTCCAATGCGATTACTCCAGAAAAATCAACAAAAGTCTGTACAAGCAAATTAAGACAATAATGAAATTAATTCACAATAACGAAACCAGAGGTAGAAGGTCTACTGAGGAATGTGACCAAATGCACTGCATGAAAGAGCAGGAGACCCGGCTAAATAATCACAATCACTTCATCAACTGAATTTTACCTACAAGTAGGTATGGGCCGGTTACTGCTACACCGCTACATCGCGGATTAATAAAGGCACTGTTTCAAAACCGTACAAAACTTCCGTCATAGTGCCGCTGCGGTATGAGCTGTTTTTTAACGCCTCGTCAAAGACAAAAAGTGAAGGTGTCCGCCATGTGGTGTGAAACATCATTCAGTGAACTGTGCGCGATGGCAGAAGGAGGTGAGTCCCCACTCCTCATTCTTTGCTAAATTCAAGATTAAAGACTGGAAATAAACATTTGCAATCTGCTACTATAGTTAGTGCGTCTCGAACTAAATATTCACACAGTCACATGAAGAATCTACTGCACCGGCTGCTTGTGCTTTGCTGAAAAGTTCAATGTTTGCCACTCCCGGATCTTTCTTCAACAATCACCATCCGGTCTATGGCATTTCACGCGAGCGCTAGCCGGCGCATTTTTAGCATACAATTACATAGACTTTCTTTTACTGTTTCTCCATAATAACTGTTTATCGGCATGTGTTAAGTATAAACGTGTCAAACGAGCAGACACACTCGCTCGTTTGCTCTCTCCCCCCGTTACGTACTGTATGTGTGTATCAACTTTAAATAGCATTAGAGAATTATTTGATATTATTCCTAGTAGCAGCAGTTGTCTGTGCATTTACATTAAAAACTAGAGTATGGAATACATTATCTACGCCACCAAAATTAGCACTAAATTAGACATGGCTTAGGGTTAGCAATACTGTAATAAATTAACTAAGTTTTTTATACAACTTGCGCAACACTATTTTAGAATCAGTAACAATGTGATTTCATTATGCTGCCAATAGAGAATATCGCGAAATGCATTTATACCCGGGATCAAAATATATCCCGGGATTAGCGTGTACGGTGGGATATGGCACACCCCTTCTGTGTGTGTATGTTTGAGTGTGTGTGTGAAACTCCGCCCTGCATGGTACAGAGAGCAAAGGAGAATTGTAAACACACGACCACGTAGAAGCAGAGATAACGTGCCGTCGTGTAAATAAGATGAAAAACGTGAGGCTGTTTAGTTTGTTTAATAAAAGGACAAAGCATAGACCTGTTCTATAGGAAAGATAACCTTAAATGACTTCTGCTGTGGCCCTACGTCAGGGAAAAAGTTAACTAGTGCATTACGTTAGTTGAAAAATATAGGAATTGATTTTTTGGAATGCATGAGTCGCAGGGAAATAATCGTGATACGATTCAATACGATTTTTTTTCTGCACCCTTAATTACTGTACGCATAATATCATGAATCGTTATATACGATATTTAAATGATTGTCATTGTGAACACACCAAAGCACAGCACAACACACAGTGCACCTCAACCAAATGTGACTCTGCACGGCAAAACCAGTCGCTTGTTGCAAATTCTCAAAATTGAGTTATGTTTTCATGAAAGGGCATAAATCAAGCTTCAAAACGATACCTATATCGAATGAATCGGGCGACATATGACTGAGGTATCAACATTCAAAGGAGTCGGGTTTCTCCTGTCACGCCAAGTGAGAAACTGAGAAATCTGCTCGTTTTTCTCGGAAACCTCCGTTGCGACAAGCGACTGGTTTTGCCGTGCAGAGTCACAAATTTGACCTCTTCATTTGACCCAACCATGTAGGAGCAGTGGGCAGCTTTTTGGTAACACCCAGGGATCAGTGCAGTGCTTGGGGATGGTACCTTGCTCACGAGTACCTCAGTGGTACCGTTACCAGTCGGGGACTAGAATCGGTGACCCTCCGATCACAGAGTCAACTCCCTGACCATTACACTACCAACTTGCCCACTAGTTGAACACCAGACCCTGCAGGGCCAGTGTACAATGAATTATATGAAAGAAAAATCTCAAATGAATGTTCACTGCACACATCAGTGACAGAAAACTGTATTTCATAACACAATTTCCACCAGCTCTAATTGTCTCTAATAAAGTCCTGTCATACAGACTGTTACTGATTTATTTTTGGCCACGTTGGTAAAATTCTGACAAATGGCACGTGGTTGAAGCTGTTAAAACTGGAACACCACGTCCATAAGCATATTTGCCAAAAAACCCGTATCATAAAAGTGCTGTAGGACTGTAGTAAACAAGAAGCCTCTACCGCAAATGATCAATAAGAGACCCTCCTCATACATACATGCACTTATACGGCAAACAACACAACAGGAAAACTCTATTCTGGGGAAACCTGCCGCGTTTGTACGAATAAACAGCCTTTTATTGCTGCTTTATTATCTCTTCTTGAAGTCTCTGGCTCTGGAATCTACAAACCTTCCTCCAAAAGAGGAGAAACAATAAAGCTCAGCATGGGGCCTAGTCGCTGTGTTGAAATATTGTCACACAATGTTCCTGGCTAACAGATATCATACACCATAACCCTGTCACATTACTGAGATTCAAACCGACCCCCTGCAGCATGAGAGCAGAGTGCATTACCACCTCAGGAATCTCCAGTTACAAGACTCCCATCCGACTACAGGTCATTTCTGGACGCTTTTCCAGATTACTAATTTGGGAGTCAGCGCTCTACTAACAGGTCGAGTTGGTGGTCTCGCGTAACTCGACGTTGAAGGGGAGTTATGACGGCAATTTGTGATGCAAGCGTAAACGCTTATGTCATACGGCCTTCTTGGTTTCTGCTCAGTCATAGCCAGTGAGTCGGCGCTCCGGAGATGCCTCATGGTCTCTAAAAAAAGCACAGAGTCGCTCTTGTTTGCTGCCGGTGGCCGGCGCTCACTTCCTGCACTAAACATCAGGGTGAAAAAGGGGTGGTATAACCACCACGAGGAGCGAGACCCAGAGATTCTATAAACAGTGTGAAAATGAACACTTCTGCTTTGAAACCAAAACTAGCACCTCTGAACGCCAACTAGGGATGCACAGACCAAACCTTTCCGGTTACGATACCGATGGCGATACTTGGGATTTGGGTATCGGCCGATCCCGAGTACCGATCCGATACTAGTTTTTAATTAAAAAGTAGTGTATTTCTCTGATATTCTGTTATGCTTAAGGAAATACTTGACTTAAATACTGTTTTCCTAACTAAAACAAAGTAATAATTACACACCCATATGTAGATGCTAAATTATTTATTATTAAAATAACATCCTAACAATTATTCGTATAAACACAGTTCTGTAATTTTGTGACGCTCCCTAATCCTGCAGCTCTAAAAACCACCAGGAACACAGAGACTGGGAGCGAGAGCTGGTGAAATTAAACAGTGATTAAACAGTGACAAATTAAATCTTGTGGTTTGATTTTGGGGTTGTAGCGTGCTGCGTTGCTTCTTCTGCTTATTGTCATATCAATATGTAGGAATTAGCGCAAATGTCGAACAATAAACCAGGTTTACTGCAGTGCCACTTCCGATTCATTACCAATTGAGCGCGTGCGCATATGCAAACAGAGAAAAACCTGACTGGCTCCATAGATCGACCCAGTGCCACCGATACCAGATCCAGCAGGTTGAGTCGTTATCGGATTGTTGCATCCCTAATGCCAACAACATGTCGCTTTATGATATCATACGGCTGGGCAACTAATCAAAAATTGACTAAAATGCCATATTCAGAACCTGATCTTGCCCATCATGATTTTTTCAATATATCTTAAAATTTGGGAGTAAGCTTTCCCCTCCTGGGTTGAGTTGTTGGTCTCCTGTAACCCAACTTTGAGGTGGAGTTATGAGTTATTTGTAATATAAGTGTGAGCGCTTATGTCATACGCTCCCCGTTCTCATTTTCTGCTCGGTCACAGCCAAAAGCACACAGTCGCTCTTGTTTTGCAGTCGGTGGCCGGAGCTTGCTGCCTGCACTGAACAGCCTGGCACTGCAGGCCTGCGCCAATGAGGTCAAAGGGAGAACAAAACTGTTGATTTAACACACAGCTCGCTCATTGTGGGGCTCCAGCGCAGGACTGGGGTGTGTGTGTGTGTGTGTGTGTGTGTATGTATGTTTGTCTGTGTGTATGAGAGACTCATTCAGCCAACCACAGAGAAAGAGAACTTTCATGAACATCAGGGTGAAAAAAGGGAGGGTGTAACCACCATGAGGAGTGAGATCCAGAGATTCTATAAACAGTGTGAAAATCAACGCTGCTACTTTGAACCCAAATCTACCGCCTCAGAACGCCAACACTCTAGAGAAGGGTAATGATATCCAAGGGCTGCCAAATTTAATCGTAAGACCAATTCAGAACCTCCAATCGACATAATCTTGCGCATGACGATGATTTCAATTATTTGTAAAATTCCTTTAAAATTTACCTCAGTGTGCTCATGTATTGTGCCCTTAAAAACAAGTGTATTGTTATATGTGCTCCCTACAAATACTGCAGAATTACAAATATATGCACAATGTTTGTATATATATATATAATGTTTTCACATTTATATATTTTATCTTTTAACTTATTCCTTGTTCTACTTTTACCTTTTTCTACAGTTGCACAGACTAGAAAGTGCAGTTCAGGTTACATTTCACTGCATATTGTACTTGTATAATTATAGACATGTGACAAATTAAAAATCTCAGAAAAAATCTCAGCTTTAATCGAGGTATAATGTTCAATTAGTCATGATATTGTTCTGAGGTCATATCACCTAGTCCTGCAATATTCAGCTTAAACACAACTCTCTCCTTAAGTTCCAAATTAGGGCTGCACAATATATCGCAAGTTTTTACTTACTTATCGCATGTGATATCGCCATCGCAACACTCAACAACATTATCGCATATTGCATGTTTTGCTAATATCGTGCAGCCCTATTCCAAATCTACCAGCTGAAGAAAGAACGAAGACAAGATTACGAAAACACTGAGAGTGAGATTACAGACCAAGATCAAACCTTAAAAACCAGATGCCACACCTAGGTGACTTGAACCCCTCAATCCCCAAGCAGTAAGTCTGTACAACATACTGAAAACAAACAAAAACAAAGCAGATTTATGGAGTGTCCTTAATATTAACTAAGACATTCTCAAGGCCCAAGGCTTTTAGTTGGGTGAATTACTCTATTATCCATGACAGCTTAATGTTCCCAAGCACACAGCTTTTGTGCAAACTATGATACCGCTTTTTCCTCTACACTCAGGGGAAAGAGTCAGCAGTGAGCCCTTCCACCCTTAAACTTCCCACCATCACAATTTCATCTGCTAACCAAAGACCTTCCTCAAAGACAACCGCTGATAAGAAGTTTTCTTTACACTAAATTACAACGGAACGCTTGCCATTTCAAGTCTGGATGACTCCCACTGACGTCGCTCTCCCTTGAAGTTCCCAATCGAACAGCTGAAAACAATGAGAAGCAGCTGAGGCGAGGTTTGATTGAGTTGAGCGCTGGGTGTGGTGAGTCTAATGACAGGCCCTGCTCTCTTGAAGCGGGGATATGATGGAGTTGATATGAGTTGGTACACGGGAAACATTTGTCCCACTAAATCTCAAGCCACATGAAACACATGCACAACAGCAAGGATATGGACAGGAAATGGACGCTGACCGCCCCCTTCCCCCCACCCACCCCCCCTACTGGGGCAAGGCCAGAGAGGGCAGTAACCTGTAGGCTGCCTGCTGAAGGCAGAATGTAGGGTCAGGCTTAGAGGGAGGTTCAAGTTGCTCTCAAAAATGTGAACACACTGTGAGGCATGTTGTAGGGCTCTAAATCACAACACAGTATTATATCGATTCAAAGGGCAACGATGTGACGTCTGCTGATATCACAATGCGATTCTGATATAATTCAATTCAGGAGTCAGCGATCGATATGAGAGAATATCAGACACCGATTTAACACAATCACTTCAATTCATACCAAATAACAAATAACAACTAAAATAACCTTTAACATTTTTATTCATGAGCTACGGCCCACAATAGCCTGTGTTATCACACTTAAGAAAAGCTGTGACGAAACCGGCTGATGTCTCCACACTGGCTTGGCAAGGGATAATCAATGTTTTCATTTTTGCTTGTTGTTCACTGAATCAACATACAGATGTTAATCGTTTTATCACTATGCCCCTAGTATGCTCGAGAAAAAGACTGAATACAAATTGACAGATATTACGAATAAACGTGGTATATTTACATTCATCACATGAATGAGTCACTCTTATCCAGAGGGTCTTGTATTTCCTAATTACAGCGAACGTCTCCCTGGAGCAACTTGGGGTTATACCCGAACCCATGACCACTTGGTGCATAGATAAGTCCTAATACTGGACCACCACACCATAAAAGTAAAAGTGAGGAATGATTAGAAAGGTTTAAATTGTTTTATAAATGTTAAGCCTCAAATCCTAACTATGGAAGTGTTTTATTCAGCGTTCAATAACACTGTATGGCCAAATTGTCCAAAAAGATCATTTTTACTATCCAACCTAGCGAATAAGAAGAGATACAACTGTTTCAACCATGCAGCAATAATTGAACGAAACAAAAGTAAAATGAAGATAAACTGTGAGGAGCTGTCAGCCTTGGACAAGCTTTTGCTGTTGTTCTGACACAATGAAATAAAGCAGACGTGCTTCCCTTTTCTGTATTTTAAAGTTTAAAAAGTCAGGCATTCCGAGTTGAGGACAAATACAGCACTAAGCGGTGCCAAACAGGCCTATCATGTCTCAACCAGGGTCCAAAAATAATGGACTGTGCAATGTCTCAAAGGAAATATGTTCCCAATATGTCAAAATAAAGATGTCCACTGAAAATGCAGTCTAAATGAAGATATCAGATCTGTAAAGGTCTGAAGCTGAACCGGGCCTGAGGACACACATGGGGAACAGAGTCTCGCCACCTCAGGCGTATCATTACTCAGCTGTTGTCATTCAGAGAGCTGAGAATTTACGTTGTAATTCCTGACATTGCTCAGCTCTGTCTATGTTCATTGTTCTGACCAAAAGAGACATTTCACTCACTCATCATAAGCCGGACAACACACCAGTCAAATGTTTGGAAACATCTGGTTGAATATATGTTTCTCAAAGACTTTTAATCTATGGGGACATTATTTAAATAACATTTAAAAAGTAAAAATACTTAAATGTGTGAAGTTAAATTTGGATGATTGCATGTAAAAACCTACTAAGGGAATGAATGTATACTTGACAGATTGACAAACTATTTTAATTAAGAACATGAATCGTTATTTTTATTGGAAATATTTTGCTCAATTCCTATTGTTTCTGAAACGTGACACAATATTATACAGAAAGCTGAAAAATAAAGCTACTAAAGACTGAGGAGTTGTGTCCAAACTTTAGACTGACACTGTCGGTCCATTTTTAAAACTGTCATGACATTTAGAATAAAAGTTTCTTCACTTTCTAATAGAAGATGTTGAGGGGAGTGACATTAATCAACACAACACAAACCTTTAAGGAAATACAAACCTAATGAGAGATTGATGCTTGCTCTGAAACAGATGTAAGCGTAATAAACTCCAGACAATAACAATGTTTAACAACCAAGTCAGTTTGGTGTAAACATCCGAGTAAACAAAATGTCTCACCTCAGTGCGTTTCTTTCTAATAAATGCCCCCAAAATCCAAAACTTCTTAAAGTTTGCAACTTTTCATTCAGCTGTTCGTCATAAAAACGGACGCAAGTATAGCCGAGCTCTGTAAAAGCGTGAAAATGATGAAAAAGTGTAAATACCTGTAAAAAATGCTGGCCGTGACTTGCTGGAGGTGCTGCCGAACAAAGCGAAAGCCAAAACGAAAATAATCAGTTTTGCTTATTTGACTTCCATGGACTTGTGTAAACTTGTGGAAGTGGAGCAGCTGCTGTGAGTTTCTCCCTCAGTCGGACACTGACGCTGGAGCGCGGCGTCCCGCTAAAGCGCAGCCCCAGGCAACGTGCGTGTGTGTGTGTGTCACTGTGTGTGTGTCACTGTGTGTGTGTGTGTGTGTGTGTGTGAGTGTAAGTGTGTGTGTTACAGCGGCATTGACACATCACACTCTCATGTAATCCCACTTGAGCTCTAGAGCCGATTTCGGCGGCTGTTTCCACCGTTTTCCGACTAGAACGGGCTGGCGCGTTTCCCTGGAAGCGGAAGTGGAAAGCTCCACAAGAGGAAGCTCAGTGACTCCTACAGGCGCGTCGCTTTATTTATCAACAAACCACACCACTTCAACTCACAGCTGCACAACACAGACCATAAATTAAGCCGTGCCTAGAGTTAATCTACTTTAATGTACACTATTACAAAAAGTTATATTCGTCATACATCTAATATACTTCTAATGTACTTTTAGTTTATGCCAACACTTTTATTTTAGAGAGAGAGAAAGACACAATAATAATAATAATAATAATAATAATAATAATAATAATAATAATAATAATAATAATAATGCAGTGTCTATAATATGGTCTATGTTGTAATAATAGTAATGTTACATATATGTATTGGGTACTATAATATTTTTTGAAAGCATTTTGTGGATTATTGCTAAATTAAAAAACAGTATAATTTTTTTTATCATTCAATAATTCCATTCTCTATTTTATTATAAAAGCTGACAATCTATTGTTTATGGGTTTATGGTTCAAAATTATCATTCTTCTAATGACCCACATTTTCATGATCCCCATAATCTTGTCTGTTTTCTCCTGTGCTGTCTGGGATGCAATCTGTTTACGATAATCACCTGAACAGTGGCCAGTGAAAGAGTAGTGGGAATATATATAAAAGTCAGACCTACAAATGCAATGTCTTCACTTACTCTTCAGATGCATGGGGTGGTGGGAGTAATGAATTACAACTACCCCTTTTATTGTGTTTTTGGGTGTACATGTACTTTTAGTATTTTTCAAGTACTATTTTCACTGTGTCACTATGTGAAGATCACAATTAAATACTGAATGACCCTTTCACCAGCAAACTAAATTTAAAATGATCTAGCAAATTCATCTGGACCCAAGGCTAAAAACATGTGTAATTATTCTGGCAAGCATACCACTCTACTCTAGCATCACTGGTTAATTAAGCATATTTAATACCAGTATTTTTAGTTGTAGTTTTTGCTACTTTATTTATCCATGGAATGCATATTAAATATATATATATAAACATTTGTATGGCAAAATGTTTTCAAAGCAGGAAGAAAGGAATTTCTTACATCAGTTACATATTAGAAGTCTGGGTGAAAGTCAATTCCAAAAAATATGGCATTTCCCATTTAAAGTATCTACTTCATCCATGCCAAGGATTCCTTCTGATGTCTAGTTTACACAATGCACTATTTGTGTGTTATCCAGGATGCAGTTTTTGGGAGGAAATGTGATTAAATTTATTCTGTTGGTTCTAATCTGACCTAGTCTGACCTATGTCATAGCTGGCACCTAAACAAAGTAGTCGACTCCTGTTACATTCCTGGCCACACACTTGCATTTGTGATTACTTTCATTAGTAGTTCCTTATCAGTAATTGGCCCTGAACCTTGAGAGTCTCCTTTCTGCTACAAGTAATAACAACACTACTATCATTATCATCAGTGTCCCTACAGTTTGCTCATCAGAGAAGACCGGGATACTTTATTTGTGTTTACGTGCAGCTTATGGCTGTCAAATTAGTCCAAAAAATAGAGTCTGTCTGTAATCACGATCTGTTAGTTTTCTTTCTAAATGATGGTATGAAGGAGTGAGGGTAAAGACAGTATGCACCGGTGAATTATGAGAGAGAAAGAAAGAGCTCCGCAGCAGAGCATCGTGGGAGTTTGAGGAGTTTCGAAAGCAGGATCATTAGAGGTGCATATGTTAAGCGGCTGGTAAAGAGATTTGATTTGAGTGCTGTACCCACTCCTTAAACAAGACATTTACACACTGCACTTAAAAGCTACTCAAGCGGTGTTTAACAGCCCCTAAGAGAGAGTGAGCCGTTCATTTAGGAGATTGAAGTTAAAGGGCCAGCATATATTCTAGACATAAAACAAAAAAACGACAAACCAGTGCAAGTGGATTGAAATTCAAGCGCAGCAAAGGCATAGTAGCAAATAACAATGCTTTACGTTACATTTACATCTACAGAATTTAGCTGACGCTCTCATCCAGAGCAACTTCCATTTTTACCTAATTTCAGTGACACTCTATCTGAAGCAATTGGGGCTTAAGGGTCTTGCTCAGAGACCCAACAATGGTAGTGCTGGGGGTCGTATTCAAAACAAACCTCTTGGTCCAGAACCTCTTGGTGGTGTATCCTGAACACCAGACCACCAGCACTGCCTATGATGTTAATTCTCTAAACAAAGTTGGTAAAAAAATAAACCTATACAGAGATTTTTCATGCATTTTGGATAATTCATAAATGCAAATATGCATAAATGTATCCTCCTACAAGAATTATTCATTATGTGGGTGAAGAAATACCGGCTGTCTTGCTGTCACGCTCCAAATAACACCTCCTGCAGAGTTATGATATATCAAATCTGCTGGAAGCACTATATTTGAGTGATGTTGAGTTTTTAGGGTTTTATATATATAGATACACTCCATGAAACATTCTCATTTAAGGTTAAAGGCTTTTCCTTCTGTATGGCAGCTATTAAAAGCCCGACCACATGCTGCACGGCAATGAACGGCACGGACATTAACATGCAGACCGGGTGCAGTCTTCCTGACAGTGCTAATGAGTCATATTGCGAAATGGGTCTCAGGTCAAACGCATGGGTCTAAGTAGTTAATTGTTGCACGCGGGGGAGGTTACACCTGGAGCAGAGGCAGGAAACAGTGCCCAATTACCTGCCCCATCTCGGATCTATTACTGTAAACACACCTGGGTCGCCCTCTGGAAGTGACTCACTGCATTGATAATGACCATTCTCAGTTCAACTGACCTCAGAGCAATGACAAAGCTGCCTCAGAGACTGATCTTGTGCAGTAAATATGACCGTTACATTAGCCAGGTGCAGACGAATGTGGAAAGCTGTTACCAAAGCTACAGCAAAGTCTGCCTGTTTGTGCATGTGTGTGCACATGGATGCCTGCGTCTTAACGGCGTGGGTATTACATTGGCAGCGAGTCAGCGCGGCACTGAATACTGTGTGTAGGAGTGTGAAAGCAAAGCGAAAGCGACTCGAGTTCGAGGTCAGATGAATTTAGGCTGCTGAATATTCACATACCAAAATATCCCAGTTATGTAGACTGTTTCCATGGCATTATGTGAGATCTGTGGAAATACTCATACAGAATTGAAATATTACAATATATTTTATTGAATGTTGAAAAAAATAAGCAATATATAATATATGTCTTATGTAATATATTCTACTAACATATATATTTCCATTATATATATATACATATGTACACACACTGCCCTCCAAAAGTTTGGAAACGCCCCCGGCAAAGTGGGGTTTTGGACGATATCAGTATAAATCCTCGTCATTTTTTGGTGCAAATACATTATAGTAACTTGACATTATCTTTGGATACCAGCAATAATCATTTTGATTTTGATTACATAATAATGGCAATATATCCATGTCAAAGTCAGACATGCCCCTTTGCCAGCTGTGATGTCTGGTTACTGGTTTAAACTTTGCCCAGGCTTTTAAAAGATTTTTGGGTCAGCACACCTGAATAGCTTCAACAGTTGATTGGTTCATTGACCGCTCGGATGCCCAGATTATGCAGAGCTGTAATAGCTGCTAATGGTGGATATTTTGATGAATCCAAAATGTAAGTATTTTCTATGTATAAACTGTTTAATAAACTGTTTATGTAATTAAATGTGTTTTTGTAGTTTGTGTTGTCCCTTATCAGTGCAACATTATCACAAATTAAAAAGGATTCATGGCAATACTGTCCAAACTTTTGGAGGGCAGTGTATATATGTATATTATGTTGTAAAAATGTGAACCAGCAAATATACCGACAGACTATATAGAACAGACTGACCTTGTAGTGGACTGACTATTCTACGTTGTGTCACTGTAGCCTGTGATGACACACCAGGAGTTGAGTCATTGCTACAACACTAAGCATACATGCCCTGCCCTGACATTAGTGGCCAGGATGAACCACCTCGCTTTTCATGGGCACAAAGACATCATCATCAAATGTCACGTAATTGGGTTCAATTAGCTCTAATCAAGCAGAGCACATTAATCCCAAGCCAACCTTCCCACAGCAGTAATTTGGTTTATTGTTCTAGCTGCCGGGTCTTTAGTTCGACACGAAGTCGACTCAGGTATGAGGCTTCTGCCTTCTCCCAGTTCGCCCACAGACACGGCTGGAGACCTTAAATAAACTCCATTATTCAGCATTCATCACATTACTCACCAGACTCCGGCAAGGCCGTTTGAGCAAGTAACTTAGTAAATAGAACTGGCAAATGATGACAAAGCAATGTTTGTGGTATTGTCGTAATCAGTTCCTTATAGAATTTGCAATTTCCTAGAAATTCACCAAAAGATGGTAAGAAAGAAAAGACTTTTATCTTATACTGTATGCCCGTTTGAGGCTAAGACCATTAAATCTAGCAAAAAAGTTTCCTAGAATAGATTTACTACTGTAATTCTTGCTGAAAAGACCAAGACCAGCACAATGTGCTCATTTTCCTCATTGAGAAACGCCAGAGAAGAAAGACTATTACCCTACTGCATTGTAACAAATGCAGCTAATTCCTATTTTATTCACCAGCTTCACCAACAAATGCATTTCAACATGAGACATCTAGCATAATTTCTACGTTAAATTGCTCTACCTTTGTGATATTTTTTCTGACATATGGTCTCATTTTAGAGCTTTGGGTCATTATATCCTTCCCCGGACAAATAGCATGAACCTAATCCTCTGACCACATATCTGTCTGTATGTTTGGACTGGATCAGCGGTGTGGTTCCCCACTAATCCGACCTGAAACCTGGTACTTAAAAAGTGCTAAAAGCCGTAAGAGCAACTGTTGCAGAAAACTAGCTCCGTTTTACTACCCTAAAGCCCACGGGGACATGCACTTGGCCAGCCCAATGGTTCCTTAAGTCAATTTGAGCATATTAAATTACATACTTAGCCTGTGCTATTTCCCTGTTTTTAACATTTCGCTGTTTTGCGAACAACGGCAGCCTGTTACTGTTGCTGACGCTTGGACTTCCGTGTCACTGTGAAAGGCATTAGGTTAACACGCGGGGACGTGTTAGATTGAAAATGTGATGTTAAAACTGAACAGAGTTGGGTGTAAACGCTGTTGTCTCTCCAGGTTAAGTTTGTGAAAGATGTAAAGACACACAAACAGGAAAAAAAAAGGGATGACGGATATGACAGAAATAGCAAACGTGTAACTTGCATAAAGATCTACTTCACGCAAACACACAGACAAATCATTTATAACCAGCTGTGCATTGACAAATTATACAACTGATTATTTATTCAAATCCGTTGCACATATCTTCTAGCCCCGACCCATTCATGCCATGGCCTTTTCTCATTGTGTTTACATATCCCTCTGTTTATGTTAGTAACTTATAAATATATTTTTTTACTCTGAATGTCTCAGCACCAACCACTAAAGAAAATTGTCAACGTACATGGCAATGAACTCCATTCTGATTCCGATTCTGATTGTGAGAAGTGATGTGCCTTTAGGCATCATTCAAGCAAAGCTGTCATGGCTATACGTGCCGGATCCCAAGCCCCAAAGTGCTTCATTACAGCTCGACATGCAGAACTGATTAAAGGAGGGATGAGGCGAGCAAGACTCGTACCTAGCGGAACAATGAAGGTCACGATGGGGGAGGCCTCTGGGATATCAGCTCCAACACCTGCATTGGAGAGAAGCAATGCTGTGCTACTTAAGGTAGGGTGGGAAAGTTTTTATTTTATAGTCTTGTTAACCTTACCACAAAGGGGGGAAGGAGAGCGGTAAAAGAGAGATGTGGCATATAGTAGGGCTGTGGCAAAAGAACAGATACATCAATATATCGCAATATTTCCTTTTACTATATACTATATCAATTTTCTAGTTCCAAAAATCTATATTTCCGAGGGGGAGAATCATGCACCACAAGCAGCCTTATGGACTTTATCTTAATGTTTTTGGTGTCCACTGGTTTAGTGTGTTAAAATGCAAAGACAATAAAGTTAAAATTCAGTTCTGAGTTATGTTATTTTGTCTGAATTATTAATGTAACGTGATACATTAAGACCACCCAGATCGTACATAGCAACCTGCATTTCAGCTCAGTTTTCACATTTTCAGTGAACTGTAGAATATTGCAATTTGTATAGTATTGCAATATATTGCGATATAATCATATTGTGATCCATGTATCGTGATATGTATCGTATCATGACGTCATTGCCAATACCTACCCCTAGCATATAGGCAGGAGGTTTTCAAACTACTAGCGACTTGGTATTAAAAGTAGCTAAGGTACAACCAAGTTACTTCTTTAATATAATTGTTAGTTACACTTCAGGCTACAGTGAAAAAGTAGCTAACTACGTCAAAGATACTTCGCAGCCACAGATTCTTGCTTCCCTCTTCGTCAAGGTGGACTCCATACTCTGAGTCTATCTTGCAGCTGTCAATGCTTGCTGCGATGAAATGTCAATCACATGCTGCTTCTACCAACTTAATTAGTTCTCAAACAGTTCACCTGGATAAATAAAGGTTAAATAAAAATAAAAATGGTAAAGAAAGAAAAATAATCATTAATTTATTTATAAAGCACATTTTAAAACAACAATAGTTAAACAAAGTGCTGTACAACTTGAAATAAAATCAAACCGACAAATGTCACAACAATCAACAAATGGACAATAAATCAGATTTAAAAGCCAGTGAACAAAAATGGGTTTTAAAACATGTATAATAGTTTTAAAGGGCGGTCCTGATGTGCAGAGACAGCCTATTCCACCGTCTACAAGCATCTATCACAAAGGTCCGTTCTCCACTAGGCTTCATTATGGTCTAGTTAATATGTTGACCAGTGTTCCTAAATGGAAGGCCCAAACTTGCTTAGCTTCAGATGATTTTCACCTGTTTTTGGGTCTGGAGTGGTGCCAGTATCACGCCAGGAGTTTCCTGGGAGTGAAACTCCTGAGAGTTTCATCTGGATAAAAAAGAGGTGACAGTTAAATTTGCACTATTTTGTAGTTTTTATTTTTATTAACATATGACAACTAATATGAACAGAACACACATCAAATGCAGGAAAATTAAAAACAAAATTATTATTTTTTTCATGCTACACTGTTGTACACAACTTCAAATGACATCAACAACATCTACATTATTACCAGTCGTCTAAGCAGTGCAAATGCCTTTGGCTTTATTTATCGCTGGCTAATCAAGAGCACTTTCACAAGTCACTTTAATCTATAATTCTTTAGTAAAGTCTGGCCCAAAAAATGTTCCAACCATTTGAGTATTTACACCTCCTGAGAGAGTCACAGTGTATCCTTTGGCTCGCTTGGAAGCGCTAATGTGAACAAACAATGTTTGTCGCGTTGTTTGACATGTCGACTTAACATTGGTTGACATGTTGTTATCCACATAAGCCTCTCAGAGCTGTATGACCCTTTACGTGAATAGATAGAAGAAAAGCCTTTCTGACACTGGACGTTTCCACCCCTTTTGTCCAGCTTTGTTCAAATTATACACGGCTGTAAATAGCATTGTTGTCATTTTGAAGAAATGAAATGGCAGTTCCTGTGCGTGGCATTTTTTTCCCCTTTCACAGACTTTCGGCCCACGCTTGCTGCGTATTCCAACTTCTCACCAACTTTTCTTTTTTTATTCCACCCCGTGTGTGTTTTAGCGCATGAAACTGTTAATGGCGAAAATAAAGCAAGGTTACATCACTGATTGGGGCCGTGCTTTTGAAGTTTTATATTGTTCGTAAAAAGAGAAACACTCAAACCAAAAGTCGGTTGGGGACCGTCTCAGTTGAGGGGTATCAAAGAAAATCCGTAGTAAACAGTCAAGAGGCCCACGTTTTGTCAATTACGCCCAGATTCGGCACCGGGGCACTGTAAACACGTGGCGATTAAAAACAAATAAACACATTTTGATGGTCTCTCCGCGACCCGACCCTCAAATAAACAGGCCTTGTTTCACCCCGTCATTCTGTCAGAAGCATGTAATGGTAAAGACGTGCTTGTTTGGATGAGGAGTTTGACCTCAGCCACTGCACTTACTGTATTTGAGGCCTCGGAACCACAGGCAGCCACAACAAAGAACCACTGTTATGGTATACACCCTGTGTACACGGCGCCACTAACTCACCTGGCCTTACCAAGAAAAGCATAACTTAAAGTTCATTTTATTAACTAAATTTAAGTAAGTTAAGTGTATCTTCCAAAGAAAGTTTATGTAGTCAGAGTACTAATATCAAAGCAAACTGTAACCAAAAATTAACTGTAAATTTATAGTGTAATACTGGCAGCACAATTGCCAGCCATATTCTGTATTTTGAAGTCAGCATACGGTATTTGATATTGATAGAACAATACTGTATTTTTACAGTATTGCGCTGTAATGCTTACTGCACTTTTTTTTTTTTCAGAAGCATTACTTTAAAATGATTGCCATAAAGAAAATTAAGAAAAATGCTGATAACAATGAACAACGTAAAGAGGGAATGGACGTGACACTCAGAATGCTTTAAATGTACAGCATGACTGTGTATTTGTGTACACGAAAATACAGTGTCATGAAAATACAGTAAGCTGTCATAGAGAAATAACTGTGCATTTACCTGATTTTTTATTTCTGACATGCATTGATCTACTAGTAGTGTACTTGTAATCATACTATTTCAACAAATCTTGGGATTAAATTGGCCAACTTTTAGGCCTCGTCCACACGGACATTCGAAATGAACGCCCTCTGAACGCCATACGCGTTTTTGCTGTGTTTTGTGGCAGCGTTCGATTGGCGTTTCACTGGCGTATGCAATAGCGACATTTTCCTCGCGTTCATCAGGATTTTGACGCCAAGAAAACGTTGCATGCAGCGTTTATTTGACGCCACCCGAACGGGCAGCTGGCTGAACGCCGGTGCTGGACGCCCACGTGGACGCTTTGATTTGCTCCAATGAGCAGAAAAACAGTCAGCGTTCAGTCGGCGCTCACCTGGCGCCACCAACGCCAGAAAAACGTCTGGTTCAGACGTCTGTGTGAACAAGGCCTTAATTGTAAAATTACATTTCAAAATGTAATTTCTCACTGTGAACTTTTTTAAGTAAACAAACTTATTATACTTTATGTATTAACATACTAATATGGGGACAACACGGTGGGGTAGTGGTTAGCGCTGCCGCCTCACAGCGAGACGGTCCTGTTTCGACCCCCTGGTCAGCCGTGGGGCCTTTCTGTGTGGAGTTTGCATGCTCTCCCCGTGTTCGCATGGGTTTCTTTCAGGTGCTCCAGTTTGCTCCCACAGTCTAAAAGCATGCGATGCAGGTCGATTGGCAACTCTAAAAATTGGCCTCGTGAGGTGTGATTGTGATTGTGT
Organism: Distichodus sexfasciatus; assembly: GCA_032718565.1. Taxonomy (NCBI): domain Eukaryota; kingdom Metazoa; phylum Chordata; class Actinopteri; order Characiformes; family Distichodontidae; genus Distichodus; species Distichodus sexfasciatus. The sequence goes on along the minus strand of JAVGVS010000039.1, from coordinate 1,927,346 downwards.
GAGTGTGTGTGTGGCCTGCGGTGTGTTGGTGCCTGCCCAGGGTTGTTCCCCGTCTTGCGCCCGTAAGTTCCCGGGATAGGCTCCGGTCCCCCCACGACCCCCTTTGGGATTAAGCAAATGAATGAATGAATGAATGAATGAATGAATGAATGAATGAAGACGTATACTAACAGCACACTTTTATATATTTCTGTTTTGTGTGTCCATGAGAGGTTTTAAAATTCACTGAACAGAACTGTGTGAAGAACAGATCATTGCTTCTACTTACAAATTATTTTTTTACTAAAATGCTTCATTCTTCTTGAAGTAGAAGAATAACTCAGTTTTGTCAGCTGTGCTTCCCCTAAAGAGAGAAGAGACTTCCGAGTCTAGTTGAGGAATCCAGCGCCCAGTAAAAGCCAGTCTCTGGATCTGATGGACACGCACACTGTTAAACATGATCTGCACCACAGGCCAATGAAAACTCGGGGCGCCCTGTAAAACGAGGTGGGTTGGTTAGTGAAAGGCCTGTTAACAATGCGAATGCTTCAACGTTATATTCACCATGGGAAAAGGCAAGCCATTAATGCCCAGAAAGCAAGTAATAGATTGTAATTGGGGGGCAGTTTGGAGAGGGAGAGACGTGAACTTAAGTGAGTGAGAGAGGCAATGGGAATGGAGAAGACTTTTTTTTTTAAGCTTTTCTTCACGGGCTTTTGAGAGTGGCCAGTCTTGAGTACCGGTCACACTGTGAGAGTGTCAGTGCTGAGTGATGGACGGTGTTTCTTCATTCATCTTCTCATGTTGTTCATTGCTTTTCAAAAGGAAACTCCTTTCTAACTGTCACAGGACAAATGACAAAAGGCCGTAACAAAAAGGTCTGGAAAATATAAAGCTTAGGGAATTAGGGCTGCCAACACAGTCTCACAAAAGACAAACTGCCTTGAAAAGTTATGACTGATTAAAGCGAGGGGGTCAGTTAGTGGTCATGCTATTTTAAAATGTTTTACTTTAGTTACTCAATTCCTGATTTGAATTCAAACGAAATAACATCAGACTGTGATATTGGTAGACATTGTATTGTTGTCATTTGAATTGATATAATATCATATTGATAGGTGTGATGTAACATGGGACAGTTAGTAGTATAACAGTCAGGGTGTTCGCCCTGTGATCGGACAGTCGCCCGTTCAAATTTCAACTGAGGTACTCTTGAGCAAGATACCGTGCCCAAGCACTGCCCATGTTAGTTTCCCACTGCTCCTCCATGGACAGGTCAAATGCAGAGGTCATATTTCATAGTGGTGCACTGTACTGTGGTGTACTGTACTGTGGTATGTTCACAATGATAAATAATTACTCATACACTCCTACAGTTTTCCTTCTTTGGATCACTTTTTGGACTTCAAGACCGAGGGGGCAGATTTGGCTAGCGACCGTAATTCGGTCCAAATCAAAGTGGCTAAAATGATAACACTTGTCTAGTTTTTTGTGCTTCCTACACATCAAAGTCCATGACAAAATATTCACTTGCAGCCTAATTTATCCCACTTAGTTCCAGGTGCTAATGTAACAAGGTAATCCATGTTATTCACGTCATAATGTGGTCATAATGTGGTCATAATGTTTTGGCTCATTGAAGAAACTATTAATACATATCCCAGTCTAAAATCTCTCTCTGGGGAGTTCTATAGGAATAAACACGTTAATTCATGTCCTATTACAGTATATTTTCATCCTCCACTTGTTCTTTGTCTGTGGTAAGTTTTGGACCGGAGAATTCATGCTTGGGTGGATATATGTGGGGGTTTTATGACCATTTGAGCATAAAAATCCCAGCAATATTGCTATATAAGGTAATTCCATTGTGAATGTTTCAGAAAAAAAGTGGCTGGCGAATGTAAATACAACTGCTTTGTCATTGTAAGACAGCGTAGCACTGTGAGGGCAGCAAATTACAAGCTTAAATCACTGCCGAGGGTTTTTTGTCAGTAGAGGAAACAGTGAGAATCTGAAGCAGAGCCATCTGGAAGCTGCTAGTGTACTTTGGCAGCTGGGTTTAGCTAATCACACACTGTAAACATACAGTAGGATATATACAGACAGTGATGAGCTGCGTTCACCGGTCAGAGGACATCGGCGAGCTTTGGGTCACTCGTTTCAGTTTGGTGTATAAATGTCAGCTAGCACCAGCAGACTTTTTTTTTGCTCTTTCAAACATGCCATCCTCATATGAGGACGGGTAAATGTCTAGAGCTGGGGTATTCAACTAAAATTTAAAGAGGTGTAGTTAAGAGAAAATTTCCTCAATCAAAGGTGCGGAACATCATCATGTCTAACGTGGGGGTAACGGATTCAGTGCCATATATTTTGAAGTAGCCTAGGAGTCGTCAACATCTGTTTGTAGTTAACAACCGACTAGTGACTGAAAGTACAAAACAGTGTTTTAACAATTATTGTTGTTTTTCACATGGAACTGAAGGGCTTTTTAATAATAAAATAATTAATAAAAAGTTTTTCTTCAAGTAAAATGCATTTGAAAATAGAGCTTTTGAAAAGGAATCTTAAAATAAGGTGCGCAATATGAGAAAAAATATAAAATTTGCATGCAATTGGCCCATGAGTTTCTTGTGTACATACTTTATCGACCATAAAGTTTATAGATCATAATGTTGTGAATGGGGGTGGCACGGTGGTGCAGTGGCTAGCGCCGCCGCCTCACAGCGAGAAGGTCCTGGGTTCGAACCCCGGGTTGGCCGTAGGGCCTTTCTATGAGGAGACTGCATGCTCTCCCTGTGATCGCATGGGTTTTCTCCAGAAGCTCCGAGTTTCCTCCCATAGTCCACAAGCATGCACTATAGGTTAATTGGTGACTCTAAATTGCCCCCGTAAGGTGTGAATATGAGTGTGCCCTGCGGTGTGTTGGCGCCTGCCCAGGTTGCGCCTGTAGTCCCCGGGATAGGCTCTGGTCCCCCAGTTGGGACTGAGCAGTTTGGATAATGAATGAGTGAATGCTGTGAAGGTTAAAACAAGGCTACAGTGCAGGCAAATGTGAGAGAAGCTGTGCAATTCAAATTGAAATAGTCGATCAAAATCTAATAACAGGTCCAGGTCTATAGAACGTCGTCCATAAACGTTGGTGATCTAGTTTTTAGAGAGATTCCATAAGCATAAATTCATGGCTTGACCTGCTGTGAACGATGAATCATTGATCGCTGGTGTTCTAAAGCATCAAGTCTTGAGTGTGTCAGCTGATTTGAAGACTTGACCTTCCTGTTATCACCTCTTGGCTATTTTATTAAACCTTCTGGGCTCAACAATTGATCATTTCGGCATCGACCTTGCAGTGTATTGCATGTGCAATAGTCACATTGCAGGATGAGCAATGTCAAGTAAAGGCAATTCACTCTAACTTTTAACTTCACAGTGTTTCAAAGTTCTTCAGGCTTCAGTAATTTACTGCTTTTGGCTGGTACAACATGGTTTTATTTTTATATTTTGTGCAGATACACTATACTACAAAATTACTGCAGAACTATTCATGTCATTTTTTACCCAAGAAAAATATTGCAGTTTTTCCCAATACCCAGCATTTCTTCAATCTGTGCAGAAAGTTGGTTTTCAGACTGCTCCTGCTGATAAAATAAACGGATTTCATCAAGCGTAATTAGCTAATCAGCCATATAATTATTTGATATTTAAAATACACATAAAAACTATCCAAACACAGTAGCAGCACATGCAAAGTAATGATCAGAAAGTTTAACATAAAAAAAGGTAGCAGAAAAAACATTTGCTTTAGAAAGAAGTTTTTATAAGAGGCAAAAGCAGCATGTCTCTTCGAAATATGAGCCGATACACTGCTTTTTAATGAAGCACCACAGGACGCAGAATTTCCTCCAAACAGCAACATTATGGAATAATGGAAAAGCTTTCAAAAAGACCATCTGCAAAATACAGAATGCTAACATAGATCCTTCCTTATGATGATCTTTGCGATTATGACCCTAAAAAGAAATGTTGAGACCTGATGAACTGTGAAAAGCACAGAACTTTCTTTAGGCCATTAAGTTCAAATGAGGGCTGCGTGAGGATGGTGCTTCCTATCAGGATAAAATGTGTAAGAAATAAAGCAAATTATGGCCATATTCTGCACCCATTTTTGGTACAATTTTCATCGTTCATCCCGCTCGATTCAGCATGATTTGAAACCGTGCTCCTGACTCCCCAGACAAATGAATCCTATTATAAACTTTAAAGAGCTTTCCCCGTTACAAGCATACATCCACAGTGAAGGAGGGAGAAATGTAATTGCATTATGAATGAAACAAAATCTCCCATATTTTCTCATACAATGAGAGGTGAAAGATAAGCCACACTGTTCTGAACAAAGGCCAAAGAGGCTCATTCGTTTTTTTCTCTGACAATCAAATGCACAGCCCAGCCAACCTGGCTTTCTTCGACCCAGTGAATAACACGCCATACCGATGATTCCTTTTTTTCAGACGAAATTAAACAGCTCTGCTTGAATAAAAGCAGGCAAACAATAAAACTGGCAAAAGCAATAAAATGTCTTTTATTTCACACCTGCTTCTGACAAACGTTACAATACATCACTCCACCACTTATATTTTCACCTTACATTACATTGTTCACTCTTTATATTTGCATTTAGAACAAACACATTGTGAAAATGAGTGTGTGTGTGTGTGTGTGTGTGTGCTTATATTTGTCTGTGTGCATGTGTGTATGAGATATGCACATAATTTAGTGTAGAAACAAGCTCTCTAATGGCTAAATGTGTCTTGTGGAAGCCCATTATCCCCTTTCCATTCACACCACAGATCAGCTTTAACACTCTTCCCCTCTCCTTTGTCTTTACTTGGCAGAGTAGGTGATAAAGTGAGGACACGTGGAAAGCTAATGCTACTAATGGCCACTTTTTAAAATTTCTATATTAGAGACATTTTTTAAATATGTGACATAATAAAGTTTTCAATGAGGATCCGTGCTGAGCAGAAATTAAACCATCCTCTAATCTGAGTCATTAATCATTAATCATATTTTGACTAAATGACGTTATTGGCTAGTGACAGGATTGATGTCCAGCCCTCAATATGTAGTCAAATTGACTGATATCACACTTAACGAAATGATTTAACAAGTTATAATAAGTGAGAGGGATTTGAACTCTCGACCTCTTAGACACCACACACATTTTTATAAACAGATTGATTCTATCCATCTCTTTTCTCTCCTCACCGCCTAATAGGATGTACAATTAAGAAATCTTGCGGATGAATAATTAAAAGTCATTAAAATTGACCTCATAATAACGCTGTAAGAGGCCTGGTGTTTGTTATAAAGAGACTGAGGCAATTCATTATAATACATGATCCAAACCCTATTTACTGACAGGGTAAAATGCAAGTCATTTGAAGCTGATGTCTGAGTCAGAGCTTTACGACACTCATTTGTTTAAACTCAGATCTGCCGCTACAGATAGCAAAAACGTAAGCGAGCGGTGTTCAGGAACGAAAGTCTTTAAATTCCAATTAGAGCTGGTTAACCCTGGTGAAGTATAACTGATGAAGCCACTCAATGCCCATCTGCATCTGTCAGCGAGAGACACAGTGACTTTGTTACAGCAGTCCTTCTTTACACACACACACACACACACATACACATACACACACACAAACTTGTAAAACTATCTTTGTGGTGACATTCCATAGACTTCCATAATGACTAGATGTATATAATTCTACAGCTAATCCTAATCCTAATCCTAACCTTAACCTCAGTAACCAAAAGCACATCTTTTACCTCTTTTAGTTTCTCAAATAAAACATGTACATTTTCTATAAAGTCATTTTTCCTCATGGGGACCTCTCAAATGTCCCCACAAAGCCATAAAAATGAATAAAAGTGATTTTAGGGGACAAAAAGTGCCAAACAGGTCAAAACAAACACTCTTATATTACTATCTTCCCAGATATAAATGACTAGACGTAAATAATACTACAGATACACTTAACACTGACCTTAATCTCAGAAACACAAAACTTCAGCATAGTTAGTAGTGGACAGCGCTCAGCCCTTGATCAGAAGGTCGCCAGTTCAAATTCCACACCAGTAAAGGTACCGCTGAGGTACTCATGAGAAAGGTACCGTCCCCAGGCACTGTACCCCTGGCGTTGCCCATGTCAGCTGACCACTGCACTCTCAGGGATGGGTCAAATGCAGAAATCACGTTTTGTTGTGGTGCAGTGTGTGCTGTGTGTTTTCACAATGATAAATAATCACTCACTTTCAGGAGGTTATCTTTTACCACTTTTAGTTGCTCAAATAAAACATGGACATTTTCTGTAAAATCTGTTTTCCCTATGGGGACTGGTCCAATGTCCTCACAAAGTAAAAAATGCATAATAGTGTTTTTAGGGGACCGCCAGATCCTCACAACTCCCTAACTGCATGAACATACACTTTCACACACACACGTACTCATAGATAGAGTCACAAAGTGCTATTTTAATGAGGTACTTGCATTGACATACTTACTACATCTAAACAATGCTTTCATGTTTAAGTAATGGACCTTTTCTCTAAAAGTATTTTTTGTTGTTATAAGGCCACATACAGTATAGAAATCTCCACATCTCCACATGTAAAAATATTCTAACAAAACTGTAAATATCTGACAAATTTCAAGTCTTTCTGCATCTTTTATTGGGCATTTAGGTCTTTGCATAAACATAAAAAATGCGTCAAAGAGGAGAAATTATGTGAAATAGGAATCCCGACTCTGCAGTCTGATAATTGGGAGCGTTGTACAGTCATGCATGTGGAGGTAGAAGTGACAAAATCTTTGCTTTGGTTTTTACACTTATCACGTTAATTATTTTAGTATCTACGCCACATTACATCAAACTGCTATTATTCCCGACATATTGTTCCTGTCGGGTAAAAAGTGCATGCTGTCCTCAGAAACAACCGTTATTCTGATGTCAAAACAATAAAAAATTAATCCCTATATTCATCTAAGGTACTAAGATTCATTTTTTATGAACATAGTTTAAATGGCATTCTCTGATTCAGCAGTAGCTAATTGCACCCTCTGTACCAGATAATACTGCTAACACAGACGGGGCTCTATGGGTGTCATTTAGGGTTAAAAGGAGGCTCAATTCAAGGTAAAAAATGGGTAACAATGAGAATCCAGTAAAGAGAGTTTATTTATGTAGTTTATTTTATATCAGCTTGTGTGAAAGTGTAGCAGAGTGGAGGATAGACCACAGTAAGAAAGCTCAACCCGGAAGCTCTTATTCACGTTTTTCATCTGCACTCCTCATTTGATCTCAGCTGAGAGAGATTGGATTATATTGGAAACATATGAGCGGGGCCTGGCTTAAATGACTAGAACAAACAGGCTTTTAAAGGCCTGTGTTGGCTTGATTAAATTTCTAGTCAGCATTCGAGGACAATAAAATTCCGTCTGAGAATTAGGGGAGCTTCTAGCTTCTAAAGAATACGTCCTAACGCTATTCCCTTTGACAGGTCTGATCATCGACTAAATAGTCTAATAATTGTGCAGAAATAAACATTTCACTAAATATTAGTATTTCACAAAACCTTGTGTGGAAAGAGGTCTGAAGCTAAGCATTTTGTTTAGACCTTTTCAGGATGTTTGTTTCATTGCTTTCATTTGTTTGTTTCCTTGTTTTGAAATGGAATATTTTGAATATTGCTTTATTTTGGTTGCATGCAAAAGACGGATTGCAAAAACTTATTTCGAAATGATCTTTTGTAACGGTCCTGATATGTTTTTACTCAAGATATGTTTGTCTGGTTGTTTATTTGTTGGTGCAGATTGACATGCGATCTTGTGTTTGCTCAGTTTTTTTTTTTTTTAGCAAAATCTTGAGTGCATGTGTGTGTGTGCATGTGCAAAAAATATTGTGGATCTCATTAGCCCAGCGAGGTTCTGCCTGAGAGGAGAGCACAGGAATAGCATGTTCATTAGTGTGTTCCCTGAGGGCTGTACGTGTGTCGGTGTGTGAGAGTGTTGGCTTCTGTTTGAGAAGTTAGCTTACTGTTGTGTGTGTATGAGCTTGTACGTGTGTTTTTCTGTATTTGGGAGAGCCTTCATGGCTATTTAGAGGAAGATCTGCTCTAGCTCAGCACACATCTGTCTCAGCGCGTGGTCACACCTGAGGACGTATCGAGACCAATTTCTGACCTTGAGTAGAGGAAGAAAGAAACAATGTGGCTCACAATGTGGCAAACCCAATATGTTGGGTTTGATGACATATATAAACACTAGGGTTGCAACGATACATTGATAGACATCGATTATCCAATAAGCCCATTGCCCATTTGATTCAAAATGAAAATACTGATCAGACATCATACATATTGTAACAGCACTTTATATGTGACCCGATCTGCCGTAATGAGTCGGAAGTCGGCGTTCTATTTATTTAGATACGGGCCGATTATGTTGAAAAACTTCACAAAAATATCGATTTTTCTTTTTTGGAGACCAGATTAATTTTGAAGACCTTTTCTTTCATATAAGACCAAAAAAGAAAAATCAATATTTTTGATGTTTGTCAACATAATCGGCCCGTATCTAAATAAATAGAACACCGACTTCCGACTCATTACAGCAGATCGGGTCACATATTAAACTGGAGGTCTACTTTTATTAAAAAGAAAGAATGTTTTTAAATGTCTGGTTGAGCTCAGAAATAAAAACAAATGATATTATGGTTGCTTTTTGTGATTTGATATAAATAAAAGTGATTATCTTAAAACAGCATAAAATAAGAAGCCAGCTCCTGAACTGAATTTAAGTGAGTGATTATTTGTCGTTGTGAACGCACCATCGCACAGCACACAGCACACCGTAACCAGATGTGACCTCTGCATTTGACCCATCCCTGAAGTAGCAGTGGGAAGCTCTATGAGCAAGGGGAAGCAGTGCTTAGGGACAGTTCCCTTGCTCATGACTACCTCAGTGGCACCTTTAACAGTCTGGGAATTAAACAGGAGACCCTCCGCTCACGGGGCCAACTCACTAGCCGTTACGCTACTAACTCACCCAGGATTGACCTGAATTGAATCAAAAATCATTTTGTAGCACTTTGTGATATTAGCAGACATTGAATCATTGTTCATTAAATCGATATAATATCGTAGTGTTTAAATTTCTCAATTAAATGCCAGTAAACACAAATCTGATCACTCTGGGATGCTTTTTTTTTTTACAAACATCTGAAAAATCAGATGAACCCTGATGCACTGAGAACAGTGCTTAAGTAGCTTTGGTGGAAGTTATAAACAATTCCTTAAGCTCGTCATTCTCATCATTAGCAAATATTAAACAGCTCAGGAGTCAGGGCAAAAAAAGAGAAGAAGACAGATGAGCTCATACAGACCAGCGCTCATTAAAGACTGCAGGGATCAAAGCAGACACCTCCTTTATGTAAACGTTTAACTGAGGACATGTAAAGTGGAGCTGGCTGCTTTATAGTGAAATTCTATTCCAAGGTTCAAGGTTCAAGGTTCTTTATTGTCATCAGTCACTTTATACATGTACAAAGTGTGATGAGACAGTGTTTCCCCATGGCCCCGGTGCAACGTATAGTAACACTGAACATTACACTCAACAGGACAAAAGGTGCAACTAGCAACACAATAAATACAGAACGAACGCAATAAATACAGTATGAAAGTGACATTTAGTGAAGAGACGGAATGTAAACAAGTATTGCTTAGTGTGTTTTTAAGGCACATTGGCAGCATCAGCATCTAAGCAGCTGATCTCCCAACGAGAGTAAAAGGCACTTGTGTTTGTTGCTGAAGGGAATTCTGCCCCTCCTCGGGAAACTGTGGCCTAGACCTGGATGCCAAATCCACTGGGGCAGAACATATGGGGAGGGACTGTTGTAGTGGCATCCGTACCCTTAAAAACCTGAACTTTCACCCCGTCTGTCTGTGTGTCTGACAGAAATTCCCCTGGTCTTTTATCCATCATTGTTTGCTTTCCATTCCTCTACGTTACATTTCACTGCACTATCCACCCTGGAAAAATAACGACCTTCCCATAAATAACAGCCACTCTTCCTGAAACCGACCAATCATGTAAAATTAATTTCCCCCGGGTGAGCAAGGCTTTAATATCCTGAATAGCAAATTGTGATGGCTGCTTTGTTTGCAGTTGATGAAAAATCTAGAGCTATTAAGGGCCTCCCAGGCCAGGCGGTAAGCACTCTGTAACAAGAAACCTTAAAATGATGTATTAATATCCCACAACCATTAGTTTCAGTATGAACTCACAAACATAACTATTGCATGATGTCCTCCACCTTTGCTGCAACGTTGGGAAAAAAGACTCATTTTTCTCTTAGTCACTAATAAGCAAATAATCAGACAGATCTCAACCGGTTTTCTTGAGAGTCTTATTTTAAACACAAAAACCAAAATATTCTACTCTCACTTAACAGAGACAAGGCAAGGTGTGTGTACCTCGCAAAATTGATATGTCACTCCTACACCCATAAATCTAGGCTGCGGAAACCTGAAATAAGTCGAGGAGTTTTGTAAATTCGTCATCCATCAAATGAAAATAAAGACAACCTAACAAATTCCACCCCAGAGAGGGTGACAGGGTTCTCGATCATTTCGATCCGAAGCAGTTACAACTGGCAATTTCAATGAATCCAAAAGTGCCTGTGGGAGGATAATTGCATTATGGGTTCGTCACAAACTGGAATCGTCGATTTTCCCCAGGATTTTCTCAGATTATCTGAGCGTCCCTGTGATTAAGACTTGAATAGATATTGGCTGGGCTCAATATCCCAACAAACGTACTGCGCCTCAACCCTGCCATCGCAGCCTGTTCCAAGACTGTTTAAACACTGCTGCTCTCGCTGCTCATGTTGGCATTTTAAATCTCTAGTGAGGAGCAGTATGATGCCTTGGTTGGACTGAGACTCGTTCAGTCCCCTAGAGACTCATTCATTCTCGACTCTACGGCCAGGCCTCTTTATTCCCTACTTTAGTGGGGCCCCCTGTGCCTCAGCCCCTTTGAACCCATGCTTAAATGCGAGCACATTGATTGTTTACGCCTTTGCCCTGGGACGTGGCTCACTTTTCTCGTTTCTCAAAATGATGCTCATCATCCGCTGATGAGGCAGAGAGTAAATAAATTACTGTGCCATTAAAACACATCTTCTGCCTTTATTTTCCCTTGTGGTGTAGTGTTCTGCCTTTATGTTCTCTCAAAGAAATCATCCATGAAGCGCCTACCTACAGGCAAGCTTTAAAAAATCATGACATTAATGGCACAGCCGAGCAAGGCATTTAGAAAGACTGATGCTACTTGGTAAACACAGTTGTCGATTTGTAAATGTAAAATGTTTGTTAATCTCACTTTATATTTAATACAATATATACAGTATATAAACCCATGCGAACACAGGGAGAGCATGCAAATTCCACACAGAAAGACCCTTCAGCCAACCTGGGGATCGAACCCAGAACCTTCTTGTTGTGAGGCGGCAGTGCTGACCACTATATATAATAAAACCCTACTTTTATTTTTAACACAAGAACAGAAAAGCAAACAGCACCTATGCTTTATTCAAAACAAACTAAAACTTCTCACAAATTCAATAAAGCACCATTTTGGAAATGATGCTGTGCTATCGATTCTTTGCTAATGTAATTCACATCAGAGATTGTTTTTCCATTTAACAGCGCTGCATAACCTTATATCACACAGGGCTTGGGGAATGGAGGAAAGGGAAAGGGGGATTCTTGGCGTTGCAGTCATCACAAGTCATCAGGGTGTGTGCAGCTCTGGAGCCTTACAGGCTATATTTATTAAACGGGCGCTGGAAGACAGAGAGATATCCGACGTGCGTCATTTCATGACGGTCTAATAGTTCTGTACTGCAACAGAGTGATGAGTGGAAATCACTCCATTGTTTTACACCACGGACAGAATCATATCTGCATGGAGGTCCAGATTTGGGGCTTATGACAGACTGGGTTTTGTCGCCCACATTAAGCTGTCCAGCCTGGTGTCTCCATGCCAGCAGGCGTTAGATACCAAAAAATCCCACTGCCATAACTAGCTGTGTCTTGGGATTTTAAAATAGAGATGTCTTTCAAAGACACGGAAACTGAATAAGAAAATATGCAAGAAACGTTCCGTTTCTTTACTAACAAAAAACAGAAATTAAATCAGACAAACTTATTCAATTTGCTAGAATCTTCATTATTCAATTGTCTGTAAATGTATTCACATGTTTAAGGCCTTGTCCGCACAGACGTTCGAAATGAACCCCCTCTGAACGCCATACGCGTTTTTGCTGCGTTTTGTAGCTGCGTTCGATTGGCGTTTCACTGGCGTTCGCAATAGTGCCGTTTTCCTCACGTTCGTCAGGATTTTGACGCCAAGAAAACGTTGCATGCAGCGTTTATTTGATGCCACCCGAACGCGCAGCCGGCCGAACGCCGGTGCTGAACGCCCGTGTGGACGCTTTGATTTGCTCCAATGAGCAGAAAAACAGTCGCCGTTCAGTCGTCGCTCACCTGGCGCCACGAATGCCAGAAAAACGCCTGGTTCAGACATCCGTGTGAACGAGGCCTAAAGGATGTGGCTCTATGTGCTGTTCTGTTCATGTTAGATATTATTATAGTACAATGCCAGCAGCTACAGATCTGTTCCAGAGGGTTGGTCCCAGAGGAGCCCTTGACCAAGGTATTTAACTTGCTTGAGGGGAACTAAGCATGGAGTTAGTTAAAGACCTGCTGTAATGGCACTGCAAGTATAAATCCTACTGCCTGTGCCACCTGACAATTTACAAAAAATATGTACGATCACATTGTATATGCCCTTGCTTAATATGCTGCATCAGTATTTAGTGTGGCTTTTTTGAAAGCGTCTATAATCTTATCCTCAGCTGTCTACCATGAAAATTAAAGAAACAGCTTTATGAGTGTGGGGTCTGGTGGTGAAACCATAGGATTACTGGGTTGAATCCCGGGACAACCTAAAAAATACTGTTGAGCAACTAAACAAAATGCTCAAGTTTTTAGGAAATATACAGTAAGTCGATCTGGGTGAGAGCACGAGAAAATGCTCTAAGTGTAAAGTGAATGAATGATTATTCGTCATTGTGAACACAGCACAGCACATACAATCAAATGTGACCTCGGCGTTTGACCCATCCATGAAAGAGCAATAATGAGTCGACATGGGCAGCGCCCGGGGAGCAGTGCTTGTGGACAGTACCTCAGCGGTATCTTTACCAGTCGGAGACTCGCATCGACTTTCTGATTACGGGGCCAACCCCCTGACCGTTACACTACCAACTGCCCCAGTAAATGTAGTGATGCAATGATTTTTTAAATATTTGCTTTTATATGTGTCCAAAATAGAGCCTCTCTCTTAATATGGGACTAAGGCTTTTGTTTTGGGTCCTATTTGTGTTACTTTTTCTGCTGTAGATTTTCTAAAGTGAACCCTCCCCCTCCAAATAATGGGAGTAATTAACAGTACCTTGCTCATGAGTACCTCAGTGGTACCTTTACTGGGCCGGGATTTGAACCGGAAGGTTGCCAGTTCGAATCCTGGGTCAGTAAGGCACCCAGAGCACTGCTCCCCGGGTGCTGCCTGAGTCAGCTGCCCACTGCTCCTTCACAGATGGGTCAAATGCAGAGGTCACATTTGGTTGTGGTGCACTGTGTGCTGTGCTGTGGTGTGTTCGCAATGACAAATAATCACTCACTTTCACACAAAGGAATAGTCAAGAATGACCAACCCAACGGTCACGCTTCCCACTCTCACATAGTTGCGGACACAGAAGCAGGAGTTAACACTGACTGAGTTTATTACAAACATAACATAGTCCATAAAACCGACATAGTGCTCACACAAAACGAGAGTGGTGAGTATGAGGGTGAGGGTGGACCAACAAGAAACAATGGGACAAGCTGAGCTTAAATACTAACACACAAACAAGGGGCTGGACCAATGAGACAAAGGGGAACCAACAGGAACGCGATCACAAACAACCAAAGAAGGAATAACCAATGGGACAGAGGGAGCCGGACTAAAACAAACAACACCCAGGTGCAAGGACTAACACACAGTGATCATCCAATAAGACACAATGGGAAGGTGGGACATAGACAGTGATTGACAGAAGACTCAATACAGTACACACAACATGGCCGAACACGCTAGACACAACAGACACAAAATGGCCGACTTTCTCTGCTGCCTTTCCACAGTCCGGCGGGGGTCATGACACCAACATTACACTGTTTCCTCAAACTTCCAGTCACCAACTTAGGACCACTGTCCAAATATAAATGTATATATAAAAATGAGCTTACAAAGATACAATAGAAAAGTCACATTTTCAGCCTTAGCAGGGCTACACTACACAGTATGCTCTATTACACTGGTTTAAGCTTCTTCTATTGTATATCTGTGCACGAGGAATGACAGAATAAAGATTAGCATAAAGGTTGTATGAACCTACAGGGCAATGTGGTTTTGGTCATACAAAGAGATGGACCAGGGCTTTGGAGAAAAGCAAAGCAAGGAGAAGCTGACGTGAAGAGGAGCAGGAGAAGGAGGAAGGGCAAAAGGGTAATATAAGGGGAGAGAGCAGATTTAATTGCAATGTGTTTTCACTTCTCTGTTGGGTGGCATTGGGGGAGGGAGGGAGGGACGGGGGTAAAGGGAAGGAGTTGATGAAAAGGGCTTGAGGAGGGGGAAACTCAGGGAGTCAGGCTTTCAAAGCAGAATTAACTGGGTTTCAGTGAGTGTCTCCATATGTGCTGGCTCTCGCTCTGGGGTTACAGACTGAAGCAATGCCTTCCCTTATATGTCACCTGCCTCCCCAACTATTACTTAGCAAACCTGGGGATATTCATGGTAGAGGGAGCTAAAGACGAGTGGAATGGAGCGCAGGGGCCGGTGACAGCTCAACCCCGTCTTCAACCTTCTAATGAGATCATGCACCAAAGCTTTCATCACTTCTGTGTCAAGACCAATATGCGTTTGGAAAAACAGGACTGGCTTGGCGTAAAAATAAGGTTTGGAAATAGCAGCATGTCTCACACAAATATTGGCCTACACAATATGAGATGTTATACGTTTTGCAAGTCTTGACATAAGATGACAATTCTTAAATATTACTTTTCGCCAGCAGAAAATGAAAGTCGAGAATAGAGTGACAAAAACAAATATCTGCAGGCTCTGGATGCTGTTAGAATATTTGTTGCATCAGTTTCTCCAGAATTTGGCCCAGTCTAATGTATCTAATGTCACAGCTGATGCTCCTATGGTTAATGAAGGTATTTTTAGTATGTTTTAGAGCAAATGACAAATGCTGTCGGGTCAGGGAGGAGGTACTGCCCTGAGTGAAGGAGTTCAAGTATCTTGTGGGTCTTGTTCAAGAGTGAGGGTAGAGGAGATCGAGAGCTGGACAGGCGGATTGGGAATGCATTAAGAGTTTTGCAGGTGCTTAACCAGTCTGTCGTGGCTAAGAAAGAACTAAGCCAGAAAGTGAAGCTCTCGATCTACTGGTCCATCTTTGTTCCCACCCTCATCTATGGTCATGAGCTGTGGGTCGTGACCAAAAAAATGAGATTGTGGATACAAGCGGCCGAAATGAGGTTTCTCCGCAGGGTGTCTGGGCTCTCCCTTAGCGATAGGGTGATAAGTTCCGACATCCGGAAGAGCCTCAGAGTATAACCGCTGCTCCTCCACATCGAAAGGGTGGCTACCTGGTGATGTTTTCCGAGCATGTCCTACAGGGAGGAGGCACCGGGGCAGACCCAGGACACGCCGGAGGGATTATATCTCTCGGCTGGCCAGGGAACGCCTCGGCATCCCCAACGAAGAGCTAGTGGAGGTGGCTGGGGAGAGGGACGTCTGGGCATCTCTCCTGAAGCTGCTACACCTGTGACCCGGATCTCGGACAAGCGGGTGGAGATGGATTGGATGGACAATTGCTGTATTGCTGTGATATCGTAAGGACAGACACCTCTACTTGTAAAATCAATGCTAGACCAAAATAAAGGCTTATTTGACTGGTATTTTCACAATCACTTCCTTGATCAATAAAACCCATTGTTATAGATATTGTCCTCAGAAAATTATACTGGATCATTGGATCATCTCTGTGTAACCATGGAGAGAGATTACTGAGAGAACTGAGCAATCTGGATGGATGAATTCCATAATATACCCACAGTGGCAAATGCTGTTTTTTGTTCTGGTCTAAAAACCATGAGACATGAGGGACGTGTGATGTAGCAGAGAGAGATTTCTGTGATCCGTAAAGTGGTGCAGAAACCTCTAAATCAATTTTGCAGAAGCCTCCTGGAGCATAAACTAAGACATAAAAAACAAAGGGATGACTAAAATAACATCACCCAAACCACACCAATTCAGCCAAACTTCAACAAAGACTGGTGTGAGGGGAAAACAGGAAAAAACAAAGGTGACTCACGCATGATAGAAAGGCATGTCCGGACATTTATCACCTCAAACATAAGCGACATTAATCACGTCTTTATCTTTTATCACCAGTCAGATCAGTGCCTTGTCTCTGCATTCTGCCAGGGAGAAATTAGGAGCTGTAGTCACAGCCTTTTTATAACAAGCCGCCATATTGTGTTAAACACTTTCACAAGTCTCTTCGCTTTATAATGGTGTAAACATGTAAACTTTACACTACAACACAGCCCACGCATAAACCGACACTTCCCAACAAAGTATTCCAATTAAAATTAAGGGCTGTCAAAAGCTACTTTTTGCTGGTGTTGACACTTTATTTAAAAAAAGCCCCAAGTAGGGGTCAGAGGAGGCGGTGACATCCTTAACAATGGTTAATGTGAATTATTTAAAGCAGGACGAGCTCGCCGAATTAGCATGTCGAGTGCCGACAGATTGTAGAGAGGTAGTCGGAGGCCAAACTTCATCTTAAAAAGGGAATTTAATTGAAACGGAAAGACTTTCATGTACACGGCCTTTCTAAAACTTTTTGCTGGTTTTTCTGATCTGCTGTAATAAAAAAAAAACTGCTACGGATAAGTAGCCTTGATCATTTTAAAACAGGATCAAAATATGGACACGGTCCAAAATTGTATGCTAATGTGCAGCTGTAGTCATCAGTTTGGCAACAAGTACACAGGCATACATTAGCTCCCGCCGAGGCAGCCGTCTTGGAGATATAGTGTGTTAATTATGAATGCTGAAAGCACAGTATGCGATGTACGGCCAAAGAAGCACTTGAGGATGAAGGGAGTACTGTAGGAAGTAAACATGAGCAGGAAATGGGGCATTGTTCAAGCTATTAAAATGTTGTGATAGATAGGGGGCAGCTCGACAGCACAACACGATAGCCTTGTCAATACCTTGAGTATCCGCGGTGACTTCATGTAACAAAGCGTGGTTTGAGACTCTAAAACGAGGCTTTTAAAGATCAGTTGTCTGAGTAGAAGAGCAGATGAAATAATCTCCATTAAAACTGACTGTTTAAATGCCAAAATTGGAGGAACACTGCATCACTCAACAGGACTGGGGTCAGTAGAAACTAATAGTACGGCAAAAATAGTGCGTATAAAGTGAGACGAAACCTTACCCAGACTCCAGACCACACAGATTTAGTGATTTAGTCGGAGTAAAAGAGGGGTTACAGAGCACTGCCATGAATAAGGCCAGATTTGATTATTAGTGTAAAGTTTCATCCAGTATTCACTGTCAATATTGAGGAAGCTACTTTTGGAAGCTTTTCAAGGTACTTATGATTAAAAACAGTTAAACTACAGCCAAGCTACAGTTTTAATACAGTAACTAGCTACACTACATGCGACATAAAACCGCAATAACTTTGTCACACTATTTCATCCAGTTATTCCTAATATTTGAGGATATTATTAATGCAAATTAATTAAAAAAAAGTGAAACATGATGTTAGAAGTCTTTGTGGGGCCATTCATAGCGTAACAGTTAGTGAGGTGTCCCTGTAAGGGTTGCCGGTTCAAGTCACGGACGTAAAGGTGCCACCGAAGTAGCATCCCCAAGCACTGCTCTATTGGTGCTGCGAAAAGCTGCCCACTGCTGCTTCATGGATGTGTCAAATGCAGAGGTCACATTTGGTTGTGGTGCACTGTGTGCTGTGCTGTGTTCACAAATACTCACTTAAATTCATTTAAAGTAATATAAAAACCTCATGTATTAATAATGTAACATCAAAACAAAAGCTGTTCGCCTTTCAGAGTCATCAATATTGATCCACGACACTATCGTTCTTTCTTAATCTCCCCCATTAGAGCTCTCTCTTTTCACTGGGTTTTTCCTTTGGCTGTGATCTCAGAGGACTTTGAACTCGGACAGGAGAGAAGCCCCAGACCGTTTACCTGGTCAGGAGCAATCATGTGCTTGATTGTCTGAAGTACCTCTTGGAGTCGTGCCCTTTACGAAAAAGGACAACACTCCAAGAAGTGCCAGAGGCGTTCATTTGTACAAATACGTCTTGATTGATGCGGTTTTGGGAATGTGAACAGAACTTCCACTCCTGAAATTCTTCCACCTCACCCTCTCTCTCTCTCTCTCTCTCTCTCTCTCTCTCTCTCACTCTCGCACTCTAAGGGCCTGTTTACACATATGCTGATATTTTTAAAAAATCTCACATGATATTTTACTTGTTTTTTGAGATTTGATGTGAACGGAGGTGATTTTGTTAAATCAGCACATGATATTGTTTAAATTGATTGCTGGCTCCTGAAATGAATGTGATCATGTCTCATATCAGACTTGATTACATTCATTTCAGGAGGCAGCAATCCAGCAATCAAGACGATTTGACGTCTGCACAGTGTATTGGCAGACGTAGAATCGCCGTCCATTGATTTGATATAAAATTGCATTATGATGTAACTTGAAAATCACAATCACTTGTTGCATCACGATACAATATTTTATCAATTCAATGTACAAATATATAATTATTGTATTGTGATATAACGTTATACAACATTACATTATGTTATCCATTGAATTGATCAAATATCATATTGTGATATTATACTTCTCATTATATAGTTCTCCACTGAATCCATATAATGTAATTTTTCATTGCATCACAATTCAATTGATGGTATAATGTATTATTATAATGCCATTGTCCATTGAATCAATATAATTTCACATCGTGATGAAACTTGAAAATGCCAAGTAGATTAAGCAGAACCAGCAGCTGTCCCCATCCCAGCCCTGACTCCATCTTCCTCCAGCCCTCCAGCAGAATGTATCATATTCAGGTCTGGCTATATTTAGCTCACCTGCAGTGTGCATTTTTGCCCGTCATGTCGTCGCCACTCCTATTTTACACCTTTTTTCTCATCGCTTTTTCTCTCAAGTCCCCAAGGAAGAAAATGAGGACAAGAGCGGGCCGTCGGCTCATTTATCAGGAAACGGGCAGCATGCGGCAGATTATCTAGGCCGATTTATCAAGGTCTCAACTCACGAGCGAGCATTAGTGGAAAAGCTGCACATTCCTGACCACCAGGGGGCACTCAGTGTTGGAGAAGATACTTTTAAACAGTGGGTTTTCAAACTACAAGCTGCTTCCGATTCAAAGTAGTAAGTAGTTCCAACTTGATATAGTGGTGAGCTACACTACAAGCTACAGAGAAAAAGGAGCTAACTGCATGGGAGCAGTTTGACGACCATAGATTCTTGCTTCCATCTTTGCCAAGGGGGACTCCATTCCTCCGACTCCATCTCCCAGCTGCCAAAAGCGCACTGTGACGTCACAGAATGCGGTCATGCTAGCTTATCAGATGCCACAGGTTCAACGTTTTTTTCCAGTTGCAATGTTTATTTTTGATACAAATCCAATGAGCTTTAGCTTTCAGAGCACAAAGCGCCTTCAGCGGGAAAATCAATGCTGGTGGAGACGTATTTTTGTCACAGCGCTCAGAGCGCTTCAAGCTGAAATCCATTTAACTTTTAGAACAGCACTGCGCCATGCCATTCAAAATTGAGGAAGGGACGGAGCATACACTGTCAAGAACTCACTACATACAAATGGGGGCGTATCCGGAGCAGCTGGAGAAGATTTCATGCACTCAATTTCGTCTCGAAGACATGTGTGGATCTATTTCAAATGCTGCCACTAATGCTAAGATGCGATTTCTCTTCATCTTGTCGGCTAAACTAGTGATCTCAAAGAAACACCTTGAAATAGGAGCGTACACGGAAATACCCGATGGCGCTTTTCATAACTTAGCAACAATGAGCGCTGAGAGAAAACGCCAAGAAAGTGCTCTAGGTTGAGGTTTTGATCACAGCAGAAAAAACGCATTTGGTGGACATACAGTAGGCCCTTAAAGCAACAATATTTTAACAGTAAATTTGCAACTGATAGTTATAATTAGCTAGTATTCTGAATTAGATTAGTAGTTGAATCAAAGAATGTAGACAGTCGACAACTGACTGTCACATAAAGTAAAGTTCAATTCAACAGTTTTTCAACAATTCTTCATTTTAAATTTGTAGTTTTTAGATGAAAGATTTGCATTTTAAAATAAAGACTTTTTGAAAAGTACATCTTAAAATAAGTGCTAAATTTAAGGGAAAAAATCATTTATAAAAATTGCACACACATTGATAAAGATGAAAAGCAAAGCTGTGGAGGTTAAAATATGTTTTCTGTTAATGCGAGAAAAACTGTGCAAGTTAAAATAGTTAAGTTGTGCTGTTGCTGACAAAGGCTTTAGATGAACAAAGCCATGACAAATTATGGATAATAAAGAAATAACAAGTGTCTCAATCTGTTACAAAGAACATCACATTGAGCTGTCGGTGTAAGCAGCAGCTGCTGTGAATGAACAAACAAATGTTAAAGATTTTTGATGAGTGTCGGTCCAGCTACTACAGCCCAAGGCCTGTCAAACCCATGTAAACAAAACAAATGCGTGAAATCACTCTTTGTGTTGAGCGCAGTAGGGCTTAAGTGAGATTGATGTGCCGTCCGAGCTACATAGCAGCGTTCTCCATTCCTGAGACGAGCGAAAGGAGAATATTAAACGCAACAGCTGGGGAGTGGACGGATGTGTTGTGTGAGCAAACGCAGGCGCCTGAAAGAAGGTAGAAACACTGACACATAATCAGACTCGGCTGACTGCACTGCATTGGAGAATCCATTTCGTCTTGTCCAAAAACAACGGCTAGACGAGTGCATTTCACTTTAGTAATACTGAGAACTGAAAACTAGTCGAGTGCAAAATATTTCATAATAGCAATCCATGCAGTGGGGCTCTATTTTTATCTGCGTTAAATTCAGATTAATTAGGGTAATAAAATATTGAAAAGTTTTGGAAATGACTTTCAGGCGAGGGTAGGAACTGAGTACTTCTCCAATGAGCGAGCATTAAAAAGTACTCTCTCATGCGCAAGAGCAGACCATTATGGTCATATGGAGTGAAGAATGGTCTTTTATTATAAAAGCAGAGAGAGAGATTGCAATCTGACCTGAGCCATACATTGCTCTTCATTTTCAACCTGCCAGAATTCTTTGACGAATGATTCAATACGACAGCCTCAAGGCTGAACTCAATGCAGTATTTATTTAACATTAGATGGTAATCTGAAAGGTTTTAAAACCACCATAAACATATTTTTGACAGGTTCCAACTTTCCGTTAATCGAAAATGCAACAGGTGAGAAAACGTGAGAAACTAGTTCCAGTTTTTCAATCACAATACAGGCTAAATTGAGTGTAGTGTTTATTTGCAACATCAAATTGATGTTAATCTGAAACACATTTCTGACAGGTTCCAACTTTCTGCTTTCTGAAACAGGCAGGAGAAAAAAACATAGGAAACATGTTCAGACATTCAATATATTCATTGCTAAACCAAATTCTGGATTAATTTGCAACATTAAATTGTTGTGGATCTGAAAAGTTTCAAAACCTCAGTAAGCATATTTCTGACAGGTTTCAATGTAATGGAAGTGAATATGAAAGTTCAAACAAGGAGACCCAATGAGTGCCAGCGCGTCCAATCACATTGGTCTTGGTTTTATATATAAAGAGTAAATTGCTATAAGGACTATTGATAGTTTTCCTGTCTTTTAGGGGACAGCCTGGTCCTCACAACCCCCTAAATACATATACTAGTGTTGTAGTGTTGTGACAGGTCTCTAGATCAGTTTTTGAAAGTCTCGGTCTTGTCTTGGACTCGGACAAAGAGGGTTTGGGATTTTATTTCAAGTCCAGCTGAGACCAGATTTTGAACTTACTTGATGTCGTGGATTTTTCCACTGAGCAAATAAAACCAAAGTCAGAAGAAGTCCAATCACAAAGTATTTATTCCCATTAACAATAAGTTGCCAGGCAATTCATTCATTCCTCTGTATGTGAAATTATTTTTTAGTAATTCCGGGCACAAAACTGAAGCATAAAAACATTAATTAAATTATTGGCCATGTAAACACACACATTAGCACTCGCGACTCTCATATGGAACGCCACCATGCACAAAAATGTAGTTCTCTTCCAGAAAGGCAGAAAGCAGCTCATTGAGTCCAAATTGACTCAAAACAACAACTTTAGTATTTCTTCATTTTTAATTGATCAGAAACTATTTTTCCATTTTATAATATTAGACAGTAATCAATAGGGAAAAATAAATAAAGGAAATGTATTAATTGTTATCAAATAATTTTATTCTGTATCCAGATAGATACCAAATGGATAACAAAGTGTTTCCGTCTGGCACTAACATTATTTTTCTTTACAGCACTAAGCCATAGAATGTCTCTGCATAATAACAACTCTGCAACTCGGTCTCGCCCCACCCTGGTCTCAGTCTCAGCCCTTCAGAGTCTTGGTTTTGTCTTGGTCACAACAGACTCTGGTCTCGGTCAGGACTTGGTCTCGGTTTAGGTGGTCTTGACCCCAACTCTACACACACACACACACACACACACGGTCACATATCACTATCTTTATCAGGTTGATCCTTTGGCACATAATTACTAGATCTGAAAATACTAAAATTTTTAAATGATAGGACTTTTCTATAAAAGCCTTCTTTTCTCATGAAGGCTGGTCCCCAGATACAAAAATGTCCTCAAAAAGCAGACATAAACACACACACACACACACACACACTCACACACCGGTGATGGGCATTATCTTTTGTGCTGAGGAAAGGGGGAGCGAGTAGAGAGCACAGTATTCTCAGTAGAGGGACGGCTGTGGAATCCAGTGAAATGACGTGTCATCATCGAAATGACACGGGCGGCTAAAAAAAATGCCATAAGGGCCTCGCGATGCCACCTGTCTGGCCCCCGGAGCTCTCTCCTGGCAGCAGATGTCTGGGAGAGAAGGGAGCGAGCGAACAAGAGCTCAAACGGAGCTTCCAGATCCTCCTGCGTGATGAGGCATTAATGAAGCCGAGCCCCAAGCCGAGCCCCTGCTCCCTCCGAACTCATTACGAGGCCTGTCAGCTTCAGTCCGAGCTTCCATCTCGCTAAGAGAAGAATTAGCTGCTCCTCGACTTGTTGCCTCCAGAAACTCGTGGGCGCCGCTGTAATATTCGGTAATGAAATGAAGAAATGGCTGCGGTGTGTAAAGAGAAAGCTGGAGTGTTGTGTTGAGAAAAAGGACGATTGCAGTGAACCTGCTCTTACTGCAACACCAGTGTGATAAAGCTGTTTAGTAGACAGTTGGGGTGCAACAATACATCGATCTGTTATTTAATTGGTCTAAATCGATATATCAATGTAACAATCAGTGCGCCCATAGCATCAGTCCAAAATGAAAACATTGATCAAAGAACATACATATTGTTACGTCACTTGATATATCGTCACCGTGTATATCACATTTTAACTGGATACTTAATATTACCTGCACATTGACTGTATATTGTGTTGTATACATTATATTGCATATTGCAGGGGCTTTCAACTGGTTCGATTCCAGGGATCACCATTCAGACTGTACCATTCAATAATCTGTGATCGACACACGTGTGCAGAAAATAACAATAGAAATCTTTTTTTTTTCTATTATTTTTTTAGATATTTGTATTAAATTAATTATTTATAAAGATGCCCAAATCATCCGACTTTTCATAAATCTACGGCTTCAATCTTGGAATTTCTGAGTTTTTTCTATGTATTTTACCCCCGTCCATTTGTTATGTTTTGTGAGTTATGTTTTCATGAAAGGGCATAAATCAACCTTCCAAACAATACCTATATCGAATGAATCGGACGACATATGACTGAGATATCAACATTCAAAGGAGTCGGGTTTCTCCTGTCACGCCAAGTGAGAAACGGAGAAATCTGCCTTTGAAGTTGACTATCGACGTAGCACTCACAGACGCTTGGTGCGGTCGCGGCTACGTTTGTATTTACGGTAGCCTACGCTGCATTCACAGCCACACGGATAGCCTACCTGCGTTAGGTTAACTGAACTCGGGAGACGAAGATGGATTCCGGAGAAATATCTTCACGCTAGTCAACCAGTGGATTT